>JAHXMU010026709.1:3780173-3922252 GCA_019455685.1 Philornis downsi | reverse complement strand
AAAAAAACGATAGTCTGGTGTAGTTTATAGGCTGGTGGTATCATCCGTCCATTTTTCTTCAAAGACGACCGTGAAAGAAGCGTTACCGTCAACGGCGAACGATATCGAGTCATGATACGCGATTTTTTTTTGCCCCAATTAGCTGAGTTGAACTTGGTTGACATGTGGTTTCATCAGGACGGTGCAACATGCCACACTGCTCGTGAAACAATGGATATGTTGGGGGATGAATTTGGTGAGCAGCTCATCTCTCGATTTGGCCCTTTGATTTGGACTCCCAAGATATTGGGATTTAACGCCTCTTGATTATTTCTTGTGGGGTTATGTCAAGTCGTTAGTCAATGTGGACAAGCCGAACACTATGGAAGCCTTACAGGATAACATAACACGCGTTATTCGTGGAACTCAGGCCAAAATGCTCGAAAAAGTGACGAAAAATTGGACCTTCCGAATAGACATTTTGGGATGGATTAAATGGTAAAGACCAATTTATTGAATCCAATAAAAAATTTTAATATATGACGCAAATTTGAGTGTTTTATTCGTTAGAAAAAAACTACGATTATTATATCGTGTTTAACCCCGCGTACAATCACCTGCAATTATTCGATGTATCTGAACACTTCGAGTAGTCGAGTTATCGACAAGTCTGGTGTATACTTCTCAAACTGTAACGGCGTCGATAAACTATAGGTCGCGTTGAGTGGGTCTAAAAATAGAATACGTGTAAGCTCACTGAATGTGAGCTCTTCCATATTTCATTCATGGAATGCAAGAAAATTTGTTTCTATATTTTTCGAGCAGTTTAATGAAAGGCAGTCAAATTTGCCACTCATCATGCATTTAGTGAGTTAACATACGGACAGCGTTCCTGTTGCTTTTATACAAATTGACCTATTTAGCAAAAATCCGCTCTGCCGCTGTAATTCCTAACCGGATGACTTCAGTATGCAATAATTTTGCTTCATTTATTGTGCTGTAATTTACAGAATTTCTGTATAAGAACATAGCAGTTTATTCCGGATATTCTAACCCCAGCCATATTTTGAACCCTCGCAAAAAGATGTCGAGTGAAGGTATTTATAAATCAGTCCATCTAATTGAAATTTCTGTTCTGATATTACTTTAAAATACTTCGCAAAACGTGGAAAACACCGAACGATTGGCCATTTTCCCTCCTTGTACCATCTACACAAATAGGATCATATCGTTTACTCTGCATGAGCATATTGAGCACAATTTTACACGTCAAGCGCTTGGTTAATTTGAATCTAAGAATTAAAAAATGAGCACATTGTTACGCGCCTTTTGGTGCCTGCCATTAAACTGATTTCTACCGGATTTTTTACGTGCCCAAGATAACAAAAACATTTTTTAAATTTAGTTCAGTTCATCGCTGATTCAGGCGCTTCCATTCACTGAACAATTCGCTGGTGTAAGTTGTCATTTGATTTGCACTCAACCATACATGATAATTTTGTTTGTGTACATACTGCGGAACGGTAATTTTTTAATCCTGCCATCAAATATCAAGTGTTTTAAAACCTTTGGTCTCGCTAGGCGAACTGATTTTTGTGCATGTATCAAATCAGGAACTTTTTGTATTTTGCAGAGCTTTAATCGTAATTATTTTTCCGGCCTTGCTATGAACAGACAAGTTGCAGTTTTTCGCTAACTGAACTACGTCTTGCACGGATTTTACATTGAATCCTGGCCTTTCTGGCAATGTTACTGTTTTTGGATGTTAACCTCCATGGTGAGGTGCTATCAGTATCATTGTAACGTGAAATGATTAGATACAAACACTTTTTGTTGTCGTAGCTTATTAACAAGGGTTGGTTCTCAAACAATGAGCACGCTGTCAGTAGCCGTTTGGTTGCTACAGTACGCGAAGTAAGTAACAATTCGTGCGCCTACCCCTTGTAACTTAACATGCTTAAGGTAGCTGCCATGCCGACATTGACGTGGTCAAACGCATTAACATACAGCGTTTGCATTGGTTGGGTTATGTTGTGATGGACCTGCTCCGGCACGGAAAGTTTTCGACAACAAACTCGATGGACAGCGCAGAAGAGGGCGACCAAAACTCCGTTGGAAAGACCAGGTTTCTGAAATACTATCGAAGCTTGGTGTGACGAGTTGGAGGAAAAGCGCAGAGGATCGAAGCGCTTGGAATTATTTTCTACGGGCGGTGTATAATAGATAAGGTCTATTTCAGTCGCCACATAAGAAGGAGAAGAAGGTAGCTGCCATACAAAATTGATGGATTTGACAAAAATTCTCCACGGAAGACTTCAGAAAGATATAATTTGATATTTATTTTTGATTCTGCATAATTTTCAAGCTATATTTGATAAAAATCGATCGATTAACCGCCTCCTCTTTTATCACCCTGCACACTTTTGCGTCAATGCAGAAGGACATTGGATGAAGCCGATTGAAATTTTAGTATTGGCGAAGTTTATTTGTAGATCCATATAATTTCAATTAGATATTCAGTCTATTTGTTTATTTTATATTTGAAACAAAAGGTGGAAAATAAAACGTTACAAGTGATAGTTATAGTTAAATTTTTATAATAATAATTATTAGCACAACGGCTTACGACACAATATTTCTATTTTTGATGCTTCGCTTACATGGCTTTATATCCCCTGTAGACGACATCTCATCTACAATCCATTCTTCTGCTGTACGCTCATCTAAATGCATGTACGAGTATAAGCTATAAAAGCAAATGTACAGATATATATTACATTTCATTGCTCCAGTAGTTGCAGCGTCCCATTTTGTAGTGGTAGCAATAGTAGATGCTCAGTGTCATTGTATTAGAAAACATAAATTTTAAAGCAATTTTGCCCAAAAAGGACACATTACACAAATGTACCAGTGCAAGTTGTCGGTGTATTTATGAACGTCCGTATCTGCACAAGTGTGTTTTGCCTTTCAACATCCTTCTGCTTGTGCTGAATAGGCTGTTGAAAGGCAAATGACACTCGACTAAAGAAAACGAAACGTAAATGAAAGTCAGTACTTTGGGATATCTGGTAACAAATGTCTGCATAATAATTAAAGTGTATGGGAGTAATTTGAGTGTTATTTTACAATGAGAATGGGAGACATGTAATGTAGCCCCATCCATGGAATGATATTGACCATTTAGGTTTAACCACTCATTCATTCATATATTTATGAGAATTTAACGTTTATGTTGATTGCTAAGAATTTCTACCTTCAACATAACAAACAAATTAGCAAATCATGTGCGGTTGGAATATAAAGTTGTTGAAAACCAAGGATACTTTATGGGGTAGTGGCGGTTAATGCAAGGTAACAAGTAATCTAATATATTTGAATGTCATTAAAAGATATATTTAGTATATTTAAAGGCTGTATTTAGCATAGTTAGAAATAAGTGATTTGGGTCAGACAGACACCGTTTTATTCGATACTTGTTGCTATTTTGAAGGTAATTCCATTATACCGCTCGTATAGAAACCCCCAAACTTATTGCCAAAAAACTGAGACATTCGATATACACAACATTCTCTCTTCACCAATAAAATCATTCGTCATAGACAGAAACAGATGGTAATCACTTGGTGGCAGCTTCGGACTATAAAAGGGATACGTAAAAATCACCAACCAATCTCCCGGAGCTTCTGGTGAGACACTATCCTTGTATGACACGGCGTTTCCCTGATGGAATACCATTCCTCTCCTATCGGACAAAGCTGATCGCGATTGCTACCTTCAAACGGTCCAATTATATTCTATACACTTCAGAATTAAGACTTAAACCGGTGCAATTCATTGCCATTCGTTTGAGCTGACTCACCGTGATTCGATAACGATCGTTTTCGCTTAATGTTGTCATAAAAAAAACCCACTTTTCATCACTAACCGCCATTCTCTTAAGAAATGGGTCGACTTTGTTACGATTCAGCAGCAATTCACAGATAGAAATACGTTTCATGACGTTTTTTTTGTGTTTGTAGCGCCCATCCATCAAGTTTCACTTTATATCCAACCTTATCCGAATGTTTTTTTTTTGCAATATTTAGCCCCTGAGCAATCGAAGCAGTATTTACATGATGATCAGACAACTTCTATTATTTAATTGACATTTTGGGCAACTGCTGATATCAACATTACCAGAAATAACGAAACCGGAATTGCGTATTATTGGCTGTTCCAGTATCAGAACCATGAACACAGTTCATATTCTCAGCCACTTTGCTTGCGTTTTCACCTTTGTCGAAGAAAAACCGTAAAGTATGGCGTATTTTCTCTTTTGAAAACAATGCAACAAGCAATCACGAAACTGTCTGAGCAATTTTTTTTGAGTACAAAATCTTATCTTTCTAATGCCATCTATCGTAGTCCGTTCACACTTATATAATATAACGCGAGATACAGACAAGCAAAGCCATCTATTGGAAAAATAATTAATTTACTTTTACTATACCTTATAATAAGTTTTGCCTTCCTATCTTTAATACAAATTTCCTTGCATCCCATGAATGAAATATGGGAGAGCTTCTTACATTCACATTTTAGTTTCATTCAACGGGACCTACAGTTATAAGGACGATTACGAACGTTACAGTTTGGGAAGTATTATTTACCAGACTTGTCGATTACTCGATTACATAAAGTGTTCGTGTTCAAGTGACCGCAGTGATGTAGGGAGTTGAATCTGCGGTTTCATGTACTAACCATTACGTCGTGATCGGTTTCTGTTACTGACATTCAGATTTCTTTCTGGGGTGGACGAAAGTGCCATCGGGTAAATTATATATGCAATTCTTTTAAAGCACGAAGGTAGAAAACTATCATTTGCCAAGAAATCTTTGAAATAAAAGTCGTGTTTATTCCGAGAAACATATAAAACTTAAAGGTTTAAAAATTTATACTTCCCAGCATGGTTATCGCTCATTCCATATTAAGCCGAACATATCGCATGTCGACTTAATAGGAGGGCAGAGTTGAGCTTGATTCGTCTATAGACGGTGGAATGAAGGTACATATCATTTGAGACGTCTAAAAATGTAATAACCAGAACAAAGCGCTTGAAGTACCAACCATGTCGATTGAGCGATGTCTTTCTGTTAGCGTAAATCTTTATGGGCCTACAACTTGACACAATTCACCGTTTTGATAGATCGTACCCCATAAAAATTTATGGCTTTTTCGAAATACGATTCCTTCGTTGCAACTCCTCGTTTGTAATCTGCAAAATTGACCCCTTCTGTCACCTCCCATACAAGTGCTCTATCTTGCACACATATTCTTAGGTTAATATCTTTTATGAAGTTGCGCCAAATTTAGTCAAACTTGGCATAAATTCAGCGTTTGCCAAAGTAGGATCTCAGAATGAGAATGGATCACATTGCTATATTAATTGGGATATCTCCCTTTCAAATTGATCGATTTTACGAAATTCAATTAAATAGTAGTGTAGTAGTACAGGGTGTCCGTCGAGAACGATTACTACTTTGTTTGTTTATAATTTGTAATTAAATGAAAGAGAATGGATCTTATACTGATAAATGTTTTATTTAATGTCGGCAATTATGCATGGAATATAATATCAGATAAATGTCCGCCTCTGTTAGCCTCACAAATGCGAGCCCTTTTGAGCATATTTCTCACTACATTCTCACACATTTTACGCGGTATTTCATTAATTTCATCGCGAATATTTTGTTTGAGTTGCTCAAGCATTTCCGGTTTGTTTGCATAAACCTTACTTTTCATAATCCCCACAAAAAGAAGTCCGGAGCAGTCAAATAAGGTGACCGTGGAGGCCAATCAACATCACCATTTCTTGAAATAACTGGTTGTGGAAAGAGGTCTCGCAGTAATTTCATTGTAATCCAGGCTGTATGCGATGTGCCACTGTCTTGTTGACACCACATGTTAATCGAGCCCAAAGCATGCAGTTGTGGCGTTGAAAGGTTTTCTTGACATTGACAGTTACGCCGTTTTCAGTTTCAAAGAAGTAAGGTCTAATGACCAGACTGTCACTTTTAAGGGATGCAAAGATGACTGATGAATAGTTTGAGGTTTTTCCATTGCCCAGAACCGACTACTCTACTTATTACGATTTTTTCATGAAAATCGGGGTTGTCATGGGCGAGCTGTAACATCCTATTGACATATACACGGCGGCGTAAATGGCCTTGTGAAAGAAGCTCTTGTGTCAACTGAATCTTAAATGGAAACTGACGTAAATCTTTGAGCAAAATTGTACCCAAAGTTGTTCTTTGAAGACCAAGCTCCTGAGTACGGCGTTGAATTGAGGTTGATGGATTGTTTTGAACACTTTCTTGAGCAGCAGTAATGTTTTTAGTCGATCCTGCAGTATGTTTGGCCCTATCAGCTACAGACCCTCTTTCTTCGAAATCATTCACTACACGATAAATAGTGCGTCTTGTTGGCACGTTGTTTCTCCCAAAATTTCACGTAACTTTCTCACCCTCACAGTAATCGATGTTTGATTTTGATAAAATGTTTTAACGATTAAACATATTTTTCGAATATTTCTCAATAATAAATTTGCCACGTCTCTACTTCACGACTGCCAAATATGAACTGTTAATACTAATGTTTACCAAAATGGCCGCAAAACAAAGTAGTATACCTTTCAGACGGACACCAAATTTTCCATATAACGTGCTCTTAGCAATCTAAGTTCTGAGAACGAAAATAGGCGACGTCACCACGCCTATACTGGTGTATCTTATAAAAATTGACCGATTTGTTGAAATTTGATTTTCCACTGAAGTTACTTAAATTATTTTCAATTATATTCTCAAAAGGGGTACTTCTGAAAGTTACAATTTTGTTACTTTTATTCTACTTTAATTCATTTTTTTCAATATAACAAAAGGACATTGGGACTTACCGCTTGATTGAAATTGCTTTACTGGTTTTGTTATATTTTGATTAATTACATTGTTTGAAAACGGCTGCTCGTAATGAGTCAACCAATTGAATTCATTGAAACATATCGTTTCCATTACACAAAACATTTCGTACAAATCTGCTACGTGATGAAAATGCAAATCAGGAATTTTGCCTTTTTTCATCATGTCGTTACCGATAGAAAAATTTAAATGTTTTAACTTTTGTAAAGTTAAATGACAAAAGTCTTATGACATCTTCACTCTGACAGAAAATGTGCGTGTTTCAGGTGTGTCTTAACAAACCCTGATACAAACATATTTGGTTCAAATGTCCTTATGTGTTCCTCTTAGTATGTCCAGGCACAGCTGCAGCCGCCGTATGCTAGGGATGTATGCGATTCGGATTTAAATAACAAAAAAAAAAAAATTGTTAAACAAATCTTTTTCTTACTGGAGATATTTCACTTACAGATATTTGCGGGGGAAAAGGCGAACATTTCGCATCCTGTCGGACAACAATACTATCTTTAATGATTTATCAACAGTACGTGAGTTGGAAATTGAAAATAAAGAAGCTCGTGATGAGACGGGAAGGACACTGGGGAAGCAATCAGCTTTTCATGTACACACCCGCTTACTTATATCTGGTTATATCAATATAATAAATATGTAGATAGTAATACAAGCAAACAATATGTATTAAAGAATAAATAATCAATTTTCTTTAATTCATATAGGAAATGGAAAATTCAATTCAATCAATGTAAAGCAAAGAGAAAACTGCTATACATTTCAATAACTTTTACAATTGCATACATATTGACCAGAATTTTCACTGGCAGATTATAGAATGTTTTAAAAATTTTTTCCTTACAACACTTCTAATCAAAGTCGTTTGTATTTCATAGCCGCGTTAGTAACGAAATGGGCACATATCATTGTCATTTGATGATAGGGGATTACCACGGAGTGTTTTGTTTTCATAGTGACCATGTTAATGATAATTTTCTTGAAGAAAGTACACATTTTAGCAGCTGAAAATGTTTTTAAATACATATTTGGTTGGGATGTTGGAATTCCTTTCTGACTGAATCGATCCTGTTGGTACATCATTAGTTGTATATAATATCAGCTTATAAGCAGATTATGTGTATGCGAAGTAGATATCACCCAAAAATATCCAGCTTTTGATTAATTAAACAAATATTTGAAATTATTATCAACAACCAAAGAGTAGATTAAAAACCAAAGTAGGGTGGTCCCAGTAGTACAGGGTGATTTTTTAAGATTTAAGTTTTTCTGGTTGGCAGCACTGGTTGGTAATAGCGTCCAAACGTCATCTGTCAAAGTGAAAAGTGTACAGTATATTCCACCATTTCATCATGGAAAGACTAACAAACGAGCAACGACAAATGTGACAAATGTGCATTGTTTGATGCGACCATTTTATGGTTGTCATAATCGACCCTGCTGAATCAACAATTCGTGCTGTTATCTCCAAATTTCGCACCAAACTTACTTTGTTGGACATAAAACCATCGACTCGCAAGCGTAGAGTGCGTACCGAAGAAAATATTGCAGCCGTAGCGACCAGTGTTAATGACGATCGTGAAATGTCAATTCGTCGCCGTTCTCTGCGATTGGGCATGTGCTACTCAACCACGAGGAATTTTTTTTGTCCCAACTGCCTGAGTTGAACTTGGTTGACATGTGATCCCATCAAGATGGTGCAACATGCTGCACTGCTCGTGAAACAATGGATATGTTGAGGGATGAATTTGGTGAACAGCTTATCTCTCGATTTGGCCCTTTCAGTTGGCCCCCAAGATCTTGGGATTTAACGCCTCTTGATTATTTCTTGTGGGGTTATGTCAAGTCGTTAGTCTATGTGGACAAGTCGAACAATATTGAAACCTTACAGGATAACATAACACGCGTTGTTCGTAGAATACAGCCTGAAATGCTGGAAAAAGTGACGAAAAATTGGACCTTCCGAATGGGCATTTTGAGACGGAGCCACGGACAACATTTACATGAAATTATCTTTAAAAATTAAATGGCAAAGACCAATTTATCGATTCCAATAAAAAATTTCAATATATGATGCAAATTTGAGTGTTTTATTCGATTTAAAAAAAAGACTACGATTACAAAATCACCCTATAGTTAGTAGTTATATTTGAGTCATCAAAAGTAAGCGACCTCATGGAAAAAAATTGGTCACAGTTATGTAATTCAATACTTTCATTTGAAAGGTCTCAGTCCAACCAATATTAAAGCCGAGCTAGATTTTAATATGGGGGAATCTGTTTCAGTATTTAAACGAGGCGGTAACAGCTGCCAATACGAACACCGTGGTGGTCGGCCAATTGAGGTGTCCACACCAGACACGGTTAAGAAAATCCACAAAATAATATTGAATGATTATCGGCTGAAGGTGAGCGAGCATTTAAAAAAGTGCTATACAACATATATTGACCGAAGATTTGAAGATGAGAAAGCTGTGTGCATTATGGGTGCCGCGTTTGCTTGAGAAACAGCGCAGTGAAGATGTCTCAGTAGAATGTTTGGATATGTTTCACCACAATAAACCAGAATTTCGATTTATAACCACGGATGAGACATGAGTCCATCACTTCATACCTGGCATAAAGGGATAGTCAAAGCAATGGACTGGCATAGGAGAAACGTGTCCAAAATAGGTGCAGACAAGGTCATGTCGTCTGTTTTTCGGCGAGCTCATGGGATTATTTTAATTGAAGTTTTAATCGAAGTTTGATGTCTGAATGACAGTCTTTGAAATTCACTCCCTTCACGCATACAGTTTATAAGCAATACAGAGAATTTAAAAAAAATCTAATTTTGATCAAAACCTGCACTATAATTAAAATATATTTAGTCTTGTTGTACAAGTAATGCCAAAATAAATAAATAAATTAGTAAATACCTTCATCCAAAGCCATTTTGCGTCGGTGTAAAGACATGAGGGGGATAAAGGCATGGTATATCTCTTGGTTATTATAAAGAAAACAGAGATATCAAGCACAGTGAGACAAGAAAAATTATAACTCTTTTATGTCCTGTACTTAGAAATTTTAGAGGAACCATTAATCTTTGGTAATCTACCAATTTGTATGTGTTGTATTATAAGGGGAGTGGAATGCAGTCCATTTCAATTCGCAGAATAAAGTTTACTAGATGCTTGAGGCGTGATAAAGTAAAGTGAATCATTGAACCACCTGAACCAGTAAAGAAATTTCCGTCAGGCAAATTGCCTAATCCATTTTTCGGTGTCAAAAGTAAAGTTGAATAAAACACATTAGCAATGATTTGGATGAAACTTTTATTTCTTTATAATGCTTGAACTTTGTCATTATTTACGAAATACAATGTCATTTAAAAGACCGACTCTGGATTGTTGTAGACGTGGATCCTTTTGAGGTTGATTTCGACCACTATTTGGCACATTTCGATATTGGCATTATTGCATGACAAGTTTTCAGAAAGCGTAATTTATCGTTTTGGCGATCATGCGATTTTACGCCTTTAGACGTTTTTGTAGTCGTGTTTACGCGGATAATCCTCAAATGTTAGAGCATTGAAAAACCAATTTGAAAACCAATATTCGTCAAGTTATCGCCAAGATAATGCCCGAAATGTACGAAAAAGTTATTGAAAAAAAATCTATGCCAATTTAAGCTCGTCCGTTCTTCCATTCGTACACGATGTGCTGATATTTCCTATGAGAACTCTCATAGCCATGCTGAGTCAAGTAGGTCAAGTAGGAAAAATAGGCTCATACAAGGACTTAAACCTTTCCCGACGCTATAATCGTTGGCATTACAATGGTTGTTGCCAACCCAAAGTATGAATTTCTTTTTTGGACGTTTAAACCAAAGAGGGATAAAAGGAAAGATAGAATTTTTTTTCACTTTTATCTCTTTTATTACATATCACTATTAAACAATTCATCCAACTTTTTTTTATGTAGCTGTCAATAAAGCGGTCAAGCGATAAATTTAATGGACCAGTTTAAAATATTATTAAAATATTATATTATTATATGAATTTCGTAAAATATTTACGATAATTAAGAAAATATTGTTATGAAAATTTGCAGTTCAATTTCCTGAACTTTTCGAAACAAAAATCTGCGGGCTTGTAGTTGTTTTGGAAGTTCTACTACAAATTTTCGAATCCACATAAACCAATTTCAAAATTAATGCATTTCTAAATGACCACATTTAGAAAATGGTCTGTCTAATTACCGTATTAAAGATTACAAAGAAAGTTTCGTAAGCACCTTTTTATAACAAATGACACGTTTTCTTATAAAAAAATATAATTCCAATACAATCCATAAAAAAATAGTATTTGTGGAATGAAATCGAAATAATTTCTCAAGTATTTTTGTACTCTAGCTGTTATTCGACACAGCGGAAACTGTACGTAGACATGACCGAATTTGGTGTTTCTAAGAATTTTATAATTCTTAATAGGATGACACTGACCGACACGAAAACTTCAGTAATGGTAGATAAACTTTGTTGTGAACCATTTCATGGGAAATGAGCGGATAGAGCTTATCGTGCGTCCTAATCAACATACAATTGCAAATGACTATACCGGAAATTGCTGTTAACACGACTGATAACACCTTTAACCAGCAAGCGGGTTAAGCAAGCGCTTTAATGACAAAGCATCCTCGATGAACGAAAACTGTTTTACCTTCGGGCATCAACCCCTGATGGTTACAAAAGTGAGCATTTGAATATTCTTGTAGAAAGTTTTTTAATTTGATTTTTTGTTTTGTAGAAATTTGTAATGCAATTGATCAATATCGGTTAATATTTCATAATCTTAAATACATGCTCTAAACGTAAGCTAGTTCTGGTTACCAATCACTTATCTTCCAATTGTTTTGAAATTTGCAAATTTTGTTTCAAGATCTTCCCTATTTTTAGCAACTCGAACAAATCAACTCGATCCTCTTTAACATTGTTAACAATATTTCAAAAATGTCCGTTATTAGAATCAAAATCAAAATTATTTGTAACTTTGTTTTGGATGCAGTGCAATTTTGATTGTCTGATTGTTATTATTGGAATCAAAATGGAAACTTTGGGTTAATGTAATGCAATTTGCAGAGCAATTTTGATTGTCTGATTGTTATTATTGGAATCAAAATAGAAACTTTGGGTTAATGTATTGAAATTGAGTCTAAATGAGTATTTAGACTCAACTTTTTGAGGTGATATTTGAAAACATCCCCCTCTTAGTTTTTCAAATCTAAAATATCATTAGTTTTAAATGTTTATATATGCCTGACGACATTCCTCAGGTGTGAATGAAACATGTCTATCGTTTGCTTCTACAACCTCGTTTATTGCATATTCCAGTAGACAACTAGAGACTTCTTCAAATTTGTAGGCGGTACTTATAAATCCTATTTTATTCTACGTATTTATACTAACAATTTTATATAAAAGATCGCAGCAGCGGAATTCAGCCAAGATAGGCCTTTCGCCAAAAACGATGTTATTTAATAACTTATGTCATACTTAACATGCAAAGCGGGGCATCAGCTCTTTGTACCAAATAGTTCGTACACCAATCATTTCTTCTACAAAATTCGAGAATTCTAAAGACTTTTTAGCTAAAAACTGACAAATTCGAAATCAGGGCGAATATAACAAAAAGTACAGTGAATTTTATATGGGCTTAGATAATAAATTGAAATTTGAATTTTAAAGACTTTTTAGGCGAAATCTGATATATATTAAAAAATGCAGTTAATTTTAAACAGGTTTAGATAATAAATATTAGAGGCGCAAGTTTTTTTTTTTTTTTTTTTTTTTTTTTTTTTTTATAAAAATGCAACTTTATTACGATAATATGTTTACAAAAGATTCATTTGTGTTGCCCATTGCTGGCTACTACTTTTTCTTATCTTTCTGGCAAAGCTTAAATTCCATCACGGTAAAACTGTTCATTTTTTGAGGGTATCCACGAATCTAGCTATTCCTTGATGTCGTCATATGAGTTGAACTACTGGTTAGCCAGATCGTGTGCCATCGAACGGAATGATTATTTGGCACAAACTCATACATACATATTCACACAAGCAAAAGAATACGACGTCAAACGAAAATCACTATTGTGTCGAGGTCGTATGTTTACCATAGGCCTAAGCTTGGCTCATGACGTTTAGGTTATGGCAAAACCGACTAGCACTTACAACTGGCTCCATCTATTAGCAAACAGCGGGAACTTAGTTGTTAGTATTATTAGTAGTTAAATAAATGGCCATATCCAAGAGATGGCTTATTCCGAAATAGTTCCCCCCATTTACTTACGTCCTCTCACGATCAGTTCTTGACGTTTTTATTGGATATTTTCAGAAATATAAATGCGTTAATTTCGGTGTTTGATTAATAATATGTTTCTTTTGTTTTTTGCATTAATATAATAAAGGAAAATTTAGAGAGGCGATGGAATACCGAATTCAGTCAATTTTGCTTCATATCATGCGTTTCGCGAACTAATTTTTTAGATTAAAAATGGGGAGTATCACCAGATTACTTCTGGGTTGTTCCATAAAAATTGAGTAATATATCCAAATGTAATCGTAAATAGTAGTTACCAAATTGTATTGCACTAAAATGTTTGGTAAAAATTGGCATTATCAATGGGATAAGCAAGCCCTCTATTGGTAACTTTAATACAAATTGGCTAATTTATAGAAATTCAACTTCTCCTCGCTAATTGTGGACTGTTATTATATTAGATTTTTATAGTTGGTTAAATGTAAAAACATTTTACGGATGACTCTTCCCCTAAATTATGTAATTTAATTCATATTTTACTGGAGTTATACCTTTTATTCTATTGTACTAAATTCTGTATAGCTTAATAACATCAGCCGTTTATTAAACTCTGTTCCGTGAATCAGAAAATCGTCTATATTCCGCAAACAAAAGCGGCAGAAAATAGGTTACGATAAGTTATAATAATAATAAATAATAAGTTATAATAATAATAATAATAAAAGTTCTGTAATTCAGAACATTTGTCGGTAAGAACAAAGCGTATTACCACGCCCCTTGTGCCACTCCGCGCACTTTTGCATCAAAACAAAATGAAATGACAATTTGAATAAAAATTCTCGACATGTTTTTATACTCGTAACTATTTATTGATTTTGAAGCCTTGTAAAAAAAGGGAACCTTATTGCTTGCTTAGACTCACTCCTCTCTCTATTTTGCTAAGACAATAAAAGATTACATTTTAAAGAGACCACCGATTGTCATTCGCAATACGAATCTACAAGTACTCGTATATGAGATAATTTAGGAATTACCGAAGTTGGTAACAATTTTAACAATTTCATTAACTTTAGTCTGCCCGGTTTAGGCATTACAAGGGAAAATTAAATTTCGACAAATCTGTCAATTGTATGGAAGACATCACATGGAATGTAGCAGTGCTCCCCATTTTTATTCTCAGATCTTAACTCAGTAAATGCATGATTGATTTTACTGAATTCACTTGTATGAGAGGTATCAAAAGGGGGATGGTCACTTAAAACATTTTTCTTTAGCTTTTTAATTGGAAATTATAGAGCAAAAATTGAATTGCAGAAAATCTTTCAATTTTGTGGGGGTTACCAGAAAAGCTGCAGCAATGAAGTCAATTTCATTTGCAGAATCTAGTCCATGGTCTTATGATGTGTGCCAATTTGAACTGAATTCGATATGATCACGTTAATGATTTGAAGATAAGATTATATATATATATAATATATAATATATATATATATATATATATTATATATTATATATATATATATATATTAGCGGACCCGGCGAACTTCGACTCGCCACAATTTAACGCCTTCAGATAAACTCTCGAGTAATAATAAAACACAGATAGTTCAAAATTCTATGCGATTTATTTGAGTGGAATCGAAATCGGTAGAGAGCGATATGATGAACAATGTTTTTTGATTTGTTTTCCGGCGCAAAAACAAACAACGAAGACGGTTTCCCAACACGCGAACAGGCAACGTACAGCTGACCGTGCGAAAGACAGGGAAATTCGAAATTAATCCCCCAGACTTCCAACGACTGGCCTTGCGATTTATTTATTTTCTTCGTAAAAGCCAATCGAATGGGGAACTGAATCCGCTTAAATTGGAATGGAAGATCAGTTGGAATTCTCGGAATTCGTGGAATAAGGACTTCTTCTTCTTTGAATTTGCCCTCGATAATCGTCGCTTGAATCACATTGTTCATCAGTTTCTTGATGGACAACCGCGTACCGTTGCACAATTTCGGATGATTCAGATTCCGCAACATGATTATGATCGAACCTACCTTCAGCTGTAAATTATGCCGCGGTGCCGCACATCAAGCGAGTTCAAAAATTCCGTCGGATAGTTTGTCGCTTCATCCTCTTCGGTCACGCTGTCAACGGATTTGTACGAATGCAGTTCCCCAGCGATTTGACTTTGAATAATCAAATTCAAGTTATCGACGTTGCTAGTATTGCCCTTTCACTAATCCAATCGAGATTTTTATAATTTTGTGCAATGCCGGGGAACACTTTGGTGATGAGTTCCTCCTTCGGCGATGTGAACGATGTGAGGTGGTGATTGTGCAGCGCGAACTTGTGCAATATGGGCACGTCTCCATCCATTATGTTCTGCGCGTTCCTCTTGCATTTGATTATCACGGACTTTCTGACTAATTACACTGTGGAACATTTTTGGGGTTTTTGTCTGGGGGGTGAGAAATTCCAAATCAGGGTGATTGTACTAGGTCAGTATAGTAAAATCCTCAAAGGGTTTCGCGTTCGTATGTGACAGTTTTTTTTATGACCTTTTACATTTTCTCAGAATTAAAAAAAAATTAATAAACAAAAGGTTATTTGATTTGTATGGTTGCTGTAAAAAACTGAAAAACGGTACACTTTTGTAATCATTTGGGTTTTTTCTGTTGGCTACCTGCATGATTTTTTTACACAAATTGCACCCACATTCATGTGTGGTCATGTTTTAGAACGTCAGTAAAATATTGAAAAATACGTAGTATAAATAGGTGTTCATTGTTCGATTTTTGTCATTCATTTTGTCATAGAATATGGAACTGTGCAAGCCAGATATAAATAGCTTTTGCTACTGCTGCGGTCAATATGTCTCAACACATAAAAAAAGGGGAAATTTCAGTACTGATTTTGTTCAAATATACGAGATGGACTTCAACCAAAATGTTATAGTGAACAAAAATTGGGTGCCAAATATAGTGTGTAAAAGCTGTTACAACCGTCTAATGGATTGGAAAAATAGAAGACGTGAAAGTATGCCATTCGGTATCCCAATGACTTGGACTAATCCTGGCGAAGGTCACAATCCATTGAATTGCTATGCATGTGCAAATAAAGGAGCCGCAAAAAGGATAAGAAAATCGTATAATTACGTTGGTGTTGCAAGTGCCGCAACACCATTGCCTCATTCGGACGACATTCCTGTGCCAAAAGCTTCTAGCCCAGATATTTTATCTTCTATGACTGCTCCGACATATGATTTACGTGATGATCCCCCATATGAGTCATCAGTATCCCATGAGCCAATTTTAATAAATCAAAATAAGTTTGATTCAATTGTTGCCAAATTGGAATTAACACAGCATAAATCGGAATGGCTGGCTTTGTTTTTGAAATCAAACAATTTGTTGGCACTCGGTGTGAAAGTCACAGCTTATCGAAGTCGTCAGGCAACACTCCAAAGTTTATTCCTTGTGAATGATGGAAAAACTTCTGCATATTGCCCGGATGTAGGAAAATTGATGGACGCAATGGAAATAAAATATGAAGCAGATGACTGGACATTATTTATTGACAGTTCAAAACTCAGCTTGAAGGCAGTTTTACTGCATATGACCAATAAAAAACCTTCAGTTCCAATCGCCTATAGTACAGAAACGAAAGAAACATATGATGCACTGGAAAATATTTTGAAAATGGTTAACTACGCCAAACATAGGTGGCGCATATGCTGCGATTTAAAAGTTGTAGCTATGCTTTGCGGTCTTCAAAGCGGCTATATAAAATGTATGTGCTTTTTGTGCGATTGGGACACACGATTTTCCGGTGACCAATATGCATGCCACGGATGGAAACTCAGAGAGCACAGCAGGTTACAAACGGCCAATATTATTCGTGAGCCTCTAGTACCGAAGGAGAAGATATTGCTGCCTCCACTGCATATTAAACTTGGAATTGTTAAGAATTTCATCAAAACTATCGCCAAAAGAGATGAAGTTTTCCTTTGTTTGAAACTAATTTACCCGAGACTCAGCAAAAGTAAAATTAAAGAAGGTAAGTTATAATATCACATTCATTTCCCATGATTTCCCATCTTTACAAATTCATTTTTTCCAATCAGGCGTACTAAATGGTCCAGATATACGAAAGCTGATTAAAAGTGACGCATTCAACAATATTTTGATTGACGCTGAATTGGATGCATGGCAGGCAATCAAAGAAGTAATAGAAGGCTTGTTGGGAAAGCATCGTTCCACCAACTACGATGTTTCTGTCGCAAGGATGTTAAGATCGTTCTCGGAAATTGGTGTCCACATGTCCTTGAAAATCCATTATTTACATCATCATCTGGACTACTTCAGCAAACAATTGGCTACCGAATCTGATGAACAAGGCGAACGCTATCATCAAGTTGCTATGCCATTTGAAATGAGGTAATACTGATTTTTTATTTTTTCAAACTCATTTTAATAAAACAAAAACTTACAGATATAGAGGCAAAAAGTCGCCGAGTGCAATAATTGCGGAGACAAGGATGATCCTGATGATAAAGAATTTTCAGGAGGTGCAGAAGGGCCAGCAGTGGAGTCACACATTGACATTATGTGTGGTTCAGAAACTAATGACAGCGATGAATGCGATGCCAATAGTCCCGAACAACCACCATCGAAAAAGTCTAGGCAATATTTATTAAAATAAATAAAAATAAATAAATAAAATAAAAATAAAAAATTATAAAAATGTTTACTTTATTTTTTTAGTAGTTTATGGCCAGAAGTCTGGAGTTAATGGGGGAAATTTATAAAAAAACGCGACAAATGACACTTTTTTGAATAAAAACAAATATCAATATTCTTGTCAAAATGGGATACCTTCACTTAATTGTAAATAAAAGCAGAACGCGTTAATCGATTTCTATGATCTATGTCGCATTTTGTTTATAGGTTATGTGGCCTCACGTAAAAGTTATAAGACTTGACACTTTTTTCCGTTTGGGATTTATATGATTAAAAAAAAAAAATTTTTTTTGACAAAATTTTCTTCATAAATTTATTTATAATTGCAAAAATGTTGATTTGGTAGAGAAACAGTATATGAATGGATTAAAGGAAATGTAATTCTTAATTTTTCTCAATTTGTTTCAGCAAAATCGAACTAGTCGTTCTCGAGTTATGTCAAACTACGTTTTTGCCAAAGTTTTACAACTAAGCGAAAAACCATCAAGATAAGGAAAAAATGTAAAAGGTCATAAAAAAAACTGACACATACGAACGCGAAACCCTTTGAGGATTTTACTATACTGACCTAGTACCATCACCCTGACTTGGAATTTCTCACCCCCCAGATTGTCTGTTGTACTGTGTTATTGCACTACGTGTACGAAGTCCACGATTTGATCGTCTAATAGGTGGCATTAGTCAAATAACTTTCCCTGAAATGGAATAAAGTCCTTTTTGATTAATCCTATTAAAAAGACAATTTTTTTCAAAAAAAAAAAAAAAAAAAAACTTACGAAATGAATGTATCGCAATAAATGCCCGCAATCCAATAAGGTAACCTCACTTTTTACACGCAAACTTATTTTCTGAAAAAATGATAGAATTGATAAACATTGCACCAAATTTCAATTGATCGTGCTGCTCGTACCGTTAATGGATGTGATACACGATATATGAGTATCCGAATTCAGTGTAATAATACGCAAAACTCGAATCAATTGCAGCAGGAAAAATAGCACATTTGTTTAATAGGAAATCACAATGCGCAGCTGTCAAATTGCGCTCAGTTTCAGCATTGAACGCAGCACAGCGCCATCTGTTATTTGTCTCGTTAACTTCTCCACCCAAAATTCACGCAAAACATATTTTATCGCAATAAATTTCGTAATTTTCCGAAATTTTCCGAGCTTCACAACGAATTTTCCACTTTTATATCGCGCAAAATCATCAAATCATGTGATAAAATGCAAAATTTCGTCGAAACAAATTGAAATTTTTCACGCTTTTCCGGAATTTTTCGTGTTTTCCACTAACAGTTTTCTATTTTGCCATTCGAAAAGACATTCCGGAACAATTGCACACAAAATTCCATAGAAAAAATCAATTTTCGATTTTTTCAATTTTCCAACTTTTCCGGAGGGTTTTCCCAAAATTTTCTTTCGTAAAAACCTTCTCCAGGCAATTACGAACAATTGAGAACAAATTTCAGCCAAATTGGTCCAGGCGTTCTTGAGTTATACGCTTACCAACACATTTAGCGATTCATTTTTATATTATAGATATAAATAGATATAAATACATAAAGCGGCCAAAAGGGGAGCGGTCACTTGAACAATTTTTCTCAATTTTAACGGAGAATAACTCAACACAACAGACGAAAAATATAGACTATTGTAACATACGAGTTAGAAATTATATAAGAAAGATTGAACTTTGAAAAGGCGGTCGATTTGTATGGGAGGTACCAGCTATGGGCTTCGTTTTTTCGCCTGAAATACTGATTTGACAAGCGCTTAGCGTATATAAAACTTGCTTATCAATCATTTGTATAGAAAGAACCTGAAAGGTACGTCTAATCGATTGATCTTTTTAAATTTAACTGACCGTTATACTGGAAGGCCATAAATAAAAATTCGAGATATTGAAATTGAATTTCACAAAATTGGTCAATTTGGACGGGCGGTACCCATCTCTTGGTCACAATTCCTGACTACGATCTGACAAACCATTTAGATAGCTCAAGTTTATGGAAGTTTTATCGTTTTCGTGCCGCTTAATCGAATATAAAAACCTGGCCGATGATTGCTTATTATTTTTACCGGTTACTTCCACCTATTTTTGCCGTATCCAATGACATATACATTCAATTCTTCGGATGATAGCTTAAAAATGACTTGATTATTTCAGGCACAGTGAAACATATTGCCGATTATATAAGATCTAATAGAAGGCCTTGACAACTCCTCTCTTGCGCATAGAATACTCATATGTTTATTTATATTTGAGTGTGTAACGTTTCTGTAGAACAGATATGAAATGCAAACATGAAATAAATATTTGGAATATTCTCATTTTCCTCCATTGGCATTGAAGTGCCCATAGAAGTAAACACAATAGTTTTTGAAAAATGGCTAAGGAATGCATTTCATACTACAGAATGGTAAACAACAGCAGCACTGACTTCCACAAAAATCACAAAATTCCTCAAAGTAATATTTTGCATACTCATAACATATGTAAGTACACGTTTCTGTGTGCATTACAAACCAATTTATATTGTATTTTTAATATAAGGAAATGTATTCCATTGGTTAGACAATATCAAATGCTCTGCAGCCACAAGTTATGTAGCATTATTATTAAAATTGCTACATTTCTGTTTGTACTCGTATATCTGTATGTAGTCACATTTATACATTTATTACGAAATTGTCATAATATGTAATAACAAATAACTATTTTACACACATTTAATTGTTAATAAACTCAAATTTTCGAAACTATTGTTTGCCGTAATATCTGTGGGTGGTGGTTGATTTCTGGGGAAACTGCTAAGGAAAGTTCTTAAACGGATTATATGGACAGTGAACAGTTCATTTTGATTTGCATAACAAATTTTACTGCTTGTCTTCAAGTAGTAATTGGTAATTAAATTAATAAATTCAAATTTATCAACAATTTTGGCCAACCGTAAATATCTTGTTACCAATATTTATGTTGAATGGACACAAAATATTGATGATATTAAATTTGCCCTTAATTTACATTTGGCAAGAACATTTTGACGCCAAATCAGTGTAGAAATTTCAGTAAGGAGAACTAACAAAGAAGACACAAAAAAGTTGGGAACATTTTTCTTTATTTTTCAACATAATCATCTTTCAGTCCGATACATTTTTTCTAGCGATATTCAATAGCTTCTATACCCTGATTATAGTAAGAACGGCTAAACTCCTTAAAATAGCTATCAACCGCAGACTTCACATCATTGCTAGTAATTTTTTTACTACTGACGCCATGACCTTACCTGCAGATGGAACCTCCTTGCCTTCTTTGGATATGATTCCCTCATTCCAGTCCGTTGCTTTGACTATACCCCTGTGTGAGGGATAAAGTGGTGGGCGCATATCTCATTCATGGTTATTAATCGACGCAAAAATTCGGGTGTTTTGCGGTGAAACATCGCCAAACACTTTACTAAAACGCCTTTACGACGCTGTTTTTGCTCTACTGAAAGCAAGTGCGGCGCCCATCTTGCGCATAGCTTTCTCATCTTCAAATCTTCGATCAATATACGATATATAACACTTTTTGAAATGTCTTTCATTTCAGCTAGCTCACGTACCTTCTACCGACGATCATACAATTTTGTGGGTTGTCTTAACCGTGTCTGGCGTGGACACCTCAATTGGTCGACCATTACGTCCTTTGTCCTGGCAGCTCGTATGGCCTAGTTTAAACTCTGCTACCCAATAGATTGCTGTCATAAACGAAGTAACAGTAAAACAAAAAGTAATAACAAAAATAATTTTTTCCAAACTGCTGGCACCATCTATATGTCATTTCTATATGTCATTCGTTTTGGGACCGCTTTCGTACCTATATATATAGTTTGTTCCTACGACCTTTTGCATTGGAGCGATAGGGGCATATCAAACTGCTGGGATCTTATCAATAATAATTTGAGTTAACATACAATAAAACCAGTACAGAAATTTCGGTACGGTGAACTGACATACCTTCAACCAACGTATCTTTGTGTTGCTGGTAAAAATACTCTGAATTAAAATAATAGCGAAATTGTAATTTTATAGTCCTTCGTTGGGTGGCGCACCAACTGTGCAACAATAAGAAATTCAAATGTTTTTTTAATCAATGCATTTAATTTATTTTTTTATTGTATAAATTATATTCTATAGATTATTCAATTTTATTTTACAAAACTAATTCGTTTTGAAGATGTTAGATATTAAATAACTTCCATGCTAATTCACGCATATGCGACACTTGGTCAGAAAATTATTCATTACGGGATCGCTGAATAGTTTTAATGGACTGCTTCAATTCAGTCAAATTCCTTGGTTTCCTTTTGTACATTTCTTACTTGACATAACCCCATAAAAAAAGTATGGTGCAGTTAGGAAAGGTGAATTTGGGGGCCAGCGGAAAATGGAGTTTCTGGATAACAATTTGTTTGTGAATTTTCGTTGGAGCTCCGCCATAACCCTTCTGGCTATATGTGCAGTTGCTCCATCTTGCTGGAACCAAATGCTGTTGAAACGGACATGTCCTCCCTGAACACCTTTAGATAATGGTCCCCATTGACAGCTGACAGTAGTAGCACGATTCGTGTGCCACACTGTAGAAGGATCGACTTTTGATAAATCGGTCAATTTCCATATGTGGTGCCCTACGGGGCTTGGTAGTGCAATTTATTTCCATTCGCAGTACTAAATGCCTGATGCCAGCTCAATTATACCAACAGCGAATGAAAGATGAGAGTTAACAAATATTTAACTAGAATATTTGTTGACTCTCGTCTTCCATTACCTAATTTTAGGTAATTCTTATGGGAGGTACCAGAGAGGGAGTTGTCATTCCGTCTATTTTTTCGCATTTTACACAGTATTGTAATGCCATATAATTGACGAGAATTTAAGTTACTTCAAGCGTCGAATTAGCGATAACAGTGAAAAATAAAATTTTTATAGATCGAACAATTTGTACAGGAGATACTAGAAGGGGCGTGGCAATGTTACTCATTTTTTTCTCAGAAGGTAAATTGCCCAATGTATTATATGTGTTTAATTAGATCGAATTTGCTAAAATCGATTGGAAGATATGGAGATAAGAATATATAGATCAATTTTGATCGTTTGAATAGAAGATGCGAGAAGGGAAGTGTTAGTTAATTGGTGAATTTTCTTCTATATTGTAAAATAATTTAATGGATAAAAACCTAAACTACCATAGTCACTAATTAAAAATTACAGAGAATTGGTAGAATTTTGAAAAAATTGGTCAATTTGTATGAAAGTTTACAAAAGGGGAGAAAATATGTTTAATTAAGGCAATGACAGACCATACATCCCTAGCGACTCTACACAATTTCCACGTACTTCGTTGAGAGGTTCTTATGCATTCATCATATAGTTGGGATATGGCAACAACTGATTATCACCTATTCTTTTCTAAGACGAATGTTTTCTCTGGAGAAAATTTCGCCTCTACAGCTTGTGAAAATCGAGTGTCCCATGTTTTTGCCAATTGGAACGAGAGTTTCTATGAGAGAGGCATGATGAAATTACGTTAAAAATGGCAAAATGTTATTGACCAAAACGGAGTATATTTGACCTAAATAAGATCGATCTAACTATGCTAAATAAAGTCTTGAATGTCATACAAAAATAATGAATTTTTATTTATCCACATCGTTGGATAAACTAGGTTTTAAAAAAGAGAAAGGACCTAAAATAACAAACCCACTATGGCATCGCTTATATTTATATTTTTATATATATATTATTATAAATTATTATATGCTTAGTAAATTAAAATTTAAAATTAAAAAAATCCATCGGTTGTGGTTAAAGTTTCTGGTACACCCTACATAAAATGGCATAGTTTAATCCAAACATTCATATTTTCATTCAATTGCACTAAATTTGGCATAACTTGGATTGAAATTATGCCTTCAGTGAACTTAGTTTTTCGAGTGAATTTGGACAGCGTTGTTATATTTCAATTGTTAGGTTTAGTAAAAAATGAAATAACTTAAGCGGAAGACTTGAGTAAGTTATAATTTTGCTTCCTGAGTTATATGTCAATGCAAAGCATTTTTTTTATAAGAACAACGACTTCGTCGCAGACTTTGGCACCAACGCAATTGGACATTAGGTGAAAGTATATGTATTTGGAACGCATCTAAGTTCTCGCTGTTCTTTTTTTTTAAATTCAACTATATTATGAAAACATGTTTACAATATCGTCATATGTGCGGAACTCAACGTTCTTTGGCTTCAACTCAAAAGGAACCCACGTTCCTTGATTTTGAATCATTCCCAACGTGTGCAATCGCTTGGAAATGGTTTCGCGGGTAACTCCTAAAACCGAAGCAAATTATGCCTGTGTTTGATACGCATCATCATCAAGCAATGCCGTCAATTCAGTGTCTTCGAAGTTTTTTTGTCTTCCTTCATGCGAACGGTCGTCAACATCAAAATCACCGTCTTCAAAGCAGCGGTGTCGAGATTGGACACGTTGTTTCACTTAAAGCACCATCTCCGTAAACGTTTTGAAGCTCGCGATGAGCTTCAGGTGCTTTTTCCTTCTATTTAAATAAGAAAGTCAATACTTCTCGCATATGACGATTATTTGACACAAAATCATACATATTCACAAAAAGAATATGACGTCAAAAGGAAATCACTATTGTGTCGAGGCAGTATGTCTACCATAGGCCTAAGCTTGGCTCATGACGTTTAGATCATGGCAGAAACGACTAGCACCTATAGTTGGCGCCATCTATTGGCCAACAGCAGGAATTTAGTTGCGCATATAGAACAAAAATATAGAAGTCTCCCACCTTAATGTGCAAGGTGGGCTATTCAAGTGAAACGCAGTGTGTATTCTTATCTCTTCCACCGATCTGACAATATTTATCCTCTACCTTGAAAATAATGGATTCGTGACAGATGAACAGAGCTGTCTTTTAACGATTATGAAAATCTTGCAAACAAAATTCAATCTGGAAGACGCTGATAACTTTGAGAATGAAAGTTAAAATGCACATGTTGAAATAGAGTCCATAGTCTTTGACTGGTTTAAGTGCTAACCTATTTCCGTAATGATACAACATTTTGATTTTAAACCAATGAGTGTTCACTTTCATAACTTCACGTTTTTCTAGAGATTTAAATTTTCTAGTTTCAAGGATTTATTCTTAGAGTGTAAATTGCAAACCATAAACACAAATCAAATAATATTACGATGGGCGTTAATATTTTGTGCAAACTTTTCCGCATGCAAAATAATTCTCCTACTGCTCTCTGGGGAAATGTACATCTTTGTTCAGTCACAGTTTTGTGCGTTTGAATAAAAAAAATGAAAAGTTCTTGTAATCACCTGTTTAAATAACTCTTCACATTTGTTGTTAAACCTGAGTTTTCAAAAATAAATAAATCTATTTCGTGTTAGGAATGTCGTTGAATGCTATTTTATTTTAAATATAAATGAGTGAATACAGTAAAGAAAAATGTAATCAAATTTACAATTCAAGTAGAGGCTGTTCAAACTGTTGGTTTAACTTGCTGATGTCAATTATATGGTAAATAAAATTCAATTAATCGGATAGGAGAGATTAAATTGAAATAGGATAGAATAGTAAATGAAGAATAAAAACAACATTTCTATGGGATAAACTGAAGTGAGTGAGTTATGTTAATAAATATTAATTAATCGAACTAAATGAATATGTATTTAATTGGACTAACTTTTTCATATAAGGTGTGTTATTAAAAACCTCTGCTGTTGTTAATTGTTAGCAGAAATTTAAGCAAACATGAAAATGGATACAATTAAGCTCGTATATTACAAATATTTTAAAGACGTAAATTGTGGTTGTCACAAGACACAGACTCAAAGGGTGAATCTGAAAACGCTCCGGATTACATGCCACAGGATAATGTGAGCAATAAATTAGTACAGAAATTTCAGTTCATTGAACTCAACTTACAGTCACCTTTCCCAAAGTGTTTTGATGTGAAAGTGGACAAGTAATTACAACTTATCAAATATACTGGGTGCCCATCGGGAAGTTTTACAACTTTGTTTTACCGCCATTTTGGTAAACATTAGTCTTGTCAGTTCATATTTTACAGTCGTGAAGTAGAAACGTGACAAATTTATTATGGAAAAATATTCGATACATCAACGTGTTTTAATCGTTAACATATTTTATCAAAATGAATCATCGATTACTATGACGATGAGAAAAATACGTGAAAGTTTTGGGAGAAACAACGTGTCGGCTGAAAACATTACTGCTGCTCAAGAACGTATTCAAAACAGTCCATTAACCTCAATTCAACGCCAAGATTACGAGCTTGGTCTTCAATGAACAACTTTGGTCACAGTTTTGCACAAGGATTTGCATTTGCTTCCATTTAAGATTCAGTTGACACAAGAGCTTCTTCCACAAGACCATTTACGCCGCCGTACATATGCCAATACGATGTTACAGCTCGTCCATGACAACCCTGATTTTTATAAAAAAAAATCATAATATTTTCATTTGAATGGATATGTGTATAAACAGAATAGTCGGTTCTGGGCAATGGAAAACCCTCAAATTATTCATCAGTCATCCTTAAATCCATTAAAAGTGGCAGTCTGGTGTGCAATTTGGTCAGGAGGAATCATTCGGCCTTACTTCTTTGAAACTGGAAACGGCTTAACGGTAATTGTCAATGGGAAGCGATATCGTTACATGATTGAAAACTTTTTAACGCCACAACTGCATGCTTTGGGCTTGATTAACATGTGGTATTAACAAGACGATGCCACATCGCATACAGCCAGGATTACAATGGAATTACTGCGAGACCTCTTTCCACAACAAGTTATTTGAAGAAATGGTGATGTTGATTGGCCTCCACGGTCGCCTGATTTGACTGGAAAAGATGTAACATATGTAAAAATTTTTGCAAGAATGCCTAGACATCTCTAACTGCTGAGAACGTAGCCTGGTGAAAGTTTCGGGGATTTCCTCAATACTTGCTTGTACTGGAGCAATGGTCACTTCATTTTGAACCGCACGAGGTCTTCCAGCACGCGGAATATCACAGACAGCCCCTTGTAGCCCAAAACGCTGAACCAATCGGTAAATTGTTGGAGCGCTAGGAGCATTTCGAACATGAAAGAAATTTCATTTGGTACTTTGTTCTGTGCTGAGTCATTCCATCATAAATTTTCCAAGTATTATTTAGTTAATTCTGTAAAGAGACGAAAAAAAGACTTAAATAAAAAATGTATTCACTGATCAAATCTTAACGCTGCTTATGCGCCACTCTATAGAATGTACCAAGTTCGACCATTATGTAAACACGGTTTGAATTATCCAGGATCTAAACGTTGCACGAAATACTATTTGAAACCATTTGAATAAGGCTGGATACAAAAAAAGTTCGATGCCTTACGAGTTAAGGCAAAAAACTTTATGGACCGAATTTTCATCTGCGAATTGGTGCTGAACCGCAACAAAATCTATCTATTTCTGAAATGGATGGTAACTGGTGATGAAAACTAAATCACTTGTAACAACCTCAAATGAAAATGCAGTAGTAGAATCAAGGTGAGCCGACCTTAATGCTCCAGAGTTGGTTAGCTTTAGCCAATGGAAGAGAAATTGTGTTGCAGCCACACATCGATAATGACTTTTACCCGGGTACTTGGTCGGGAGGTTTTACGCATTTGTCTCATAGTCCAGACTTGGCATCAAGTGATTACCGCCTGTTCCAGTCTATAGCTAATGATTGTGCTGTTGAAAGATTTGCCTCGAAAGAAGATTGTGAAAATCGCCTGTCTCCGTTTTTTGCCAACAGGCATGAGGGTTTACATAAGAGTGGCGTAGTGAAATTATCTTCAAAATGACAACCAGTTGTCGAACAAGACGGTGCACACCTGATCTAAATCAGATCATTCTAACTGTGCTAAACAAAGCTTCCAATGTCATGCAAATATAATAGATTTTGTTTTGCTGTACTTTATATATGAACCCATCATTGTTAAGGCAGAGCTTCTTCGTCACATGAACAATGAGTTGTATACTCATATCAATGTGGTAAAGAGCGTCAATAGATAGCAATTGCGTTGGCTGGGTGATGTTGTGCTGATGGATCCAACCGCTATAGGATAATAAATCTCCGATAACGAACCCGATGGGCAGCGCAGAAGAGGGCAACCAAAGCTCAGTTGAGTTATTCCTTCAATTGAAGAAGGGGCTTAGAATACGGAAACACTTAGGGTTATTTTCTAACTGCGACGTACAACAGATAAGGATACTCATTTCCGAACACATCTGATTAAGCAAATAAGTAGAGTCCAATATATAAAAATGGATAACCGTATAATCATATTCATTATACCTTCACCAGAAGTAATGAAGTTATATATATATAATATAGTGAAATACAACATCCAAAAGAAGGCATTTAAGTACCAAATACCTTTCGACTCTATGCGTTTCATGGCTTTTTAATTCGACACGTTAACTGCACTAAATTCTGAAGAAGATTTTGTAACATTGCACAGCCTAACTTTTTGTCAAATCGTAGCAGGAGTATCTGGTGCTATGTCGACCTATACCTTGTGGTACTTCCTTCAAAAATTGGCTTATTTTCTGATGTGCGATTTGTTCCTCATACTTTTTTATTCCAAGATAGCAGTAATTTAATGTTTTGTCCATAATATTGATTCGTTGAATTTAAAAAAATTGACGTAGTAAACACTCCTCTTCTAATACCTCCCATACAAATGACCGATTTAACCCACACGTTCCTACGTTCATATCTTTCAATTAGCTGTATTTGATACACAGTGAATGTTTGACAATGTAGTGTATCAGAATTAAAAAGGGAGCGAATAGCCACATCCCTTCTGGTATCTCTCATATAAATTTACCGATTTTTGAAAATTCGATCTTTCCTCTTTAATTGTCAACCCATGGTCTGCTGTAGTCAAAATTTTTGTTCATTGAATTGGTTGGAAATTGTCTGTAAAACTTGGAAAAACTATCCAAATAAGCGAGCATCATCAGCTATCGTCCATGCAAATAATCGATTTAACGTGTACATATTTTTAGATTCATTTCTTCCAAGTAGTTGTACTGAATTCAGTCGAATGTGGTACACATCATAAAGGGTGATTTTTTAATCGTAGTTTTTCTTAAAAATCGAATAAAACACTGAAATTTGCATCATATAATAAAAATTTTTATTGAAATCGATAAATTGATTTTTGCCATTTAATTTTTAAAGATAATTTCATGTAAATGTTGCTCGCGGCTTCGTCTCAAAATGCCAATTTTTCGTCACTTTTTTAAGCATTTCAACCTATATTCCACGAATAACGCGTGTTATGTTATCCTGTAAGGCTTCAATAGAGTTCAGCTTGTCCACATAGACCAACGACTTGACATAACCTCACAAGAAATAATGAAGTGGCGTTAAATCGCAAGATCTTGGGGGGCCAACTTACAGGGCAAAATCGAGAGATAAACTGCCGCCCAAATTCATCCCTTAATATATCCATAGTTTCATGAGCAGTGTAGCATATTGAATCGTCCTGATAAAATCACATGTCAAGCAAGTTCAACTCAGCCAATTGGGGCAAAACAAATTCCTTGTGATTGAGTAACACACGCCCAATCGCTGAGAACGGCGACGAATTGACATTTCACGATCGTCATTAACACTGGTCGCTACGGCTGCAATATTTTCTTCGATACGAACTCAACGCATAGGAGTCGATGGTTTTATGTCCAACAAAGTAAATTTGGTGCGAAATTTGGAGATAACAGCACGAATTGTTGATTCAGCAGGGTCGATTATAACAACCATAAAATGGTCGCATCAAACAATGCACATGTATTTCCATGATAAAATGGCAGAGTATACTGTACACTTTTCACTTTGAATGATGACAGTGATGCCAACCTGAAAAACTTAAATCTTAAAAAAGCACCCTATATATTAGTTCTGAAAATGTAAATCAATTGCATTGTCACAACTCTAGAAATTTACCGATTTTCCAAAATTCAATTTTTCTTCTTTCTAACTCATAGTCTACTGTAGTCCAAATTTTTGTCCGTTGAATTGGTTTGTAATCGTCTGTAGAACTTGGAAAAACTGTCCCAATAACTGTCATTCATTTTAAGTTGTTATACTGAATTCAGTCGAATGTGGCTCATATCATGTATTTGGTGAACGCAGTTCTGAAAATATTATATACATAGATTGCATTGTTACATTCGCTGTGGTATCTGCCATATAAATTCTCCGATTTTTCGAAATTCAATATTTTCTCTGTAATTTATAATTAGTTGGCTGCGGCATTTTGGATTTTTGTTCTTTTTATTGGGTTTTAAATCTCGATAAAACTTGACAAAAATTAGCCAAACAACAACTCTACATTTCGTATCTCCTGCACAAATTACCGATTTAACTCATATATTCTTTGTATCATATCTTTCAGACAGCCATTGGGAATTGTGCCGAATTTGGCACATATCATACCTTTAGTGAGCCAAGTTTTGGTAATGAATATGGAGAGATTCGTCACTCACCAACAAACTGACCGAAGTAATTTTTTTTCTTCGGTATTCCCAAATCCGTACTGAAGTTACTTACATTTGTGTTAAAATTATTGCAGGTATTGTTTTGTAGTGTACCGAGTTATGAATTTTCAAGTTTTAAAAGTAAAGTCAAATAAAACATAAGTAAAGCTATGATTTCAATGGAATTTTTATTTCACTATAAAGCTTGGATCTAGTTATTATGTGCAAAATATATACATATAATATCAATGTCATTTAAATGACCACCTCTGGATGTGTTGCAGCAATGGATTCTTTTGAGGCAGTTTTCGACCAATTTTTCGCACATTTTGGGCGGTATCTCGGAGATAATTTGAGAACTCTTGGTTTTCAAATGCTCCAACGTTGGGGAATTATCCGCGTGAACACGGTTTTTGACGTAGTCCCACAAATCGCATGATCTTGGTGCCAATTGACGTCGCCATAATGGGCCTTGTTGTGCGGCTCGTGGCACCATCTTGTTGAAACCACATAGCGTTCAGTTTATTATCTTTAATTGCAGGTCAAAAAAATTCTGTTATCATACGGCCATAGCAATCTGAATTGAAATTCGGATTATCCGCCACAATTTCACTAACAGATTCGATATTTTTGGCAGTGCGTACATTGCGATGATGCTCAAGCCCGGGCACGTCTATAACGCTTCTAGTCTAAAAATTTCTTCATAATCTTGCCAATTCCTTGCACAATAAGACGATTATGACGACCACAATCACTCCGTAATGCACTAAAAGTGCTCAAGTTTGAATCATTGCTTTTGTAGTAAGTTTTAGTAATTTTTACGCGTTATTCGGTTGTTAAACGACCCACATTCGTAAATGGCATACCTTTCACTAAGTAAATAATACTTCAGATGACAGATATTTAATAGTTGGCAGCCTTACCAGACCAAACCGCTAAATGGATAATCCTGTAGTATAACCACACCCTCTTTGATATCTGCCATACCAGTTACATAAATCAATCCAGATATTCCCATATCCATTTCTGTCATTCAATTGCAGGATTGGTGCTTTTTACGTTATGCTGAATGTAGTCAGTATACCGAATTTACTTAATAGAACCAGCAGGTGTCACTCATTAAGTCCTGCGAATGAAAAAAAACTGCATTGACATAGTTTTAAGAGTGTCAAGTGTAGGTACTGATGTATTTAACAAAACACAGTGGTCTCCCCATAAGTTCTAAGCGGAAGGCTTCCGAAAATTATAATTCTGCTTTGTTTTTTAGCTTTATGAATTAATTAATTGAAGTTTTGTATCAAGGGAAGTGATGCGCCAATTCAAAAGGACGTCGGGTGAAGACATCTATAAGTCAATTCAGCTGATTGAAATTTCTCTAAAAGTTTCTTATGCAAAAACCTTTGAAAATGTAGTGCAATGTTAAAGCTTACCCTGCAACCTTTCATTCACAATTCTTATTGTGGACATGAAATAAAATAATAATAATATGTACAATCCCCTATTTTTACGTTCTTATGCTACTGACAACCGATTTTGTACACTTCATTGAAATGTTATAAAGCAATAGCTGTACGAGTACATTTTTACTATCCCAATTTACTCCACCGCTGTATTCAAACAAATGTAAAATGAACCACAGATATTTAACACAATGAAATGAATAGAATGAAAAGCGCCTTTTCATAAGATAACGGAATGGAACCGCACGTCAACATGGATTCCAACCACCGTAAAACCTTTAAAGGTACACGGAAACGGTTATATTAAAAAAGTGGGCCAATTACCAAAATGCTGTTAAGGTGGCGATGAACGAATGGTGCGAATGAAAGAATACCGCGCACAGATCTTGTCTTTTGTAAAGTTACGGAAATGACGAAGCTTTCAAGATGGCTTTACATGGCTGAATTAAAGAGGCGAGTTTTGTCAATTTTTTATGTGTTTTTTTGTTGTAGTTGCTCTTGAATATTTTAGAATGGAAATTAAAAGGAGGTCACTCTTTTAAATTAAATTTTGTACATTGTAAAAGAGATTTTTCTCACTTTGAGAAAAAAAAAACGTACTAGTAGATGAGATGAGTACACGAAGATAATTACGAATTAGGATATTGTAGGTATGTCTTTGGGTTGTTAAGGTTATATGATTAAAATATACATTTAGAGTAAAGGAAAATGAATAGGACAATTTCAAATTAGGTAGTACTGTTGTGTGCGTTTGAATATACTTGGTTGTGCCCTTTTAGGTAGCCATGTAAACAGTCAAATAGCTTACAACAATTTTCAGTAAGATTTTTCTCTCGTCAAGGTATTTGTGAGTTTTAAATTACTTCTTCCAATGAAAGAGCATTATCAGTAGACCACGAAATTCGTATAAACAACAAATTGCGAAATAACTAATTAAATGATTTATCGCTTTGAAGTCATCTATAAACGAAACTGGCCGTAACGTAAATGTAAATGTAGTGTTAAAATGATGAGTAATTTAATAAACGGGGCCATTACCGAAATGAAATGAAATTCGAAAACAATTTTGATTTGTTTCTGTTTCTGAAATCTAAATATAAAATCCAATCCAATATAAAAGATGTACAAAGATTCACTTTCCGACAATCGCATCAAAATTGTATTGAGTTTTGTTTCTGTTTCATCCAAAACGAAATTGCAAACAAGTTTTTTAATTCTAATTTTTTAATTTACATCCCCAACGAAATTAGATACAAATTTGATTTAATCCAGTTCATGAAATTCTTTGTTTGCGCGATTTCGTATTTCATTTAAAAATTTTCAATTAAAAAACTCACAAAATTTTTGAAAAGCTGTAAAAACTTCTGATAGATTGGTATTGTAAATTCGGAATATAAATTATTTGAGGCATTTTCAACTTTCGTAGTTTGGCACCAGATCATTTTTTTGTGTATATGATTTCAGCTTAGGTTCAGATTAGGAAGTTTCAGGTTCTACAACCAAAATATCGGTTTCATTAGGTTTCGACAGAGAAATAGAATCAATGTAGGTTTCAGGTAAAAACCAATCAATATATGAAGTGAGTCATTTCAAATGTACTTTAAATAAGCTTACAATATCAAACCTGAAATGAAACTGAACTTTCATGAAACTCCCTTTGATTACATTTTACATTGATTATGATTGCTAAATAATAATTCAGATTCCTAAATCCTCGATACGAAGATTAAATGCTTAGTAAGGTATCATCGACCGGTCGTTGTTCGATGATGCACATAATCATCAGTTGCAACCCCAATACAATCACCATGACTGGCGCCCCTCTTAATGTTTCGAAGTCCTGCCACATCCCTTGATGGGCTGCAACTGAAAGATTTTTACGTTTTAACGGCTTACCCGATTCTCCGCTGCAGTAGCTTTATAAGATGATAACTCGAATTTATTCCCAGAAATCATTAGCACAAATTAATACTGATTATACTAACAAATTCACAATTTTGTAAAAGTTGTTATATGGGGTGATTTTCTTATATTAAAATTTTTTTATTGAAATCGATAAATTGGTATTCGCCATTTAATTTTTAAAGCTAATTTCATGTAAATATTGCCCGCAGCTCCGTCTCAAAATGTCTATTCGGAAGGTCCAATTTTTCGCCACTTTTTCCAACCTTTCGGCCTGTATTCCACGAATAACGTATGTTATGGTATAATGTAAGGCTTCAATAGTGTTCGGCTTGTCCACATCGACTAACGACTTGACATAACCCCACAAGAAATAATCAAGAGGCGTTAAATCGCAAGAACTTGGGGGCAACTCACAGAGCCAAATCGAGAGACGAGCTGCTCACCAAATTCATCCCTCAACATATCCTTTGTTTCACGAGCAGTGTGGCATGTTGGACCATCCTGATGAAACCACATGTCAACCAAGTTCAACTCAGCCAATTGGGGCAAAAAAAAAATCAGGTATCATGGCTCGATATAGTTCGCCGTTGACGGTAACTTTTCTTCTACGGTCGTCTTTGAAGAAAAATGGACCGATGATGCCACCAGCCCATAAACCACACCAGACTGTCATGTCATCGGTAATTCAGGTATGGTATGTAGCTGTTCATCACTCCAGATGCGACAGTTTTGCTTGTTTACGTATCCGTTCAGCAAGAAATGAGCCTTATCGCTGAATACAATTTTTCGATAAAACGGCAGATTTTAATTGAGCTTTTGTAAGACCCATTCACCAAAAATTAGACGTTGTGGGTAGGTCATTCGTCATTGCATGATGAAATGGCAGAGTATACTGTACACTTTTTACTTTGACAGATGATGATTGGACGCCATTATCAACCACTGCTGTTAACCTGAAAAACTTAAACTTAAACTCTTAAAAAATCACCCTATATCTTGCCGAATCATAGCTAGGGATTGTAAGTTGGCAATATCGGTCCACCCTTTGCGGTACCTCCCGTAAAAATTGACCTAAATTACGATATTCAATTTCTCCTTGTAACTCCTAATTCGTAGTTCGCAACAAACTGATCTTTTGTTTATTGTGTTTTATTACTTTTTAATCCTCACTAATATTTAAAAAGATCACCATTAGTTTAATAAAAATAATTTCGAAAATTAAATGCCCGATTTAACGTACTTCTTCTTAGGTCCGAATCTTTCTTTCACTTCACTTTCACTAAAATAACTCAATTTGGTACGTATTGTCCGTTTGCTAAAGTAGAGTCGAAGAATGAAAATGGGTATCAGGTACTTCCAGTACAAATTGGTCTATTTTTCAAAATTCAATCTTTTCTTTGTAGATTCTAATTAGCAAGACGAACTAATTAAAGAAACCGACCGATTTGGCCCATACATTCTTAGCTTCGTATGCTTCAACAAGTTGTACTGAATACAATTTTGGACTTTAAATTTGGTAAAATTACTTCTGGCAGTGCAGATGGAAGACATTAGGGTACCACATACACAAATTAGACAATTTTGCAAAAATCTGGGACCATTGATTTGTAGCGGAAGATTTCGGTAATTTTGTATATTTTATTCTGCATTGACTCAATGCAATGTTAATACCCTTTTAAGCCTATTTTTGAACCCAACGGTTTTGAATGGAAGATTGTTTTTATTTAACATCATATTCGTATTAACTTCATTTAAAAAGTTTGCAATAAACACTTAATATTTAAAAAGAATTTTTGAAATCAATATATTTTACATATAACATTATCGTAATGATTCACCAATAACGCAGAATTATGAACGAATGGAACTTTTGTTGGCACATCCTTGATTTTAAATGATCAAGCAGCGACTTCACCAACGGGTTTTCCAGTTACTTGAAGTTTTTGGAGTTACTTGAATAAATATTTTTTCAATAAATCCGGGTTTTCGACCAACAAAAAAAAAAAAAAAAACCGAGTTTGTTTGAGTTGTATTTCATGTTTGTTAAGAAAATGAAGTCTATTATAAAAAACTATTAGTTACAACATTTTGAAACTGTTGACATTATTTTACAAGGGCGTCTTACAATAAGAAAAAAAAAAAACAACATTTTGTCGTACATTATTATCCAAACCAATTTTCGTAATGTCAAAACTGACGCCGCTGAAGGAAGAAAAAAATAGCATAGTAATGAAGTTAGTTTTATATATTTCTCATGGGACTCAACATCGTACTTATAATAAGATTCATCCTTGATGTGTTCTACAACTTTAGAATGGTTTCAATAATAAATCTACCAGGTTAGTGGCAGGCTAATGAAAGATGTTAAAAAAAATACGACATATGACCCAGAATCGGTCAAGTATTTTAAAAATTTAATCTTAAAGAGACGACACATATTAAATGTGACTTGATGAATAGATGCGGCGGATTCAATTTTAATATATTCTATTGTAATGGTTTGTATATCAGCTCTATTCCATAATAAGTTGCTTAACAAAGTTTTATAATATATAATACCGATAGCCAAATGTTACACATTTTGATTTACAACAAATTATTCACTTATTACTTAAAAAAATTTAAAAATAATCAAAATTTTTAACTGATGGTAGATCAAGTATAAGCATTTTCGATATGAAAATAGTTTCGAGTCAATGTAGCTTATACGTTCTCAATCAAATATACTTTTACAAAGCTGTGCAAAATTTAATATTTTTTTAATAAACAGGTTCTTTATAGTAATACCAACTTATGAAGCCACAGCGTTCGCATCAAAGTGTACGAAACGTTTTGTTTTTATGGGTTTCTAGCTAAAACCGTGTGCCGATTTTTTTAAATATAAATTTTTGAATAATTAGTTTAACTGGGTTTTTCGCTTCAGTTAACCTTTTTTGGAAATCACAAACATGTTTTAAAAACGGCCTTATGTTGAACAGACTAAATTTAATATTTGTGAAAATAAACAGAATTTAATTTTAATAAAGGGTGTCGGTCGGGAAGGTATAATACTTTGTTTTGCCACCATTTTGGTAAACATTAGTCTTGACAGTTCATATTTGGTAGTCGTGAAGTAGAGACGTGGCAAATTTATTATGGAAAAATACTCGATAAACCAAGGTGTTTTAATCGTTAAAACATTTTATTAAAATCAATCATCCATTACTGTGACGATAAGAAAGTTACGTGAAATTTTTGGGAGAATCAACGTGCCAACAAGACACACTATTTATCGTGTAGTGAATGATTTCGAAGAAAGAGGGTCTGTAGCTGATAGGGCCAAGCATTACTGCTGCTCAAGAAAGTGTTCAAAACAATCCATCAACCTCAATTCGATGCAGTGCTCAGGAGCTTGGTCTTCAAAGAACAACTTTGGCTACAATTTTGCAAAAGAATTTGCATTTGGTTCCATATAAGATTCAGTTGATACAAGAGCTTCTTCCACATGACCATTTTCGCCACCGTACATATGCCAATAGGATGTAACAGCTCACCCATGTCAACCCCAATTTTCATGAAAAAATCATAATGAGTGACGAGGCACATTTTCATTTGAATGGATATGTGAATAAACAGAATAGTCGGTTCTATATATATATTATATTCCATACATAATTGCCGATATTAAATAAAACATTTATCAATATAAGATTCATTCTCTTTCTTTCTAAAGCTAAGAATTGCTTTACACCTTTTCTTGTTTATCCTGTAAGAAGAACGTGCACCAAAATGACTACGATCTTAGCTTCGATCGTTTGTGTTACTTAATGACACCATTTTTCTCCTGTACCTACCAGTTTTATCTCCGATGGATACTCGCAATTACGTCATTTCTGATGAACAATAGCACCATTTTCGTACAATCTCATACTTGTTTTACCCTGAAAGGACAAATGTCGCAAAATTAGATTATATTTTTAAAGAAGAGGAGCAGCGTTTACCCATTTAGTCTTGTTAGTGACAGTATTTTAAACCTTTTTCATTCCCTCCTTATCGTCGTTGAGCCTGTAAGCTAGTCATTGGGTTGGGCGGTTGTACCGAATTTGATTCTTTAGACACCTTTTTTACTTTCAAAACATAGATTTCTTAAAACTCTTTGTAGCTTATCAACCTTTATAGCCTACCTATTATAGAAGGGCAACAAGGGAACCAATTTGGTAGCCACTTGCATTTGGAGTTGGCACTAGCTTTTTCCCGTTTTATACTTTTTTTACCCCTAAAAGCAAGCACTTTGAAAGAGGTCCGTTTTTATTACAAGGTCTAATTTGGAAGGGCAATTTGGGCACCAGTTTCCGTGATTTTAGCTCTAGTCATTGCAGCTGGACGATGGCATCATATTTGTCCTTTTTTGTTCCGTTTTTACATCAAAATGTTTCCATTTTGTGAAAAAACATTATGGCGTATCTAATCTGGAAGTGGAACAATTTTGACAATTCTCACGTAAGTTATTTGAGTTGGCCAATTGTACCTAATTTGTCGTTTTTTACCTTGATTTTAGCCTACAAGCACCAATTCTTCTCACCACGCGTTTGCTATGGAAAAAGACTACGGACACTAATTTTCATAATTGTAGCTCTGGCCGTTTGAGCTGAGCAACTGTTTTTGAGCTGAGCAACCCTTTTTACCCTGTTTTCGAATTTTAAAAACCTCTACATATACTTCTAGAAGTGGAATACAGACACCATGGTTCTAACTTCAGCTATTTGAGCTGTGCGATGGTCCCTGATTTTATTCCTTTTTATTCCGTTTTTACACGCTAAATCAAAAATTTTGGAAAATTCCTTTTGTGTTTGACTTATAGGGACACTAATTTTCATGATTGTGGCCCTGGCTGTTTGAGCTGAGCGAGTGAGCGGTCAGGTAGCGTTGGGATCAGGAGGTCTCGCGACTGAGTTCCCGCCTGATCATTTGGTGTAGGATCCCTAGTGGAAGCATCACGCGGGTTGTGGTTGAAGCCAAAATCGCTGGTAGAGACCTTATGCTCGAATATGGAGTTGCATTGCAGCTGGATGTAACAGACCCATAGAGTAGCAGAGGTGGTAGGATAGGCCTCACCTCCGCCAATGGGGATTATGTTCCATACCAGAATAATAAATTTGGTATCTCCTGGCTGGAAGAAAAGGCTGACAATCGCGGTAGAATGCTCCCAAAACTGTCAGTTCCAATTACTAGAGAGTCCTACTTTAATTTGGCTATTCCAGGAGGGCGCTGGCAATCGCATTGTAATATGACCAGTGCGATGCACACCGTGGGGTAAGGCCTTTACGGCGAGAGTCACGTTAAACCCCCGTGGACTCTTCCGCGTTTCCATTCTGGAAGTGGATTATGGACCCAATTTGTGTAATACTATCTTTAATTATTTGCACTGGGCGATGATATTTGATTTGTCACTTTTTACCCCGTTTTTACCCATTACATCACGAATTTCGAAAAACTTGGTCTTCTGGAAGGGAAATAGGAACACCAATTTTTATAATTCTAACTCTGACGGTTTGGACTGGGATATGATAATTTTTATCTTTTTTTTAGCCCTAAAATTACGAATTTTTAAAAATCCATTTTTATCACGCTCCTACTCTATAAGGGGAATGTATGATTCTAAGCTTAGCCATTCAATTCGAACGATGATCAGTCAGTCGGTAACGTAACAATTCTTAATTAAAGTGCTATTAACTTTGAATAAAATAACAAGGACAGGTGATATTTTTGATTTTATATGACTCACATTTCGATTCCATGATAAGATGCTCTGTATTTAAATTCTCAAACACTGTGTGATTTCCACTTCGGCAATTTTCTGCCCATCTACAAAAATTGGACAATAGTTTATGATTCTTATGCGATTGCGGTCTTAATCCCATAAACTTTTGGTTTTGCTTGCATTCAATATTAATCTATTTATGCAAGAAAATTCCTAATTAATGGTGCATGACGTTTAATACTTATTTTTAGAATTACATTTTCCTTATATGGATAAAACGAACATAGACCATTGGCAAACATAAAAAATTGTCCGTGAAGCTGCAGATTATTATGATTTAAATTACAAATCTCAAAAACGCTGCCTAGGGGAACCTCATATACGAGGAAATATATAAAGTTTTTCTTTTTGTTCACAACCACATACTGACTTGGTGTTTTAAAATAGTTTTTAAATATTGCCAATTTTTGGCTCTAATTCGTAATATGACAACTTTTGGCATAATATTGAGTAATCTACTAGATCAAAAGACTTAATAAAATTATAAATAACTAAGGTAATTGCAGAAAACTTAGAACCTAAGCTTTCACTTTTTAAAACATTTACCACTGTTTTTTTTTGTGCTGGATTCACTTTTACATCAGTACTGGTTTCCAAGCATACGTTGCTTATTATCGAGATACGCCACACACTGAGAATGTTTAATTTTTTCAAATATTTTATCCATAATCAACAGTGCTGCTATTGGTCTAAAATTTTCAATAGAATTAATGGTTAAGAATGGTTAATCGGTCGCTTTTTTCAATTTTACGGAGCACACTAAACCAATGCAACGGAGGAAAACTGTAACCTCACTGCAATTACAAATTCATAGACAGGGGATATTTACAGCACTGTTCAATAATATTGCGCTATAATGCCTGCCATAATATGAAAATATTACACGGATAACCGCGCAGTCATTGATAGCTCCTCTACGAATTACCTATTTTACTAGGAATCGAATCTTTCATTCATGTAATTGCACTCAATTCGGTATAAAATGGCACCCAGAAGACATTCTGTACTGCGAGTGAAAATGGAATGCATTGCGACGCCGCCATTCGCTGATTTCATAAAAATCAGTGATTCCTCAATAATTCCCATAACCCAAACATTCAGCACGATCTGCACCAATGCAAAAGGATGCAGATTGAAGGTATGTAAGGACGAGTTTCTCTATCTTAAAGTTGTGGTATGCTCTCTGGTATCCAGGAGTCCGTTACATTTAATTTATAAAGAAGCAGGCGATTCAATGAACATGTATGCGAGTTTCCTTATATATATTTTTTTTAAAAGTTAAACAACAAAAAAAAAAAAAAAAAAACACATGAAAAATATGACATACAGTGACAAGACTACCGGGAGTAATACAATCATTGACTAAATGCTAAGCCTCAGCTAAGACATCGTTGGTTTTACAAAACGGGGACTGAAGCAATGTTGGTCGTCACGAACCCTCACAGTCAGAGCCTTCTTTATGGTAGAACACAGGGCGAGGAATAGGTGGAATAATACTCACGACGTCTCACAGTCAGAGCCATTTTCTTGGTAGAATTCACGAATTTTGCATCATATTTCAAAATTTTCTATTGAAATTGATAACTTCGTCTTTGCCATTTCATTTTTAAAGATAATTTCATGTAAATCTTGTCCATGGCTCCGTCTCAAAATGTCCATACGGAAGGTCCAACTTTTCGTCACTTTTTCGAGTATTTCAGCCTGTATTCCACGAATAAAGCGTGTTATGTTATCCTGTAAGGCTTCAGTAGTGTTCGGCTTGTTCACATAGATTAACGACTTGAAATAACCCCACAAGAAGTAATCAAGAGGCGCTAAATCCCAAGATCTTGGGGGTCAACTCAAAGGGCCAAATCGAGAGATACGCTGCTCACCAAATTCATCCGCCAACATATCCATTGTTTCACGAGCAGTGTGGCATGTTGCACCTTCCTGATGAAACCACATGTCAACCAAATTCAACTCAGCCAATTGAGGCAAAAAAAAATCGCGTATCATGGCTCGATAGTGTTCGCCGTTGACGGCAACGTTTCTTTCACGGTCGTCTTTGAAGAAAAATGGGCCGATGATGCCACCAGCCCATAAACCACACCAGACTGTCGTTTTTTCGGGATGCATCGGTAATTCATGTATGCCATGTGGCTGTTCATGACTCCAGATGCGACAGTTTTGTTTGTTTACGTAACCGTTCAGCAAGAAATGACCCTCATCGATGAACACATTTTTTCGATAAAACAGCGGACTTTCACTGAGCTTTTGTAAGGCCCATTCACCAAAAATTAGACGTTGTGATAGATCATTCGGCTTCAATTCTTGCGTGAGTTGAATTTTTTAGGCTTTCAAACCCAAATCGACGTGTACAATTTTCCTTGTGGTTGAGTAATACATGCCCAATCGCTGGGAACGGGGACGAATTGACATTTCACGGTCGTCATTAACACTGGTCGCCACGGCTGCAATATTTTCTGCGGTACGAACTCTACGCATGCTAGTCAATGGTTTTATGTCCAACAAAGTAAATTTGGTGCGAAATTTGGAGATAACACCACGAATTGTTGTTTCAGCAGTTCGATTATGACGACCAAAAAATGGTCGTATCAAACGATGCACATTTCTCACGAAGCACGAATTTTGATAAAAAACTCAAACGATTTGCAATCGTTGCTCGTTTGTTAGTCTATCTATGATGAAATGGCAGAGTATACTGTACACTGTTTACTTTGACAGATGACGTTTCGACGCCGTTGCCAACCAGTGCTGCCAATCTGAAAAACTTAAATCTTAAAAAATCACCCTGTATAAGTTAAAAAAGGTTTAAAAATAAAATGTAAGACTTCATTTAAAAAAAAAAAATATATATATATATATATACGAGGTGTGATAAAAAAAATAACCTTTATTTTTAATTTTTTTTTCAAAAAGTATTTATTTATTCATCAATTTCTATTTTATTTCCTTTAAAGTAGTCCCCCTCAGATATAATACGCTTACGCCAGCGTTTCTTCTAATCCTCGAAACACTTCTAAAACGCGCTTTTTGGTATCGCCAGCAGCTCCTGTTTCGATTTTTCTTTTATCTCCTCAATCGTAGCAAAACGCTTTCTTTTACTTTTTTCCAAAATTTTGTGCGTTTCTGACGAATTGCTTCGCGCAAACGGCGCATAACTTCGAGGTAGTATTTCTTATTGACTCTACGACCATGAGACAAGAATTCATGATGCACCACGCTATTGCAATCGAAGAAAGCAGTGAGCAAAACCTTCACATTTGACCGAACTTGACGTTCTCGGGCGACCAGGACGAGCATCGTCATTGACATCTTCTCGGCCTTCCTTAAACCGGTTATACCACAATTGAACTTGTGTTCTGCTCATAGTAGCCTCGCCAAACGCAACAGTCAACATTTCAAATGTCCTTGCACACTTTGTTTCATTTTTTACACAAAACTTAGTACAGTTTCTTTGATCCATTTTTTAGAATAGTAAAAAATCGAAGAGCACACCAAAACACCACTAACCTTTTTATCTGTCAAAAACAAACTGACAATCCAAAATAGCTGATATTGTCAACATATATAACAGACATATGTACCAACATAACAGAAAAAATACGCGAAAGTCGAACGTATGTAACTCGCGAAAAAAACCGTTTTTTTTATCACACCTCGTATATAGAGGTTAGGATGGAAACGAGCGACCGACTTCGGGTATATGTGAGTTAGTTCAACTAGCTGAATATTCTATTCAGATCCGCCTATGATTGAGTATTTTCATAATCAGTAAATCTAAAACTAGACATTTCATATTTAGTGTTTAAATATTAAATACTTCAAGTCAAGGCCTTCAACCACATATGTAAGTACTTTAAAAAACAACCTATTGAATTGCAAGTAAATGTCCTGGGGTAGGATGTGTTTTTATAACTTCACCTGCGTGAAATTTTCGCACTGATTAATTTAAATGTTCTACACAAATTGCTCTCTAATCAAGCGTTCGTTAAAATTTTATTATGATGTGTGATGATTACAACTTTTCCATATTTGGTAGATTAACTTTTCCAGTTGCAGTTGTTAACAAAAACGCTCTCTTAATAAATTGCCTCATAATTATTGCGTCGTAACATAAAAAAGACAACCGGAAACCAACAACCAGGATACGCTAAAACAACAAAAATGTGTTTAAGTACTTACACAGCTGTTAAAATCACGTCTATTAGCTGATGTTGTTGTTTTTTGTTTTTGGAACCGCAATCTTTATTGTCATGCTCTGTTTCTCTTTTGCTTCATACATATGATGTTATAGCTCCTGCCACAACAAAGAATGGATGTTAATTATGTGGTTTGGATTTGTTTACTTTTTGCTGCTGTTGTATTGTGGAATATGTGGATTGTGTTTTTAACTTTTGAGATATTGTGAAACCAATATGTCGAAAAAGTTGAATGAATTCAACTTATAATTAACCAAATTAAAATGCGTTTATTTCGACGATGGAGAGACAAATTTAGTAAAATAACGTACACATAATCTCTAGTATATCTGGGTGTTTATGCACTCAGACTACTAAATGTAAATTATATTTCGTTTATTTAGTCCTCAAATGATAACATGTAGTTAACATGTTACAGTCTACATAACGTCCTTTATGTAATCAAAACTTCTCTCTCGTCGTTATAAAGAGAGCAAAACTGAGAGTAACATGTAAGGATTTATAGCATTAAAGACTCCCAAAACATTTACAGAACTCTGAAATTATAACAGATGCATTGACGCTTTAATTATTTTGAAAGTTAAACGAAAAGAAAAGGCATCATTTATCACTTGACTTAACAGAAACTTAACTAATGTTGGTACTGTTGCGCTGTCTAACATATGTGACAGAATTACCTACATACTCGTACATAATATCAAACTGGTCAAACAATTTGTCTAGGGCAAGTAACCGCATTAAATTAAATAATGATATGCCAGACATGATGTCAGCTACATTAGAAATGGATAATAAAATTGTGTTCAACTCAATATGAGACATTCATACATTCATGAAACATGAAGCATGAATTGTAGTGAATTATCCGTATCCCTTGTGGCAATAGCTGCTATTGGATTACCAACACTTTCATAATTGCCAAATGTTTTTGTTTTTTTTTTTTTGTATTCGTATTGAAAATATTACAATATGTATTTCATTATCACAATATATTAACCATAGACGGCGATTCATTCTTTTAAATGTTAGGAATCTCATTCATAATAATTTAAAATAAGGTTGTGCATAAAAATATACCTTTATTGAACGTCCTATAAGATTTTAATTTTTATTGAGCTTTGTGCCCACCCATATAACAATTTTAACCACATATTCAAAATATAACACCTAGAAGGAGGTGTTGTGAGGAGAGGGTATATTTTATTTTTTTAAGTTGATTGAACGTCTCTCTGTCTAGCTGGCTGACTGACTGGCATGCTAAAAGTCGTAAGTATTTATAAAACTGTTTAAAACTTGGCACAGCCTAATATTTTACATTTTATTATAGCCGGAGATGATAATTGGGCACAATACTTCTGGTACCTCCCACACAAATTGCCTTATTTTTCGAAATTCAGTCTCTTTTCTACAACTCCTAATTCATTGACTTCACAAATCCCAATTTTCGTACATTGTACTGATGTGGTTAGTAAGATTTGAGAAGTTAACCACGCCTCTTCCGGTGCTTCCCATACAACTGACTGATTTAATCCATATAATCTTAACTATATATCTTTTCAGAGGTTGTACAGAATTTAGGCAAATTCGGCACCCGCCAAGTGCATTGAGTTATCTGTTCTTCTACCTGCCATACGAATTACGGATTTAACTCAGGATTGGGATCAGCAGAAGGTGGAGTTTCTGGATTTAATTTGTTTGGGAATTTTCGTCGGGCTGGTTATATGTGCGGTTGTTCTATTTTGCTGGAACCAAATGTTATTGAAAGGGATACGTTTTCGGCGCAGTTATAGGTAAAAAAAACTCCTTCAACATCTTTAAATAAAGGTCCCCATTGGTCCCCGTTTTGCGTTTGTGGCATGATTTGCTCCCAATAAAGTAGACTCCAGAAATAAAAATGGAATGCATTGTCATATCTCTTCTGGCACCTCTCATACAAATTGACTGAATTAAGGAGATTCTCTCTTTCTAATAAGTGCACTGCAACAATTTAGATTTGTTGTCCATGGTAACTTGACAAAAATCGACTGAAAAACCATAGAATGGCCAATATAACAGATATATTCTTAGCTTCTTCTGATTCAGGACCAGGTACTGATTTGAGTCAAATTTGTCATGCATCATATACTTCATAGGCTTACTTTTCAGAATATAAATAGAGGGTATTATCACGCCCCTTTTGGTACTTCCCAAATAATTTCTAAACCATGCACTTCAGTAGCTTGAGCTGCATTTAATGTTTAGTAAAATTTGCAAAAAGAAACAAAAAATCAATATCTACGTTCTTTCTGGTACTTTCCATAAGAACTGTGTCATTTAAATCATATATTTATAGATTCATACCTTGAATTCAATTGCACTAAATCTAAAATAATTTAGTACTCATCTAGTGTTCTCGCAACTTAGTTCTGCGACTGATAATGGAATTCACAAATTTATCGATTTAGCAATAACAAAAATAAAGGTTCCTCTACAATTTCTCATTTATTGCGCAACAATCCAGCATATTTTGTGCCAATGCGAAAGGACGTTGGGTGAAGGCGTATGCAAGTCCCTCCATATGACTGAAATTTATGTACTGGTTCTCCATATGATGTAAAGCGTTGCTTACATGGGTTATGTGTCATCGATTGGAACAAGCGCTAGTCGGAAAGAACAATGAATATGGCACATGGGATAAGATTTTGCAATTGAAAGTTTCTAAGTAGTTGTAACTGGTGTCGTATATAGTAATTTACCATTTCTTGAATACGGTACTAATTCATCAGCTCAATTAAGGCAGTTGTGTTTGGTAGAGCGCTCCGATAATACTTTTGTTAAGTCTTAATAAGTCATAGTACACGGCGTTATATTGATCCCCCCTAATATGCAACAAAAGTAATCTCCATGAATATTCTGTTTAGCTGTTCATATTAAAGATCCCTTTTCCATCATTATTAATTTAAAACGAACCATTTCATTTATGCCGGGTAAGCAATATTTCACATGTGCAAAATCATCGTTCAACGTTTGTAAGCGTCAGTTCATGTGGATTCGGAATTTTTTCCTTTTGACTTGTTCCCAACGATTTTAAATGATTTGAAACTGCTTACTGTGTCACTCCTCACGTAATTGCAAGTTCTTCCTGCATGTGGCATTACATGTCCTTCAATAATGTTTCCAATGAAGCAGCCTCGCCATATGATTCTACCAGTAATCGAAGTGCCTTAACTCCAGAATTATTTAAATTAAACCATTTAATAAAAAATTATAGCTTATGACGCTTGTTCGGCTTAAAACTCGGCTTTTTCGAACAAAAATATGTCAGATGGATACAAATTTCCTAATATTGCATAGTTGCGGTGTTGACAGATGTCCATTTTATGCTCATTTTGTTTTCCAGCTTGAAGATATTACGAAAATTTAAAATTTAATTTCTACGGACTCTCATTAAAATGCCGAACTGTGTTGCACAAATACGCACCAAATGCTGATCTCTGACAGTGAGGCAGATTGTCTAGATCTGTGATATACTTTATACATAAATTATAAATTTTACAAGTATAGAAATTTCGGTTACCTGAACTGTCCCAAGTCCTTATCTGAAGTCCAGTCTTTATGCTAAATACATAAATCGTTTAGTCTTACAATCTGTATATAAGATGTAGCAAAAAGAAATTCATTACTTTTGCATGATGTTGAAGTTTTTGTTTTTGACATGGTTAGAATGATTCGATTTACGATTACTACATTCAATATATTGTTGCCATTTTGAAAGCAATTCTACTATAGGTATGTCTCTCTTGCAGAATTCCAAAAAGCTGGGACAGTCGATTTTCAAATGCTCCTCTTAAGATTATTTTTTCACCAGCAAAATCATTCGCGGTAAAAGGGACCTTGTGGTAATCACTAGATGTCAGGTCCGGTCTATAGGATGGAAGCGATTTCATACTTTAGTTCAATTGTTGACAGTACAAATCCGAATTAAGTGTCTTCCACCGTAATTTCATGATGGTTGGACATGCTTAGATACATACAGAATTCCACAATCTTTGCTTGAGTTAAATTTTTTACTAGCAAACCAGCGGTAACCATTTGGTGCCTGGTCCGGGCTATAAAGTGAATGCATAAAAATGTCCGAACCAAATCTCGGAGTTGCTGTAGGAGTCATTACCGATGTGCGCCACCTGGCATTGTTCTGATGAAACACAATTCCTCTCCTATTGACCAAAGCTGACTGCATCTTGGTAATTGTTGACGGTAGAGGTCCGAAGTAAGTGACTTGGCTTGGTCACGGCTTGCGTTGCCTCACGGCGACTCGACCGTGTCGTAATCAGTCTTCACTTATTTAAAAAATGGATCGATTTTGTTATGATTCGGCAGTGACGCACATATGTGAATTTGGTTCATGAGCTTTTTACATTAACATTGTATGTGCACCCCGAACTTTTTTTTTGGATCCAGCCTTGTTCAAGTGAGTCCAATTGCGTAAAAATATGCTTATTTTCTTTTCACTATTGCCCATTTTTTACTGTGCGCGCATCAGAAATGGGCACCAGTGAAAAGAAAATACGCATATACGCAATCTAAGCTTGAGCAAAGCTGTCTGAAATTTCTGTGCACGAAGGATTATCTTTCTAAGGCCATCTGGCGTAACTCTATCGCATTTGTAGAAGAGAGATGTAGTATTAAAGCCATTTAGTGGAAAAACGATGGATTTTTTTTTACTATACCTTTTACTGTATGTATAGGTATGTAGTTTCGGATGAACATTTCAAACATCTCCCGAAAGAATGAAGATCTCATTTGATACGACTTAAATGTAATACCGCTTTCATCTTTCTTACAATATCTGGCGGAACTTTATCCTACTATATTAAAGCCGTCTATTGGAAAAATAATGAATCTCTATTTTGCTACACCTTTTACTACACGTGTAGGAATGAAGATATATTTTATTTGATACCGCTTAAATGTACTAGCCAAAAGGAAGCGCTTAAAGAACAAAGCATCTTTTGATCAAATGTGCTTTATGACTCGACATCGACTGAGCGATGCTCGTCTGTCTGGCTGCCCTATAGATACGGTAACTGTAGTAATTCTTATGGAAATTTCTTAAAACTTGACACAGTCTAATATTTTCCAAAATCGCAGCAGCGGATAGTAAATGGATTATACCGACCGGCTTCTGTTGGTATCTGCCCTACAAATTGCCAGTCTATCTTAAATTAAATTGTCCCTGTAATTCTCGCAATGAAAAAATTCTGTCAAATTTGGTACGCATTAAGCTTTTACTAAAGCAAAGTTCAGGAAAAGAAAAAAGGATTGCATTGCTACTCCCTTTCTTGTCTCTCCTATACATATTGACCGTTTTGCCAAAATTTAAATTTTCCTTTTTAATCCCTAATTCCTAATTTGAAGTAACGTAAATCTTTGTTAATTTTATTGCGTTATAATGCTTGCTAAAACGTTAAAAATATGAGCCGTTTTGTGGTATCCCAAATAAAATTACACTAAATTTACACTAAATTCAGTATCATTTAATTCGAATCTTACGCTATGTAAACTTAGCTCTGGAAATGAAAATGGATTGAATATTTAGGCTCCTTAGAATAGCATCATTGGTCAAATTTGTCGATTTTATAATAAATTTTGCAAATTTGACTAAATTTAGTGAAAGTGAATAATTGATGTAGGCCTTAGAATGTATAACTTATTTGTATGGCAGGCAGCAGAAGTGGCGTTGATGATTTGTTTAAATCTTGCCAAGCATTATGGACAAAGGACAATAATTCAAGTTACTTTAATCTACGAATGATGATACTACAGGGATCGAATTCAATTTCGGGCAAATTTGTTTGGGCTTACCAGAATATAACCATTTACAATTCTCGTCTAAGATGTGGGTAAATATTTAGCAGAAATAAGTTTAAAGCAGTTTCGTAAAGAAACTACCGCTCTGCGAGGCCACTGGACAAACAAACTTCGCCCAGTCTATTAAAGAGTCATGAAACACATTTGATCAAAAGATACTTGTTACTTTAAATGCTTTCCTCTATACACCATAATTACTTCGAGTGAAGATATAACAAGTTAATACGAATTCCCCCAAATATCATTTTGGGATGATAATGAAGCCGGACATTTCAAAAATATTGAATATTTAATTACCATCATGTGAAAATTCGTCTATATGCTAATTGTGCGTAGAACATACTCCCTTTTTGACATTAACTTCATTAAAAATCAATTAGAGTTGATGTGATCTAGCACTTCTCGACTACGTTATACGTTACAAACTACCCATGAGAGCAATCGATAGTTGGCCCTAAGCAAGTAACAATATTAATTAAATTACATGACCAAAATTACACTCAATTTTTCCTCATGTTAAATTGCAGGATTGGCTCAGTTGAGGACCAACAACAATGAGATGAAACATCATTTGTTATTACGAGTATGTGATAATACGTGTCGCCTAGTTATAAGTTCAGTAACAAAGGGAGGACCAAACTTTCACATTGGACATTTTACTTATGCATTTGCCAATCTGACCTGTCGGTTCGATTTAGTCGTAAATTGAAAATGCTTGAAGTTGATTAAAAAGGCAATCGCAAATTGAATGTCACATTTGTGATATTGTTCTTCTATTGAATTTCTGAAATTTCTCTTTGCCTTAGAATTTAGTAAGTCTATTATATATACACTAGTTGAATAGACGTTTTCTTCTCTGTTAGGGTACAAAACATTTATCACACAAATAATCTGCTCAGATGAGCAAAGATAACTGTGGCGCCTTTTTCATAATTCACAAATTCGTACTATACAAAGTAAATGTAAACGATAGAACCGATAACATATATACCGTTCCAGTCAGAATCAATTAAATATTAAATAGGATGCAGGCCAGAATTAGAAACCAACTAGCCAATCCGGCGTGCGCTGCAACGCCACCTTTAAATTGGGATAAAAACATCTCCTGTAATCGTACAATTCTCTACTCCGTACACAAAATAGAGCCTGGATTAAATTAACACGGCTATTTACTCAATCTTTTCAGGAAGTGAACTAGTATTCAAACGATAATTTAGTACTAATAAAATTTTGGGAATTTCGTCTCATCTCAGCGCTCATTTTTCCTTTAAGTTATTTCTTCTAAGCCAATACCATATAGAGATCCATATGGTTTAAATCTTTGTATAGTATAGCCGGCGCTAAGCTCTCTTTTTTTCTAATTATAATCTACTATAGAGCATGGCAATTCCTTGCTTGATTGTAAAATTCTCATAAATTTTGATGACGATTGGTTCTCAAAAAAAAAGTGTGGTACTGCTCACTTTTTGCTAAGATATGTTGCTTTCTATGTCGATAGTATACGTATCAACGCCAGTATTCATATCTCTATTAGTTCTTGAGATATAGCAAATTAAAATATACAATTTTGTGGTCAATGTTATTTCCATTTTCCCAGTCTTAAGGTAGCATGGCTTATGATAATTTCGAGACTGTTAACAACACAACATTTTTATGACAATCAACCAGTAATTTGGATAATTGTAGCGAATTAAATATTATGTTAAAATAGGGTCTGGCGCTGCCCGTGCTATAGTATAGGGTGATTTTTTAATCGTAGTTTTTTTCCTAACCGAATAAAACACTCAAATTTGCATTATACGGGGTGGGTAATAAGGGTGTTGGTGGTTTAAATATTCAATTTCACGGTAACGCGCGGCGCGGGGTGGCGGGGGGATATGTTGTTCGCTGCGCCGCTTCCTGGAAATTTAGTCGCCATGGAGCCGTACACGGGAGTGCAGCGTGCATTTTGTGTCCGAGCGTATTACGAAAACAATAAATCAGTGATTACCGCACGACGTTTGTATCGGCATGAATACGGCTTACACGATTTAAGTGAAGTTCCAAGCGCCAATGTGATACGAAAATGGATCAGAATGTTCGAAACAACCGGCTCAACAGTACCAATTACGGTTCGTGGTCGCCCAGTTTCTGCAAGATCAGCCGACATTGTGGAGCGTGTTCGTGTTTCAGTTCAGCGAAAACCGCAACAGTCAACACGTAATAGAAGTCCGTCTTTGGATGGATTTTGAAACGTAATTTGCATTTGAAGCCTTATAAGATTCAGATAGTCCAAGAATTAAAACCCGATGATGCCAATAACCGACTTAACTTTGTCAATTTGATACTAGAGCGGTTCAACAATTTCAACAACGTGATTTTTAGTGATGGGGCCAATTTTCACCTTAATGGCCATGTGAACAAGCAAAATTGTCGGTTCTGGTCCGAGACTAATTCCCGACGCTTGCATGAACGTCCACTTCACAGCCCTAAGCTTGTCGTGTGGGCTGGGATAACGTCAACCGGTATTATTGGACCATACTTTTTTGAGGACGAAATTATTGCAACATGCCAGCAGACATTTTGGTGCCAGCTTTGCAAGAACTTCAAGGCAATACCTCGAGGATGTGGCTTCAACAGGATGGGGTCACATGCCATTCGGCTAGGGTAACTATGGAGCTGCTGAAAAATGTTTTTCCTGGAAAACTCATTTCGAAAAGGGGGGATATTGAATGGCCCTCACGTAGCCCCGATCTCTCTCCATGCGATTATTTTCTATGGGGCTACCTCAAATCGGTAGTCTACGAGAATAATCCGACCAATTTAGAGCAGTTGAAGAGGAACATTATTCAGGAAATTAACAAAATACCGAGAACAACTTTTCAACGAGTTTTCCAAAATTTACGATTTCGGTTCCAAGAGTGTCGAGCAGCCGAGGGGAGCCATTTGGACAACATTATTTTTAAGTCTTAAAAATTCCCATGCTTCTACTTTTTAAAAATACAAATATATTTTTTTTATGTTTCGTAGTTTTCTTTTAATTGAATATTTAAACCGCCAACACCCTTATGGCCCACCTTGTAAATTAAAATTTTTTATTGGAATCGATAAATTGGTCTTTGCCATTAAATTTTTAAAGATAATTTCATATAAATGTTGTCCGCGGCTTCGTCGCAAAATGTCCATTCGGAAGGTCCAATTTTTCGCCACTTTTTCGGGCATTTCGGCCTGTATTCTACTAAAAACGCATTTTATGTTACCCTGTAAGGCTTCAATAGTGTTCGGCTTGTCCACATAGACTAACGACTTGACATAACCTCACAAAAAATAATCAAGAGGCGTTAAATCGCAAGATCTTGGGGGCCAAATCGAGAGATATGCTGCTCACCAAATTCATCCCTCAACATATCCATTGTTTCACGAGCAGTGTGGCATGTTGCACCATCCTGATGAAACCGTATCATGGCTTGATATCGTTCGTCGTTGACGGTAACATTTCTTCCACGGTCGTCTTTGAAGAAAAATGGACCGATGATGCCACCAGCCCATAAACCACACCAGACTGTCGTTTTTTTTTGTTTAGGATGCATCGGTAACTCATGTATCGGTCATTCGCCATTCCATGATGAAATGGCAGAGTATACTGAACACTTTTCACTTTAACAGATGACATTTGGACGCCATTACCAACCATTGCTGCCAACCTGAAGAACTTAAATCTTAAAAAATCACCCTGTAGCAGCAGCATGTGTGCTAAATATCATTATATTTCATCAGATATATAGCACATCATACGAGTATATAATTTCAGACTATATTGGCGGTGATGCATTCTTTCACCTTATTTTTACCTAATATATATGACATACGACAATGTCACGATTGACAGATAGAAAAAATCTATTAAAAGCAGCGCTTTCTGCTGGGAAATGTTTCTTTCTATAATGATAGTATATCTTATGAACCATATTTACAATAATTCTGTACCACGTCTCTTTTTCCAATCTAATATATGTAAAATGCAAATCTGGTGGATTTTGCAATCTAAAGATTGTAGTTGGAACTTAAGTTTCAAAAAAATTGGATAATTTTGGGAAAAACTCTGATTCGTGTGTAATGTGATGAAAAACAAGAAATTGGTTGGAGGACGGCTGGCGACGTAGGTCTGGTTGTCAGCTAGAGCACTAAGCAAGCGATAAACCGTTGGTTTCAAACATTGGGTTGCCCCCTGTGCGTAACAAAATTGGGGGTTTTTACAATCATGTAGTTGGTTGAAGTAGCCTTTACACTAACAAATAAATAGCTAGCTAATTTTCACAATTTATGCCAAATATTTACAAATTGTTTGATGAGTGTGATCCGTTTTCGCGGAGTGTGTCAAAGGCGCATTTTTCATATGCGCCAGTGGATCGGATGTGTTCAGTTGTGTCAAATTCAACAAGGCGAAATTAATATTTGCATAATTTTAATGGCCTGTGAAGGTCTCCTCCATAAATATGTACGTTCATATTAATTTATTACAAGTCACCCCATGTTTCGAGTAGCTGTTAGAAAATGTTTGCCATGATAACGTGTATTTCCGTCACATTTGAGAAGTGACTGTCAAGTAGAGCAGATTTGAAAAACAAATTTTTTTGCATGCATCAGAAGGAGGTCGGGGATTGCTTAATTAATTTAGCAAACCATAATTAACGGCTGGATAAGATATCCAGCTCACTTTCATATTATTGTTATTATTTCGCTTTTCTTCCAACATTATTTAATATATCCTTGCTAGAGTGCCCAAACAAATGTACTAATTGAATGCCATTATCATGCTCTTTCCGCTGGAAATGTGTGTTTAATGTACATCCTACCTATGACAAAGGATAAAGTATTCATCTATAAATTAATTATTGTCATGTCGCTTCGGGATTCTATAAAATACGTATATAAACTGTAGCTCAATTTGCCAACCACATATTTTTTATAATAATCATGTCGACAATTATTTTTGTTTTATATGGTCGATAAATTATACATTTGGCGTGGGGGAAATGTGACAGGACTCTAATCGTAAGCCTTTGCAATCAGATCTCTGTTTTTATTTAATTGCAATATTTAAGCCACAGTAAAAAGAAATCTATTATTTTTGTGATAGATGGCTTTATTAAACTATATTTTCCATTGTACAGTAGATGGTGTTAGAAAGATAAGGTTTCATACTCAAAAAATTATTCAGTCTTTTTTATGATTGCTCGACTCGGTATTGGTTGAGGGCGCAACAACAGAAATAAAATACGCCATATTTCAAAGCTTTTCTCCGATAAAGGGGGAAACGTAGATCAGCTGAAAATGAGAATGATGTTTATGGCCCTGAAACAGGCCGTCTTGTAATTTTAGTTTTGTCCATATCGTTCTGGTAATTTTGATATTCAACGGAATATCTTCGAGAATAAATGTCCCCGCGGACTCGAATTATGCTGTGGCTGCCACATTCCGGTTCTGTAGGGACAAAATGTGGTTCATCTGCGAACTCCAACCGAGGAGTTTAAAGACGGTAGCACGGGTGATCAGGTGTGTCGAAGGAGCTGTTGCTACTTTCCTGATCTTACGGATAGGGACCCTTTGTGGGAGTTACATGCTGGCTGTGGTTGTAATCAAAAATTACGCTAGGAAACTAAGAAGTAGATGACCTACTGCCAGTGGAAGCAACACACTCTTTGTGTCACTTTTATGTGCATCAATATTCGTTTGTTGAAACCAATGATTGCACTTCAGTGTAACCATTAAGGGATTAAGATGGGCCCAAACTCTTAGCAAGGGTGTGTCTGTTCCTACAGTAAAGCTGATACGTTGGTACGCGTTTCTACCTTATCAAGGATGGACGCAACGTACGATTATATTCATATTCTTCCAAGGTCATCAGAAGATAAAAGATATGTCAGAGAGTCAGAAAACCAGAAAATCGGAGACATCAGAAAGTAGTATTTCCAAAAGGAAGTTATCGGGTGATAAATCTAAAGACGTCAGAAGGGATTGCGAGGGGTATTAAGTACACTTATTACTTGTATAGATGAAGTCAGCCGGATGAGGAACAAATTTTATGGCAGAAGGAGTATTGAAGTTGAATTGAGCTTGAAATGTCCGGCAGTTGAAGGCATTTCTTGAGAGGTTTGAACTGTTGAGACTGGCCGGATGGGGAGCGGAGATTTCTAGCAGATGGCTGTGCGGGAACTTTTGTGCAAGAACGGAATTTAATACTTTCATATGGCTTATGGCCAATGTGATGGTGTAAATGAGTTTGGCGTGGAGTAAATGTTGTGTAATTGAAGATATATAGGTATATACATACATATGTGAGACATGAGGAGCAAATAAGACCTGTACAAGCAAATAATATAACCAGTAGCCAATAGTGACGGAGTTAAAATGTAGTGTTTGTTCTCGTCAGTCCGACTTTCTACCCATGAGAAAGATATGATTGTTCGAAATATCCATTTAGATATGATAGAAGTTGCGGGCGTTAATAGCCGCATTGTAGCTTGTTCTGATAGGGTAGAATCCATCATCTGATATAGTCAACAAGACGATACTAGACGTAAAACTCACGACAGAACCAAAAATGCACCATGATCTGGATGGCCAGTAGTATTGAACATCAATAGAATAATGGAAATAGGATCTAAACATTGCACAAAAACCGTTTGGAACCATTTCAATATAACCAGTACAGAAATTTCAGGCGGATGAATTGACTTATACATACTTTCACCCAACGTCGTTTAGTGTTGCGGCATAAAATACTTGGAATTATAGCATGATAAAAACAACATTGTGACTTTATATAAAAGGAACACCGATCTTTGCTAAATCGGCCAATTTGCTTTATGTGTCACGGCCTAAGGGGTGTAGCATTTTCATTTGTAGTAGTAAATGTCTGTTACGAGCTCAATTATGTTAAATATAGTGCAACTCAATGAAATACACGCATCTCGGATTATATAAGTTAAATAAGGTAATTTGTATTGGAGATACCAGGGAGGGCGTAAGAATTTTAGGAATTTTGGGTTACGAATTATAGATTACAGTGAACAATCAAATGTCGATAAATCGGTAAACTTGCACTGGACACATCAGAATGGGTTTAACAACTTCACCCACTTTTGTTCTCAGAACCGAGATTATCAAATACATGATACGTGACAAATTTGATTGAATTGGGAACAATCGATTATAAGATATGAAGCTAAGAATTTATTGGCTAAGCCGGATATTTGTATGCAAGGTATCAGATGTTTTTCTCATATTATAAGGAGTTGCAAGCCAATGTAATGAACAAAAATATAGACTGCTATAGGCGATTAATTAGATATTACAGAGAATTGATTTAATTTCGAAAAATCGGTCAGTTTGTATGGGGGGCACCAGAATGGGAATGGAAATGTAGTTAGTTTTCATTCTGATATCCTACTTTAACCAACTCTGTACTATGAACTTAAGAACATATGAATAAAATCGGTCATCGGTGTCAGAAAAAGTAACCCCCGCCAATTGTGGTATTGTGATACAATGCAACAGACAAAAAAATTGGGCTTGCTGCATGGTACGGACGATTAGTTACGGCGAGGAAATTGAATTTCGATAAACCGGTCAATTTGTAGTTGATATTAATTGTGTGGGAGATACCACAAAAAGAGGTTCAGATCTGGGAAAATATTAGGCTGTACAAAGTTCCACAAAGATTTACGGCAGTTATCTTGTCCACCAGCCAGGCAGACGGACTTAAAGGATCATGAGACGTATTTCATTAAAAAATTCCTGGTACTATAAACACTTCCTCTTGGGTGTTACATTCTTGTCGTATAAAATGATATATACTTTCATTACTCCGGGTGAAGTTGTAAACAGAGGATCTATGTATGAATGTCACACGAGTTTATGTAAAACAAGTTCTTAAACTGAATTCCCGTCTGCGAATCGCGTCTGAATCGCAACAAAATCGATCCATTTCTCAAGCGGATAGTGATTGATGATCAAAAGTGAGTCACTTGTGGCAGCGTCGAGTAAAAACGGCCGTAGTAGAATCGCGGTGAGCCAGCGCAAACGGTGGACTTGTCCGGTTTTGTGATCAAGAAGGTTTTGTTACGAGTGTGCTGGATTTGGCGCGGAATCATTTAGTATAAACTGTTCCTCTACGGTCAAACTCTAAAACTTATAACGTTAACAGCTGGCAGGCCAAGCTTTGGTCTAGCAGAGGAATTGTTTTCCAGATCGCACATATCGATAGTGACTCAACTCAGGGGGACTCTTTTCAGTCGTCGGAACTGGGACCATCTACCTGTTTCTGCCTAAGACGAATGATTTTGCTGATGAAAAATTCTCCTCAATAAAACCTTGTGAAAATCGATTGTCTGATCGACTGCTTTTCCTAATAGAAACCAGGGCATAACAAAAATACCTTCAAAATGGCAACAAGCTATCGAATAGCAAGGTGTACGAGCTGTGTTAAAAAATAAGGTGAATTTTGATTTTTCTCAAAAGATGTTCATTTATTCAAAAATTTCTATTTTATCTCCTTCGAGATTCCTTTCAGATATAATACACTTGTGCCAGCGTTTTTTCCAATCTTCTAAGCAGTTCTGATATGCACTTTCTGGTATGTCCTTAAGCCCTCTCAGCGATTCGGTTTTTATCTCCCCAATAGTCGCAAAACCCCTTCCTTTCATGGGTCTCTTCAATCTTCTGAACAAAAAAAAAAGTCGCAGGGGGCCAAATTTGGAGTATATGGTGGCTGAGGCATGACAATGGTGTTGTTTTTGGCCAAATAATCTCTCACAGGTGCATTATCATGATGCAAAAGCTATGCATTTTTTCCACAATTTCGGGTGTTTTTTTCGTATTTCTTTACGCGAACGGCGCATAACTTCAAGGTAATACTCCTTATTTACCGTACGACCTTGTGGTAAGAACTTCCTGATGCACTACGTCATGGTAATCGAAGAAAACAGTGAACAAAACCTTGACATTTGATCGAACTTGGCATGCTTTTTTTGGTATCGGCTCTTCTGGACTCTTTCATTGCAACGATTGGGCTTTGGTTTCGATGTCATAACCATATACCCATGATTCGTCACCAGTTATGATTCTTTTTATTAAATCTGGATCATCGTTGACGTCATTCAACAATTCCTGAGCAATGCTCATGCGACATTGTTTTTGGTCAAAATTCAGCAATTTTAGATCGAACTTCGCTGCCACACGCTTCATGCCCAAAATTTCCGAAGAGATTGCATGGCATAAGCCAATCGTTATGCCGATATTCTCAGTAACATCTCTAATTGTGATTCGACGATTCTCATTAACAATTTTCTTCACTATCTCAACATTTTCGTCGGTTGTTAATGTGCTGGGGCGTCCAGAGCGAGTGTCGTCATTCACATCTTCTCGACCTTCTGTGAAAAGCTTGTACCACTTGTAAATATTTTTTGATTCAGAGTACTCTCACCGTATGCCACTGACAACATTTCAAGTGTTTTTGAGCCCTTAATTCAATTTTTTACACAAAATTTGATGCAACTTCTTTGATTCATTTCTTTAGATAGCAGAAAAACTTCGAATACGCAAAACACTTGTATTATTTATGCCTCTCACAAATAAAGTAAACATGCTATGTAGATAAAACTGTCAACATCTTCGAGACGAGTGTACCAACATAAAAAAAATAATAATCGAAAGTCAAATGTACGCAGCCCGCGAAATTTGATAATTCACCTTATTTTTTGATTAGACCTCGTATATTTGACTTAAATCGGATTATTATGACAAATAAAGCCTTCAATGTTATGGATTTCTTTTTACTACAACTTAAATTTAATATCGTATCTGGTAGTTCTGATTAAAAATCTGCACAGAACGCATAACATTTGAAGTAATACTAGAGTTTCTTTCTTTTTCTTTCTGACGTCAAATAATAAATCTGAAATCGCAGTGGCTGTTGTCAACATTTTGCCATTTTTTTACTATCTTTTGTAAATAGAATTCAGCAGAAATAAGAGTTTCGTGAGAATAAATATTTGCTGTAAGTTAATTAGAACCGAAATGATTGTATTTGGTTTTCAAAATCTTGTGAATTTGTACCAAAAGTTATAACTAAGTTCAGCAGAATACTAAACAATGCGTAAATAAACAAATTTGATAAATACAGCTCCCATTGTTATACTCAGCGGGATTGTCTGAGTTGGATTTTGTAAAGTAAAAAGTTTTTTTTCCTTTCTGCTTTTCTTGTAAGCTCTGCTAATTGACTTCCTTTGGAACAAACAGGAAAAAGGCGGATGAATGTGAAGTATTAACATTCATACATCTGGTTGAGGTGCTTATGAGATGCCAACACACAAAAATACCAACAAAGGTAATCAATACAATTTGTTAAAGAGATTTCATTAAAAAAAAAGTTTAATGGTTACACACATTTGGGATATATGAATCAGATTCATTATGGGTTTTTGGCATATTCACATGCGAGTGCCAACTTTGACGTAATAAGATTATGTTTGCGCATGAGTATTATGAAATTAGTATTTTCATGAAATATTAATCATATGAAAATCGCCATGGTATTGAATTGTTATTCACTAAACGCGTTCTAAAACTTAGTTTTAATGTGGTTGCCAAAATTTTCGGTAATTAAAATCTTCGGTTTCGATTTGTGCATGCAGGAATCGGTTCTAAACGAAAGAATTTTCGTATGTAAAAGTTCAGTGTTTACATACTGACGTTGTTGGTGAATTGACTTACATATACAGGGTGGCCCAAATAAGACCCACCAAGGAGAAACGTGTTTAACTTTTTAATTTTATAATATAATTGTTTTTTTTTTTTTTTTAAATTCTTGGAAATATGTAATGAATACATACAGTACACAACAACGCGGTAAAATTATTCTTGCGAATGCCTTGAAATTATCGTCAATATTTTAATTCAGGGAAAGCTCCCACAGCCCTCATGATTAGGAATTTGGCCGTTTTGAGAAACGGAATTTAGTGATCGACCGTCCTGAGAGAGTTGCTTATCGAAAAATTCGCATTGAAAGCAATGTGGAAGCCGTGCGACAGAGTGTCGGAAATGATTCATCTGTCTCAACTCTCCTTTGTTCGGGGCAATTGGGTATTTTCAGAACAACAATGCAATCATGCAAAATTCAAATTGTGCAAGCACTGCTACCGCGAGACTACCAACAACGATTACAATACGCAATTCGTTTTACGCGATTATTCAAATTCTAACTGATCTTTTAAATAATGTTTTGATGCCGGATGAAGCGTATTTCCATTTAAGTGGTTATGTCAACAAGCAAAACTGTAGATTTTGGGGGTCTGAAACCCCTGGGCAACATTCCAGCATCAGTTACACCCATTACGATGCACTGTTTGGTATGGTGTTATTGCCGAAAATGTTATTGGCTCATATTTCTTTGAGAGTAAGGATTAAACGTCACAAATGATTTCCCGGGAATGTTACAGAAAAATTGCCTACATCTTTGTGCAGCCAATGGAAGAGCAGTATCTCAATTTGTAGTTCCAACAAGGTGGAGTGCATACTAGTAGGTAAACTATAGACCTGCTATGTGGCATTTTTGGCGAACGTTCGATTTAAAAAACTTTAAATTTACCTCGCTGTCGTTTAACGGATTTAACTGCTCCAGATTTCTTTCTGTTAAGATATTTAAAAGACAAAGTGTTGAGTTAATAAATCAGGGACAATTAGATAGCTAAAGCAGAATATTTGAGAATATTTGATGATGGGAGTCTACAACCAGCACCATTACATGGGGTAATGCAGAACGCTCTAAAAAGAGCTTATGTCAGTACAAAAATGCGATGGTACCGGATTTGTCTTCCTTTTTAGTAGTTTGTAATCCCTAAGCAACGAATTCGCAAATGTTTTTTCCATTTCAAATGATTAACTTCTACCAAATTTGTCTGAATTTGCTGTAACCGAATAAAAGATGTTAACTCACGAATTTTTCAGTCAAATCAGGTACCAGAAGGTGTGAGTCAATATAGCGCATTTATAATGCTCGGATCAGATCTGGGAAAATATTAGTCTGAGCAAAGGTTTACGGCAGTTATTGACAGACAGACAGACCGGCCATCACTCAGTCGATGTAGAAAGCTATGAAGCGTATTTAGCCAAAAGATACTTGATACTTTACACACTTCAGTCTGGGTGTTACATTTTTGACCGTATCAAATGATGAATACTTTCATTTCATCAAGTAAAGGTATGAGAATAAACCTATTTAATTTCGGTAGAAGTGTTAGGATGAGGGCAGATGAGGGAGGATGAGTCAGTTCAAATGAGTGAAATGTCTGTGTGATCGTTTATGCGAACAGCGAATGCCTATTTTAGATTCTGCCGTATTTATGAAGTATAGTCTAGGAAAATTTCGATAACAGACTGCGTATGTACGAGATGTGATCAAAAATAACCTTTATTTTCAATTTTTTTTTCAAAAAGTATTTATTTATTCATCAATTTCTATTTTATTTCCTTTAAAGTAGTCCCCCTCAGATATAATACACTTTTGCCAGCGTTTCTTCTAATCCTCGAAACACATCTGAAACGCGCTTTTTGGTATCGCCAACAGCTCCTGTTCCGATTTTTCTTTTATCTCCTCAATCGTAGCAAAACGCTTTCCTTTCATCGGTGTCTTCAGTTTTGGGAAGAGGAAAAAGTCAGCGGGGACCAAGCCCGGTGAATACGGTAGTTGATGCATGATTGCGGTTTTGTTTTTGACCAAAAACTCACGGACAAGCATCGATGTGTGAGCTGGTGCGTTATCATGGTGCAAAATCCATGATTGGGTTTTCCACAATTCTGTGCGTTTCTGACGAATTGCTTCGCGCAAACGGCGCATAACTTCAAGGTAATATTACTTATTAACCGTACGACCTTGTGGCAAGAATCCATGATGCACCACGCCATTGCAATCGAAGAAAACAGTGAGCAAAACTCTCACATTTCATTTTTTTCGGTATTGGCTCTTCTGGAGGCTTCCATTGGGATGATTGGGCTTTGGTTTCAATGTCATAGCCATACACCCATGATTCGTCACCAGTTATGACCTTTTTGAGGAAATCTGGATCGTCGTTGACAGCTCCTGAGCGATGTCCATGTGACGTTGTTTTTGGTCAAAATTTTAGCAATTTTGGAACAATCTTCGCTGCCGCACGTTTCGTGCCTAAAACATCCGTAAAAATTGCTTGTCATGGGCCGAACGATATGCCAGCAACATCAGCAACCTCTCTAATAGTGATTCGACGATTATCCAAAATCATTTTCTTCACTCTTCCAATGTTTTCAACGGTGATTGACATGCTCGGGCGACCAGGACGAGCATCGTCATTGATATCTTCTCGGCCTTCCTTAAACCGGTTATACCACAATTGAACTTGTGTTCTGGTCATAGTTGACTCGCCAAACGCCACAGTCAATATTTCAAATGTCCTTGCACATTTAATTTAATTTTTTACACAAAACTTAATACAATTTCTTTGATCCATTTTTTCGAGTAGTAAAAAATCGAAAACACGGCAAACGTTTTTATCTGTCAAAAACAAACTGACAATTCAAAATGGCTGATATTGTCAACATATGTAACAGACATGTATACCAACATAATAGAAAAAAAGATTGGAAAATCGAACATATGTAACTTACAAAATTTGAAAAACCCCGTTTTTTTATCACACCTCGTACCAACAAACTTTATTCACACTTTATGTATCAACAAAAAATTTACATCTTTTACTTGAAAATCTGTGTTTTCTGTCCAATTTTCCTCTTTCATAAATTGACCCCCTTTTCAGTAAAAACAAATTAATAAGTAAAAAAGATTGTATTTGAAATGAAAAAAAAAAATTGATAACTAATTTCAGTAAGCCAAAAAGTTTATCAGCTGATTGCTAATCCGAACTCTTATAAAACACATACTCGTATATATGTGAGTATAAGTACATTACTCGCTGGAATAGATTACGAATTTTTAATCTTAAGTTTCAATTTAATTTAAATTTAAATAGCAAAAGTTTTAAAAAGAAAAAGGTGTAATCTCTGAACTAATATGCATTTTGAGGGAAATTATACAAAAAATAGTATTTGTAAGATTATTACTAAAACTAATCAAAAGTTGAAAGTAAGTTTTCGTTGTATCACATTGTACACCTTTTATTCAACATCTACTTGTTTGAACAGCAAACAAATGTCCATTACAAGGGAGTTGCCCCGTAAATTCACACAGGAACATAAAAATCCAGCATAAAAGTGTATTGCGGTGTCATAAAAAAGTAACCTGTTAAAAGTTGTTATAAGTTAAAATTTACTTACCGTTGCCTTGCTTTTACTTATTTCAAGTTGCTGAGGCAGCATAGAAATAAAATGGTTTCTTTTTTTATTCTTGATACCTCTCTATCTAAGTTGGTTGTAAAATACAGACGAAATGGGTTTAACAATTTGCTTCGAAACTCCCTACACTTTCTTTTATTTAGCAGTTAGTTAAGCTACGTTTTGAAATTTCTTTGGGATATAATTTTTTTCTTGTTAGCTTTTTTTTGTCTTTTGTCTCTATAACATATTACATTTAGGGCAGTGAACGGTGTATACATCGGTTGCCCTAAATGTAAAGCTTAATAACTTACATAGAGTTGTTCTAATTCCTGAATATGTTTTCATATTACTAAGGGGGTAGCAGGTTGCTTCTTTTCTAGTGATTTGCCAAAATCCAGTATTAATATTTAATAATTTTCTATCAGAAATATGGTCTTGCAAATATACGCACAAATTACACATTTGTGTATGATGTACTCAAAACAGACAAAACAATTTAAAACACCTCTTCTACTTCTCCCCGGAATACGTTGTCTTACCTACGGTAGTTACAAACATGAAGATACCAGGTTCATATAGTCGGACCATAGGTGGGGGACTCCAATCACGACTCCATCATTTTGAAAATTAACTTTTATCTTCTTAATTTTATGACAATATTAGAAGAAATGACAAGTTGGTTATACTAAAGTAGAGGATTCAAGAGCAATTCTTTTAGTTACAATTTTCTTCCTCCATTATTTGCTTCAACTTTATAATACCGGGTTATCAATTTTCCGTTCTCAAAAGTAAAGTTAAATTAAGCCATGATTTCAATGAAACTTTTATTTCATTATAATGCTTGGACCTTGCCAACATATACCAAATACAATGTCATTTAAATGACCGTCTATGGATTGGCTGCAGCAATGTATCCTTTTGAAGTAGTTTTAAAACATTTTTTCGCACATTGCAGTCGGCATATTGTGTGGCTCATGACACCGTCTTCTTAAAATCACATATCGTTCAGTTCATAATCTTTAATTGCAAGCCAACAAATGTCGGTTATCATATGATCGTATGATCGCTTTGAATGAAAGGTAATGGTTTCTCCAGCGTCATTTTCCCAAACAATACGGCCCAATGGCACCTCTAGAACTTAATGTTCACCAAACACACACTTTTTCCAGATGCAATGGCTTTTCAATAATCACTTCTGGGATCTTCGAGCCCCACATGTGACAATTTTGCTTGTTGACGTAACCACCATCGCTGAAAAAATGTTGTTTGAAAAATCAGCATTGAAAGCCTGCGGCTGTAACACCCACTCACCATATCTTTGGTATTGTGAATGGTCAGCCGGCGTGAGTTGTACTCTGTATGGATGGAGGTGAAAATCCAAATGAAAAATACGCCATAATGAGCAGTAAGAGAGGCCCAATTGCTGAGAATACCGTGGAATCGACAAATTCGCATTATACGCCACACTTTCACTAACAGAAGTGATATTTTCGACAGTGCAAACATTGTGACTGTAGCGCTTTCAATCTCTTCAATTTTTTTTTAAACTTACCAATTCCTTGACGACCATGATCAACCCGTAATGCACGAAAAGTGCCCACCACCACTTTTGTAGTAAATTGTAACTACTTTTACGCGTTCTTCGGTTGTTAAACGAGCCATGTTCGTAATTCGCAAACTTTTTCTTTTGACATATATTTGACAACAGGTAGTCTTGTCAGACCGGCGGTTTTGAAAACACTAAATGGACAACCCTGCAATCATTGAATTTCACTTCGAAAGTCAAACTTCTACTCAATACATTTAATGAATTCATTTATATATGTAATAGCGGACCCGGCGAACTTCGACTCGCCACAATTTAACGCCTTCAGATAAACTCCCGAGTAATAATAAAAAACAGATAGCTCAAATTTCAATGTGATTTATTTGAATGGAATCGAAATCAGTAGAGAGCATTATTATGAATAATATTTTTTGATTTGTTTTCCGGCGCAAAAACAAACAACAAAGATGGTTGTCCCCAACACGCGAACTGGCAACGTAGAGCTGACCGTACGAAAAACAGGGAGATTAATCCCACAGACTTCCAACGATTGGCCTTGCGATTTATTGATAGTCATCGCAAAAGCTAATCGAATGGGGAACTGAATCCTCTTGAATTGGTATAAAAGATCAGTTGGAGTTATCGAAGTTCGTGGGATAAGGACTTCCTCTCCTTTGAATTTGTCCTTGATGATCGTCGCTTGAATCACATTTTTCATCAGTTTCTTGATGGACAATTGCGTACCATTGCACAATTTCGGATGATTCAGATTCCGCAACATGATTATGATCGGATTCTACCTTCAGCTGTAAATTATGCGGCGGAGTTCCTGGCACATCAAGCGAGTTCAAAAATTCCTTCGGATAGTTTGTCGCTTCATCCTCGTCGGTCACTCTGTCAATCGATTTGTACGAATACAGTTTTCCAGCGATTTGACTTTGAATAACTAAATTCAAGCTATCGACGTCCTAACTCTTAGCTGCTGTTATTGCCAGTTCACTAATCCAATCGAGATTTTTATAATGCCGGGGAACACTTTGGTGATGAGTTCCTCCTTCGACAATGTGATGTGGTGATTGTGCAACGCGAACTTGTGCAATATGGGCACGAATCCATTCATTTTGTTCAGCGCGTTCCTCTTGCGTTTAATTACCACAAACATTCTGACTAATTATTACACGACATGTACGACGTCCAAGGTTTGATCGTCTAATAGGTGGAATTAGTCAAGCAAATAACTCTTCTTGAAATAGAATAAAGTCGTTGTTGACTAATCCTATTAAAAAGAAAATTATTTAAAAAAAAAAAAAAAAACTAACGAAATGAATGTATCGCAATAAATGCCTGCAATCCAATAAGATGACCTAACTTTTTATACGCAAACATATTTTTTTTTGAAAAATTGATCTAATGTATAAATATTGCACTGAATTTCAATTGATCGTACTGTTTGTACCATTTACTGATGTGATACGCGATATATGAGTATCCGAAATCAGTGTAATAATAGGTAAAACTCGAATCAATTGCAGCAGGAAATATAGCACATTTGTTTAATGGAAAATGACAATGCGAAAAGTGCACCTGTCAAATTGCGCTCAGCCTAAGTTAACGTATAACGCCATCTACGGGGTTGTGGCATTAAACGCAGCGCAGCGCCATCTGTTATTTATCTCGTTAACTTCTCCACCCAAAATTCACACAACACATATTTTATCACAATAAATTTCATAATTTTCCGAACTTTACAACGAATTTTCCAACTTTACGCAGTCCAAAATCAAACAAATTGAAAATTTTTCGGAATTTTCCGAGTTTTCAACTAACAAGTTTCTATTTTGCCATTCGAAAAGCCATTCCGGAACAATAAAATTCCATAAAAAAAATCCATTTTCGATTTTTTCAATTTTCCCACTTTCCCGGAGGGATTCCCCTCCAAATTTGAGCCAAAAAATTTGAGCCAAATCGGCCCAGCCGTTTTCAATTAATGAATTACTATACATTTTTCTCACCATTTAGCTTGATCTTCATGTGACTGAATTAATCGGGATTCTAATATCCGTTGGCTGTTCCTCTCAATACGATTTGCTCGATGTTCAGGACTTTCAATCACTCGAGAATTTCTTGATCTTGTAGCCGTACGGCCTCTGCGACCAATGTTCCTACGTCTGATTGGCGGCATCTCACTCACTTATTATGAAAGTTAATTAAAAACAAAATCAATACTATAGTCTAACACTGTTTCTGACCGAAATTCATTTTTATATATAAGAGAAGAAAAGAAAATGTTCTTCGTTTTTTCTTATAAAAAAAGTTATTACTATATTATATTGCACAAAAAATTTGAGCGCACGGTTAATTGTATTTTAAAATTTTCACTTTTTGCAGCAAACACAATAGCACTGAATAAGGCTCGTAAACAATTTTCACAAATAGCACTAATTAGGAACTTTTTAAAGTTTAAGCTTAGGCTAAGTAAAAAAATTGAGAACTGAAAAGAAGGCAACATGATTGACAAAGTTAGGTGTTTGAGTTTCTCCTAAAAGTTTCTCATACATAGAAAAATGAGAAGTGAAATAAAGTCAGTATATGAAAAAGTTAAATTTTCCTATAACAGGATCAGAAATAACGGTTTTTTTAATTTGTGATTTCTTCGGGTGGTACCACGCCTATTTGTCCAATCCCGCCCATATTTGCAGCAGAACTTACAATAAGTAAACCAAACTTATATACCAAATTTTGTTCAAATACCTTTAGCAGGAGCAGAAATAATGGATTTTTAATTTGTGGTTTGTATGGGAGGTACCACGCCCTTTCGTCCAATCCCGCCCATATTTGCAGCAAAAGTTACAATATGTACACCAAACTTATATACCAAATTTTGTTCAATACCGTTAGCAGGAGCGGAAATAATGGATTTTTAATTTGTGGTTTGTATGGGAGGTACCACGCCCATTTGTCCAATTGGACCGAAGTATAAATCTAAACCACTCGGAGCGCCACTCAAACGCATACAAAAAATTTTATGCAAATCCGTCACTCCGTCCTTTAGTTATGCTCTGGCAAACACACGCCAAATCATTTTTATATATATAAGATAAAACGAGGACTTATTTGTATAATTTGTTCTATTTGTGACGGCTATGAGCCACAATAAAGCGAGCGGCGTACTGACTCATCGTAAAATAATTGATCTTACCAAAAATGTCATCTTTGCAGATAAAACTTAGCGAAATTTTCCGTTTTTATATATTCACATGAAGGTATGAAAGTATATTTCTTTAGATATGGAAAAAAAAATCAACACCTAGAAAGAATTGCCAAACAGTCACCTGAAGTGTTGTTTATTGACGAATATGGATCGTTTAGCAACCGAAGAACGCGTAAAAATAGTTAAGAGTTACTACAAAAATGATAGTTAAAACGTGCATTATCATCTCGTAATAGTCGTCCTAATCAACCTACTGCGCAAGATATTTGAGGAGACTGAAAGCATTCCAGATGTGCATCATCTTTGCATAGAAAATATCATTTCTGTTGATGAAAGTGTGACGGATAATTCGCCGTAATTGGCAATTGTCAATCGAAGATTATGAACTGGCCGATATGTGGTTTCAACAACACAACACAACTGATTTTGGCTTCATTGCATGAGAAATTTTCAGAAAGCGTAACTTCACGTTTTGGCAACGTCAATTGGTCTCCATGGTCTTGCGATCTGACACTGTTAGACTTTTTTTGTATGTCTACGACAAAGAACGTGTTTACGGAGATAATTGCCAAACGCTGGACCATTTGAAAACTTACATTCGTCAAGTTATCGCCGAGATACTGACCGAGATGTGCCAAAAAGTGGTCGAAAACTACCTCAAAAGGATCTGCTGCTGCAACCAATCCAGAAGCGGTCATTTAAATGGCATTGTATTTCGTACATAATGACAAAGTCCAAGCATTACAATGAAATGAAATTTTCATCGAAATCAAAGCTTTGTGTGTGTTTTATTAAACTTTACTATAACCCGGTATTATTAGTAAGGCACGTAACAGAAGCGTTATGGCTATTCTGTAAATATTTTCAATTTTAGCTGTGCGGAATTAATGCAAAGAAGAAAAATTTATAAGTTAGATACCATAAAGTTTGCTTTTCTCCAAATCGGTTAATTTATGTTGAGATATTAGAACAAGTGCATCGGTATAGTCAATACGGTTTTGTCTAGCAAAATATTAGAAAGTTTAATGAAGATTTCTGACAATTTCTGTGCCTAATTACCACGTAGGTACAGGATATATTTTATTCAATTTAAAACACATTTGGTCAAAAAATAGTTGGTACTCTAAACACTTCCTACTGGACATTATATTGTGTGCCTTATTAGATAACATGTACTTCAATTCCTTCGAGTGAAAGGGGAGGGATTCGAATTTTTTTAAGTTTGGATTCGGGCTTCTCCTACCTGTAACTGTAGAAAATAGTGACGACTGCCTCCATAATATTTTGATCAATGCCCCATATATATTCTAGTAAATAGTGAAAACTATATCTAATGCAATATGCTTTCTGTGTTAATCCGGTAAACCCACTGCCATTTTCTGAAACTACATAATCCTCAACTAAACGTTGCTATGTCTTCCTTCCATTCCTTTATGTTTATGGTTTGAATCTCTAATGGAATACAAAATGCATAAGTTTCATATTCACCCTGTTAACAGCTTTACACTTCGGTAATGGTTTTGTAATTATTTTCAAACAACTTGATGTTGTCGTTGTTTCGCTCGTTATCCTTGTCTATTTATTTGTTCTTTGTGTAATGTTCTTAAGCGCATTTTGATGTTGTTCACTTCAGCAATATTTTTAATTTAAAACTACCACAATCCGGTGAGAATTTTTTTTCGTTTAGTTAAGGATACTCGGCGATCTATTACTTTTTGTTTAATATAGAAATTTAAGTTCACGGAGCAGATTATTTATTCAAAAAAATTAAAAAAGCGGTATAGATATTTATCAAATTAAGAAAAATTCGCATTTAAGATCTTATAAAATATTCAAATATTATCGTTTAAATACTAATTATTTGGATTAATCCAAGATTAATTAGGGTTATTAGGGGGAAAAATAAATAATATTTCATCAACATTCTCATTTAGGCAGTTTTACTAAAGTAACGTCTATTGCAGAAATGTTGCAGATTTTGAATTTTTAAAAATTGTTCAATATAGTAATGTTAAACATCCACTGGTCATTTGAACAGCAGACATTTGAAGAGGTACCGTTTCAGTGTGCCTTGTAAGCGAAATGTTAGGTTAAGGTTAGGTTAGTTTAGGTCAGTGTGGCAGTCTGAATAGACAGACTTATTTAGACTGTGTAGTGCATTGTGGTCCACAGAAACTGGAAATAAGAATGCCCCTAATCTTTCCCGTTGAACCATCCTGAGCGCCTCAAGAAACTCTTAAGTCAAACAATATCTATATCGTCCAGTTCTCCAAGGTCCCTAAAGAAATAAGAGCCCAGTGTTGATCCCCGCCTGTTAGCCAGTGCAGAGCATTTGCAGAGAAGATGTTCTATGGACTCCTCTTCCCCTTCATCCCTACAACTTCTGCAGAAGTCACTTTCAATCTAACTGCATGTCTTCCAATCAGACAGTGTCTCGTCATGACGGATACAAGCAATGAGACGTCGGGTTTTGATAGCGATAGCAGTGTGTGTGAGCGCTTCAGATCTTGGCGAGGCCACATCCGTCTGGATTGATCGCAGTCCCGAACAGACGTCCACCCACCATTAGCCGCTAAATATGCTCCATCTCGCAGTATGAGCTTGCAAATAGCTAGAGGCGTGCCCACGGACTCCAACTGGGCTGAAGTCTGTAAGGTTGTCCCTAGTCTTGCCAGCTCAACTGCTGCGTGGTATGTCCCTGTGAACTGGCACCCATATAAGGTGAATGTTGATGTACTGAGCCATCTCGTTAAGATACCTGCGGCAATTCAGGGCTGTTGTTGAGTTCAAGAAGACATAATCCAGGGATCTAATTGCAGCTTGACTGTCAAAAAATATGTTAATCCCCACCGTGGTGAGGACGTTATATCTCAACCAATCTGCCATTACATTTCCATGTATCTTTATCTGATATAAGTATGTGATACTTCTTGTCGAAGTAGTTCAGCCAGAGTGTAGTTAGTAGTGCCTGATATGTCGGGCAGCATATTGAGGATCGCACCGTGACCATAGCCACTGTTCGACCACTGTGACAGCTCTCTTAGTGTTCGCACCGCAGCTGCGGCAGTTTGCATACTTATTATGTTCAGGCGTAGTGAATGTAAAATTACATTTAGTGCATCGGATGGGGTGGTGCGGAGTGCACCTGTGATGCATAGACTAACCGTCCTTTGGGCCTTTGTATCCTATAGTATGTACTCTTCCCAGGAGCCTTCCACCAGACGATAACGCCATACAACATTATCGGTCTTAATACTCCAGTATACAACCATAAAACAATGCGAGGCCGTAATACCCATTGTTTCCCTATTGCCCTCTTGCATGCATATAGCGCCACTATGACCTTTCTCGCCCTGCACAGAATGTTGAGTTTGAAATTCAGCTTCTTGTCCAATAATACACCAAGGTGTTTTGCACAGTCCGAGAAAAAGAATTTCAGTACCCCCAGGGAGATGGAATCTTATACCTCAGGTGGAATCTTATACCTCCTGGTGAACAGAACCACTTCGGTCTTATTTGAACTTACTCCGAGACCAGGTGAAGGAAGGATGTCTCTAAGTGTTCCCAAAAACTTCCCCCTAACTGCTGTCGCCACATCATCCGAGTATGCAACAACCTTTACACCATCCTCTAAAGAGAACGGAATATTGTTAACAGCGAGGTTCCATAGTGGGGGGATAGAACACCTTGGGGTGTTCCCCTACTGAAAAAAAAGAAGGTCGTACACTAATACTGACGTCTACTCCAAAGTTTGCTAGTGCTGCAACTATCGTATAAGAAGAAACATTATTAAACGCGCCTTATGTATCTGGAAAGGCTATCAAATTATACTCCTTGATGACGAGTCAAGCTTCGTGAATCCGACCAATTCATGCAGTGCAATCTAAGTGGACTTACCCTTGCAGTAAGCATGTTGTCTATCCAACAACAGCTTCAGGTCTGTGCTCGACCTGAGATAGCTCTCTAGTGTTTTGAGTAGAAACGATGGCAAGCTGATAGGTCTAAAATCTCTTGGCCCTATATGAGAGGTTTTCCCGGTTTTGGGAATAAAGACCATCTTGGTCTACCTCCACATAGCAGGGATGTATTTTAGGTCAATACAGCCGATATAGAGTTCCTCAAGCCATGGAATCAGCATTTCAGCCACCGCCTGTAGTTCACCCAGCGAAATCATGTTCAGCCCGGGTGACTTAAAAGGTTTGAAGCTTTTAATAGCCCACGCTATTCAGGGTTTGGTTACGATTTCCCTGGCAGCAGCCGACCGTTTATTCGACGCAGTGTTATTAACGACAATTTCGTTTCGGGAACTACCAGTAAGATGAATATCCAAGAGTAACTCCAGTGATTCCTCACTCGATGTTGTCCAATCACCTTGTGGCTTCCTGAGATAACCTACCGTGCACGGTGTGGAGGCCAGTATTTTCCCTAGCTTTGCGGCTTCGGAAGTGTACTCAACTTTGTTGCAGAATTCACTCCAAGACTTCCTCTTAGCCTTCCTCTGCGCACCCTTATATTTCCTAAGTTTCCCCCTGTAGTTGTTCCAGTCCTGTGAAGCTTTCGTGGACTTAACCCTGTTGAAGAACTTCCTACTGCATTTCCCGAGATTTATAAGTCCCAACGACCACCATCGCGGTCGTTGCTTACCCCTGGCGTCACCCTTGGGACATGAAGTCTGTAGCGAGTCATTCAGAGCCCTTGTCACCTGACCCACAGACCACTCGATGTCCTCGATGCTCTGGGCATTAATGTCAGGTATCCCTGAAAAGTTTCTATTAAATGCCTCCCTATACTTGTTCATGTTTGCTTTCCTAATATTCAGTGGAAAAATAGTCTTTTAAGGCCTCTCCAGTCCACTCAGACAGAAGCTGATATAACGGTGATCTGAAAAGCTATAATTATTCAAAACTTTCCATTCTACAATCCTCTCAGCTAGTCCCTCTTGTCTGATGATCATCCCTCTGGTGATTAATGTATAGATAGGTTCATCACCACTGTTACAAATTTTTAGGTCAGTACTTACACTATACTCAATAAGTGGCTCACCCCTGTCGATGATATCCATACTTCCCCAGATTTGATGATGCGAATTGACGTCACTACCCACAATCAGGCTCTTTCCAGCGGGTTTGGCCGCATCCACCAGCGTTTTCAGAGCACCTGACGGAGTCTCCGTATCATATGCCATGTATTCCGAAACCAGCCAAATTTGGGAATCGTTGTGTTCCAGGTTAGCCACTGTCATTTCTTCACTACTTAAAGGAGGAAGAAGAAAAATATTAAGATTACTTCCTACAAGTAGACAGGATCTGTGCACATCTTCACTTGTACTTGAGATTAAATTAAAACCCAGAGTCCCTAATCCGCAGACCATGTCGCCATTCATCCGAGGTTTCTGAATCAGGACAATATCTACATTCCCTTGCGTCAGGAGGTGTATCAGAGCAGCGGACGCAGCTTTATAGTGGTGGAGGTTAATCTGAAGAAACGAAAGTATCATCAGATTTCTTCACCACTGTCATACTCATATCGTCTTCCGAGTCTGCGAGCAGCTCCTCCTCACAAATTTCCTCGTTCAGATTGGTGATAAAGAACCCTTCCACGCACCCGAGCGCATCAAAAAAGGACGATACGCTGGTCCCTTCCTGGCACACATCTCGCGCTTGCTACAAATTCGTCTCCTTTTCAGAGATCGCATCAGTGTTATCCAAATCGGTATCTGTCGGTTGGCATCCCTTGTCGCCATTGTAGACCTTCAGCTGGATACGGCTGAAACTGTAAGACAGTAGGCCCTTGGATTCGACGAGACACGGAAGAGACTCGGCATTTAGAATAAATACCTCGAACTCAATCGACCAACCTTCCAGTTGTGAATTGGAAGGTTGGGATTACACTCCGTGAGTCTACGAATAATGGAGATCGTCGGGTTCCATGCATGTGCCCTTGGTCGGGGTGGGATGTCCTCTTTGTCGACGACATCCAGAGCCGCTCCTGGCCACACCTCGCCCACCTTCTTTAGAGCTGCACGATAGCACTCAACAGTCTCCAAAGGCGTCGAGCTTAACCCCACCTGACAAGAGTTGGACCAGGCATCTGTTCTTGACAATCTAGGCAAAGGTGTTTGGACCAGTGGTACCACTGATAACTTTGGAACTTTGGATATGGCACGTCATCAGGCGATCGCAGCCTCTTCTCGGCTAGGCTTCACAACCTCGTGACCATTTCAGAGATTTCCAATGCTTTGTGCTCAGTGTACTCGGATCAGCCTTGCCTCTTCAGAATTCTGAGAGCTAGGCGCCTTTTCTGCGAAAGTCTGGTGTGTTTGCCTCCCGAGACCAAGGTGTCAGATAAATTTTCAGCCTTGGAAGACGTCGGATGACTGAGCCTGTTGACAGGCCCAGTATCGTTATTGTCCGTAGTCGTGTTCGTACTGTACCCCGTATCGTTTCCAATGTTGTTTTCCGCCATCTGTTTTTGCTTCAGAGTTCGTTTGTTTTTGTTTATGTTGTTCTCCGTTGGTCCCACGAGTGTAGGGGTGAGTAGGTCCATTGCGTCATAGCTCCCATTAAGGACTTTTGTACTATACTGAAGCGTCCAGGTATCAGCAAGGCTCGCGTTCTAATACAGTCGGTAACCCCTGACTACAAACCTGAAAGCCCTGAGAACGGGTAGCACGGTTAGTTTGTTTTCAGTATAACCACTACTACAATGTACCATCAAAACCATAGGGTGGAGCTCCAGAGGGAGGGAGAGACCTCACTGTGGTGAATGATGACAAACTATATATGCTATATATGTCTTTGGTGAGCCGTAGGATTTGGTTCGCCTCAATGAAGAGATAACAATTGTGGATAACCTTTGGTTGTATTGCATTCCATAGTAAAAAGGCGATACTTAAGCCCCTGCATCGCGACAAGATTGTTACTATCGGCAGAGGAAGCAAAATGTTAAATATTGCAAAGTTTTAAAAGGATGGTTTTATGATGATTTTGATGAATTACAAGATGTTGATGATATACATTTCTGATGATTTTAAGCTATAATAATATTGTTACCGACAATTGCACATATCAAAATTATCGATTGATCCTTTAGTATCAATCATTAGAATACAACTCTTCACCATGTACTAAATTTTCACATCTCTCATCTTAATATTTCACTCGTATATCATTAAAGAACAAAAGCGCTATTGTAAAACTAAGGTATTTTATTAAACATTGTACTTGTGAATTATTTTAATAAAATATTGTTTGCTTTAGTTTTAAAGCAGCATCATCAATAATAAGTCGATCAAGAACCTGCTCTTAAAACTTGGTTTTCAAATTTTCCAAACAATATATTAAATTACTTATTCAAGAAAAACTACATTTATGAATATATAAAGACCATCGTTAACTGTACTAAATTCAAATTCTTTAATTGTGGTCAATATACCCTGTCATAGTACTAGGTAAGGATACCGTAGTGCAGTTTTCACTTCGGATGCCAGTTATTTAACAGCTGACAGCCTTGTCAGACTGACGGTTTTGAAGCCATTAAATGGATAACCCTGTATATTTAAATAATATGTGACTAAAAATGATAACTGTATTCGAGTCATCCGTTATAAAGTTCGGCGATCAATTTTTTCGCGCGTGCCTAGTTTTGGCTGTTCAGCCGTTTATATTCAATTCCACATATATATATATATATATATATCTATATTTTTTTTTCTCAACATTCTTTAAATTTTCAGCTTTCTAGAAAATAGCTTCTAGCCTTTGAAACCCTAAACCTGCTCAGTGACTTTTAACGTTAATTGTTGTTAAATTCTGTTACTGAAAATGTAAATCAGCAAAAGTTTTTCGCACCTACCCAAAGAAGTTTTAAAGAGCAGTAGACTGTTTTGCCTCCAAGGAAACACCTACAACTTTTGTACATAAACACATGCAATGCCATAAAAACTATTGTTGGTGATGCTTCTTTTCTTTTGCATTCATATGCGAATAGTTAAAAAACTTATTGTGCAAACTGCAAGATAGCGCACATGATAAACGGGTAACAACTATGTAATATAAGCATTTGTTTTCGGAAGTTACAGCAAAAGTTATGTCATAAAGATTGTCGCCTTCCCAACATCAAGATAGGCCCCTATGAAATATAACAATTCGACTCAAAATACTACACACTTTATGTTTTTATTAGATTTTGTGTCACAAACTAAAACACAAAAATATTTTCACAGGTGGATATGAATAATTTCATGAGGAGCTGACAAAAATGGGAGTGAAATGATGTCAGATCTAGCGATTTGTCCCCTAAATATTTTTGGCGATGAAAATTTTAGAATTACGATTGGCGAGATAAGGTGAATAATAAATACAAACCAGATTAATGGATATTAACTATAAATTAAAAATGATATCTGCAATAAAGCAGCTAAAAAGGGGCAATTGCAAGAAAGCACAGGAGGAACAACAATTCTGATCAAAAGGCACATCCGTTTCAAAGTGATTAATTGATTTGTCTTGGCCATTATTCGATATGGACTGGCCTAAAGCAATTCTATTTCAGAAACCGAATTCCAAACTAGCGATTAGGTCGCGGAAGGTTGTAAAAAGGTTTTAAACGCTTTTTTTATCTTATACAGGGGGAATTTTTAAGATTTAAGTTTTTCAGTTGGCAGCACTGGTTGGTAATGGCGTCCAAACGTCATTTCATCGTGGAAAGACTAACAAACGAGCAACGATTGCAAATCGTTGAAATTTATTTTCAAAATTCGTGCTCCGTGAGAAATGTGCATCGTTTGATACGACCATTTTATTGTCGTCATAATCGGCCTGCTGAATCAACAATTCGTATTGTTATTTCCAAATTTCGCACCAAATTTACTTTGTTGGACATAAAACCATCGACTCGCATGCGTAGAGTGCGTACCGAAGAAAATATTGTAGCCGTAGCGACCAGTGTCAATGACGATCGTGAAATGTCAATTCGTCGCCGTTCTCAGCGATTGGGCATGTGTTACTCAGCCACAAGGAAATTTTACACGTTGATTTGGGTTTGAAAGCCCATAAAATTCAACTCACGCAAGGATTGAAGCCGAATTGTCTGCCACAACGTCTAATTTTTGGTGAAAGGGTCATACAATAGCTCAATGAAAATCCGCTGGTTTATCGAAAAAATGTGTTCAGCGATGAAGCTCATTTCTCGTTGAACGGATACGTAAACAAGCAAAACTGTCGCATCTACAGCCACATGCCATACATGAATTACCAATGCATTTCGAAACTACGACAGTCTGATGTGGTTTATGGCCTGGTGGCACCATCGATCCATTTTTCTTCAAAGACGACTGTGGAAAAAACGTTACCGTCAACGGCGAACGATATCGAGCCATGGTACGCAATTTTTTTGCCCCAATTAGCTGAGTTGAACTTAGTTGGTATGTGGTTTCAACAGGACGGTGCAACATGCCACACTGCTCGTGAGACAATGGATATGTTGAGAGACGAATTTGGTGAGCAGCTTATGGCCCTGTGGGTTGGCCCCCAAGGTCTTGCGATTTAATGCCTCTTGATTATTTCTTGTGGGGTTATGTCAAGTCGTTAGTCTTTGTGGACAAGCCGAACACTATTGAAACCTTACAGAATAACATAACACGCTTTATTCGTGCAATGAAGGCCGAAATGCTCGAAAAAGTGACGAAAAAGTGGATCCTCCGAATGGACATTTTGAGAAATTATCTTTAAAAATTAAATGGCAAAGACAAATTTATTGATTCCAATAACAAATTTTAATATATGATGTAAATTTGAGTATTTTATTCGATTTAAAAAAAAACTACGATTAAAAAATCACCCTTTATTTATATTTTAAAATAATACAGCGCAGAACGTCATGGTAATGGACTAATTATTTTAGTCAGTACAGAATTTTAACTCAAATGAACTGAATTTATCTCGTCGTTCTAAATTAAGGTGCAACAGTAGAAGTAATGCTATAACTAAAAAATGTCCCGCCTGGAAATTAAAAAGTAACCATTGGTTTTGTTAAATCGGCCAATTTGTATGTTTGGTACCCTAACAGGCGTGTCAACGCCTTAAATTTTCACTAGCAGAAGAACAAAGTTTACTGAGTGGTTGATGCTTGTTCAAGTATATTGAATTTAGTGTAAATGAATAAAAAATATGAACGTGGAGAAATACAATTTAAATTGGGTAATTTCCATGGAAGATACCAGAAAAGTCTTCATTATTTCCTCAATATTTTTAATTTTTAGCGAGCAATACAAATTTAGATTACTTCTGTCTACAGATTAGGAATTGTAGGTATGTAAAAACGAAAATGATTTTATTAATTTTCTGCTACAAGTTTGCTGATTGGATCATAAGATTCCGAGCGAATAACTAAATTATTTATACAGATTGTGGTAGGAGAAAAACTTCTCCCTTTCATATTAAAATACTGATGATTGGGCAAATTCTATTCATCCCTTACTCTAGGCTCATTTTCTAACAATATTATTACTAGAGTTCAAATATTCTGTTATTTAGAAGGGATTGCGGCGATAAATATTCATTTGATTTCAAATGTATATCGATCAACAACAATACAACAAGAAATGGTCAAATTTGGACATCGACCCATTCAGTGCGGAAATTCAACCTTTCATATCATTTGTGAGGTTTCAATTGTATATCAACAACAACAACGCAGCAAGGCTGCAGTCAAAAATTTCGAAAGCCTGCTGGAGTACATCAATGTGGAGATCCGTGCTATTGTCGTATAGTCAGGAATGTTGGCCACTTATAAGCAAGTGGTTTACAATGCCAGTGGCTTAAATTCTCAGACGTAAGCTTATGAAGAGAATGATGTGCCCGTGTTTGGCTCAATTCAGTAAAATTTATTGAACGATATGATAAGAATATACAGGCTAAATCTGTCTAAATCTGTATGGGAGATATCAGAAGTGACTTAGTAACATTCAATTATTACCAAATATTAGAAATTAATCCAATGGGCAAAAAACTGCGTTACCCCAAAGGAAAGATTGAGTTCCTGAAAACTGAGCAACAACGACTTGTAACAGAAAAAACGCTGCAATGCCGGCTATTTTGAATAAAATTTTGTGCCTTCATCAGCCCATATAGCTAAATACTCAAATTTGTTTGACATGCTAGACATTGGTGTCCTAGAACTTACTGGGGATGAGGTGTACGACGGAATCATGCGCTTAAAAATCAGCTATAAATCGGATTCTGATGAGATTTGTGTTTATCTACTAAAGGAACGTGCCTCGTCGCTAACTTTGCTCTTAAATATATTTTTAGTTCTTCATTAAAGGAAGACAACTTTATTGATAGATGAAAGTGGGCGCCCATAACACCTATTTTTAAAGATGGTAAGAAGAATGATGTTACGTGTTACAGACCGATTTCCAAACTAACAAATCTTTCGAAAAATGTTGAGTATATAATTTATAAAAAGTTCTCTTTTTTTACAAAATTGATTATATCACCATCCCAGCATGGATTTTATCCAGGTAGATCTACCACAACAAATTTAACCATTTTCACATTTAACTTGCACATCAAGTTGAAACATTTTACACTGATTTCGCCAAAGCATTTGATAAAGTATATTATAGTATATTTTGTGCTAAGTTTCAATCTATGGGATTTCATTATGAATCTCTTCCGTATTTCCAAACATCTGGTGTGCCTCAGGGTAGCATTTTCGGACCTCCTTTTCTAATTTATTCATCTATATATATAAAAATGAATCGTGGTTTGTTCCTATGCTTAAAACTCCAGAACGGCTGAACCGCTTTGCATAAATTTTTGTATATGCATCTGGGTGGTGCCCGGGATGGTTTAGATTTACAATTCGGTCCAATTGGACAAAGGGGCGTGGTACCTCCCATACAAACAAAAAATTAAAAATCAATTATTTCTGCTCCTGCTTACGGTATTTGAACAAAATTTGGAGCGTAGGTTTGGTGTACATATCTTAAGTGCTACTGCAAATATGGCCGGGATTGGACATTGGGGCGTGGTACCTCCCAAACAAACCATAAATTTAATATCCAATATTTCTGTTTCTGTTTACGGTATTTGAACAAAATTTGGTACATCGGTTTGGTGTACATATCTTAAGTGCTGCTGCAAATATGGGCGGGATTGGACAATGGGGAGTGGTACCTCCTATACAAACCACAAATTAAAAAGCAATTATTTCTGCTCCTGCTAATGGTATTTAAAATAAAATTTGAAGGCAAAGCAACGTTTGCCGGGTCGGCTAGTTTATTCATAAATGAGATTTCTAACTGCTTTAAGAAAGTAAATTTTCTTTTATATGCAGATGACTTAAAAATATATCACAAAATTTCTAATATTTCTGAGGCTCTAGATCTTCAGAACGATTTAAATAAACTTCTTGACTGGTGTTCTCTAAATAAACTTTGATTAAATCTATCAAAATGTGTCCATATTTCATTTTCAAAATCTAGTAATCCAATTCAACTGGTTTTCAAAATTGGAGATTACAGGCTCCTCACTACTGAAAGTAAAATAGATTTAGGTGTTGTTTTTTCCCTAAAGCTTATTCTACCTACATACTAGCGTATATTAGAAGAAATTGCTCCGATTTCACTGATCCACATACCTTAAAAATAGTGTATATTTTTTATGTGAGATCAAAGTTGGAATATGCCTCTATAATTTGGAGTCCCCTTTGTCAAGTCAATATATCACGCATAGAAAGAATTCAGCGGGTCTTTCTGAAATTTGCTCTCTCTTCAATTAACTTTGGTGATTTTGTGCCTCCTAACATTTCCAGATGCTGGTTACTTTGCTTACAGCCATTGCGATATCGCCTTATTTATCATACCTTGTTATTTGTATTCGATATAATAACTGGTATAATTGATTGTTCTGAATTATTGTCGCTTATACCGTTTTATGTTCCGCCGAGATCACTCAGATATCATCATAAGAGTATGTTTAATGTAACACGCCATTCCACAAATTATGCCCAACATAGTGCTTTGAATTAAGGATTTACTGAATTCAATATCGTAAATGGGATTGCAAAAAATAAATACCCAATACAACACCTAGAGTTTTGTATGTCTAGAAATAATTTTAAACTGTTCCTTTTTAGATATTTACTTTCTTGATACATGTTATGTCAATTCTTAGTCTGTAATGATTTATATGTCCATAGACCTAAATAAATGAAATGAAAAAATTTCTATTCCCGCACTCTGCTTTGCAAATAGTTAATGGTTAATTTCCTTCAACTGATTAAAAGATAAAAACGTAAGATTATATGTGTTTATATCGACCATTTCTATGGGAGCCGCTAGAAGGAGAATGATTAATCGGTAAAAAATTTCCTTACAGCAGTATGTAAATTAATTGTTACAGGGTTAATCGGTTAGTTTGCGCGAGAAACAATAATGACATTGGGTCGATATAGTCCATTTATATTTTTCGGTTGAGACTTGACAAAATATTGGGTTGTGTCGAGTTTAAGGAAGTTTCATACAGATTTACGACAGCTGTCGTTTCTACCACCCTGCCAAGCAGATAGATATTGCTTAAAAACTATTAAACAAATGTGATCAATAGCTGGTACTTTAAACAAATTCCTCCACAGTATAACATTAACGGTGTATGGCGATATATGCCTTTACTACTTCTGGTGAAGGTCTGACGAAACAGTATGGAAATTTTATTTTAACTCTATTTAACTCTATTTTATCCGTTGAACGAGGTTTACTAAATGCCTGTCGCATAATAAATTACATTGAATACATTGCACTTGAATAAGAGATATAAATGTACAAACATCTGGGCTAAATTTGACAACTTGTACGGGGGTTAGCAGTCGACATTTTTTCGAATTTTGCCAAGTATTACTACTCAATATAATTGATAAAAGTATAAAAGATTACAGTCTATGAATTAGGTATTGCAAGGACGAAATAAAAATTCGATAATTCTGTCGACACCAAAAGGATTGGTACCAAAAGGATTGTGACAATGCCTTTAATTTTCATCGGTTATTTGTATGGGATTTGCATTATAACCTAAAACAATGCATGAAAATTAGGACAGTTTGATAATTAGAAATTAAAGATAGAAATAACAGAAGAAAGATTGAATCTGTGTGAAATGAATCAGAAAAGTTTGAATTTGAATTGAATGCATAGAAAATTTGGTAACACGTTCCGTATTCACTCAAGGACCATATTTCGGCAAGCGCTTAACGTGTACCAGATTTTACTGATTTTAATATAACCGCTTAAAAGATATGAAACCAAGTATATATGGACTGAATCGGTAAGTTCAGAAGGACTATTATTACTCAGTATATTCGTCCATATTCTACCAAGCATTATAAAACAGTACAATTGCTACAAGTACAAGTTTGGGAATGGGAAGTTATAGGGAAGACATTTAATTTTGGCAAATCAATCAATTTGTATGGGAGGTATCACAGAGGCCAGGGCCAATAAAAACCATTGACAACCCCGACTAGGATCTGTAAGAGTATTGGGCTATGCCAAGTTTTAAGAAGAAGGCCAGTCAGGCAGGCATACATTGCTCCATTGACTTAAAAAGTCGTGAAACGCATTTGGTCGAAATAAACTTGGTGCTTTAAACGCTTCCTTCTGTGTGTTACTTTTTTGCTGTACATATTTTTTCATTCATCCGGTTGAAGGTATAATAAATGGTGAAAAGATTGCAATGTCAAAAAGTTTTATATAAAGGACCCGATGTTAAGGACTGCATTGAAGGCGCTATCTCACGAACGGTTTACAATGAAGACACAAAAAAGTAGATAAAGTTTTCTTTATATTTCAACATAATCCTCTTTTAGCTCGATACACTTTTTCTAGCGATATTCAATATCTTCTACACCCTGTTTATATTATGAACTGTCAAACTTCTTTTAATAGTCATCAACCGCAGACTCCACCTCTCCAATGTTGGCAGAGGGTCATTTTTTCAAATATGGAAATATAAAATAATCCAAAGGAGCTAAATCTATCCATAAGGTGCGTGATGAAGCAATTCTAACTTTAATTCGTTAAATGTGACCAACAGTGAAAGTATGAACTAGAGCATCGTCTAAACGCTGCAATAAATTGGCATAATGTTCGCGGTTGATGGTTTTTCCTTTTTGAAGATAATCAATAAATAAACAACAGACACGATGACATTGTCTGCATATGCAGCTTGCTTATCTTCAAATCTTCGGTCAATATGCAATGTATAGCATTTTTTGATATGTTTGATGGCTCATATAAAAATAATAAACAACCTGGCGCCTTGAAACCTAATAATATGTTTTATATGGTTGCCACTTTTCACCAAACTAATTTTTTTTAAACTACTGGCACCATCTATACGTCAGTTCTGCTAGTTTTGGGGCCGTCTTCGTAATATTGGGAAGACACATTTTTTTATCATCATAACCCAATATAAATTTCAGGTGTTGGTGCCATGTCAGGCGACGATGCAGTAAAATACGTTGTAGCGCTGCGCCAAGAAGTGTGAGAATCAGGAGGCTTCGGGACTGAGTTCCCGCCTGATCATTTGGTGTAGGACCCGTAGTGGGAGTATCACGAGGACCCAAATCGCTGGTAAAGACTTTGTGCTCGAATGTGGAGTTGCATTGCAATCGGGTGCTACAGACCCATAGAGCAGCAGAGGTGGTAAGATAGACCTCACCTCCGCCAATGGGGATTATGTTCCATACTAGCATAATCAATTTGGTAAGTGCTGGCTGGAAGGAAGGGCTGACAATTGTCAGCCCCTATTCCTCGGTAATCTAAGTCTAGCTTGGCTATCCCAGGAGGGCGTTGGCAATGGCACTGTAATATGCCCAGTGAGTTGTACACGCATAGCAACCGTGGACCCACGCTAAGCAACCGTAGACTCTGCCCGTCCTGACATTTTATTGAAAGTAATCGAATTTACGAACGATAATGCCTTCCTTTGATGTGTAGCCAGTTGGCTCCTCAATTCCGTTAAAATGTAAAAGAAGATATTTAGCTTTATGCTGTTGATTGCGTTTTTGATAGCATCCATTTGTCTCTGTGGGTGCTGGTATAAGACGCCAACGATTTCTTATTAAGAGCACTGCCATTGAGCCAGTTCGTTGTTGTGGTTATGAGAAATATTATTTCGGGACACAGTGTTCGATTTCACTTTTGTTGTTTGATATAGTCAACCCCAGGCATTTTTTGAATAAGATATTTATTAATTCTGTTCGCTTAATATGTGCCGTATCAATTTACAGTAACAACTGCTGACGTTAAATTTGTTGTTTTAGTGCATTTTAAATTAGATTTGTACAAAATAACTGTAATACATATAACATAAATACGGGGAATTGGTCAATAAAAGACAAAATATGTACTGCTCATTCAATGCTGTTGTGTCGCCTCCAAAGTATGTCCTACCGAAATAATTCATTTATGAAAATGATGCTTTTGATGAGTTTTTTTTTTTTTTAAAGAAACAAGTCAGTGGGAGTCATATCAGCTGAATATGGTAGTTGTTTGATGATATTCGTGGAATTTTTGGTTCGAAATTTGTCCACCTCATTGGTGCGTTATCGTGGTGCAAAAGCTTTGAGTTTTCTTTCCACAAATCTTATTTTTTTTTTGAAAAAATTACAAAATTACTGTCCCAAATGTGTAAATAATTTATTTACCATCTGATCTGCTGGCAAGAATTGCAAGTGCTTAACGAAAATCAAAGGAAACCTTAACATTCGATCGATTTTGGCGTTTCTGTTTCGATTCCAGCTCGAGAAGTAGCATTAAATTTTGTGTAAAAAATAGAATTAACACTTGAAATGTTGACAGTGGCATACGGTGAGAGTATTCGGAGTCAAAAAAATGTTTACAAGTGGTGCAAGCTTTTCACAGAAGGTAGAGAAGATGTGAATGACGACGTTCGCTCTGGACGCTCCGGCACATCAACAACCGATGAAAATGTTGAGACAGTGAAGAAAATTGTTATGGAGAATCGTCGAATCACAACTAGAGAAGTTACTGAGGATGTCGGTATATCGGTTGGCTTCTGCCATGGAATCTTTTCGGAAATTTTCGTCATAAAGCGTGTGGCAGCGAATTTCGTCCCAAAATTGCCGAATTTTGACCAAAAATAACGTCGCATGAGCTTCGGTCAGGAATTGTTGAATGACATCAATGATGATCCAGATTTGGTTAAAAGAATCATAACTGGTGACGAATCATGGGTATATGGTTATGACCTCGAAATCAAAGCGTAATCGGTTTGCTCACTGTTTTCTTCGATTACCATGGCGTAGTGCATCAGGAGTTCTTACCGCAAGATCGTACGGTAAGTAAGGAGTATTACCTTGAAGTTATGCGCCGTTTGCGTGAAGCAATACGAAAAAAAAAAACGCCCGGAATTGTGGAAAAATATTCATGGCTTTTACATCATGATAATGCATCCGCTCACTCAGCTTTATAATGAGTTTTGTGAATGCGGGATCGTAACTGACTCGTTTGACGAGACAACGACAACGACATTTATGCAATAAACTGTTTTTTGACAAAATTTAGGTGCGAACTGATTCGTGAGGTACAGTAAGTTCGGCGTCTACTCCCCTTAAATTTATAAGACGATTTTCAATAATGGTCTCTTCGCATTTTTAATGTTCTATGCAGTTCACGACGTTGATCACCGACCAAAGCGAGCCAAATCTTCTACCATATTTCGATCGCTTTTAAGTGTACTGTATCACATATACCATTTACCACTAGTGTCTTGGATAAGTTTGACTCACATCAAGCTTTGTGCAATTCCTTACACAGGATTCCATTTGCAATACAAAATATGACAAATTTTTTGTTCGACATTTTTATCAATCGTAAAGCTCGCAAAAAACACTCGAGATGAATTAACAATATCGATCACTGTAAACACAGTAAATGACAGATGGCGTTTAAACTCCTCATCAATATAGAGGACAATGGTGACAGCTTAGGATTAAAAACATTTTGACAATCGCTTTTCAAGTGATCACTTCTCGGTTCTCTTGCGGCAGAACCAATAACTAGAACGCAGTGATTTTATTTACCTCCCCTGAAAGCAGGATGTAAGCTGTGTTTAGTTCGTTTCCGGACATACAGAAGGAATATAACGGCAAAGACCTTTATGACAGACCCAGTTATTATGATTACTTCCTAATCCTTCATGTTCCCACTTAGTCTATATATGAATACATGTTTGATTTTTAGTATCGTTCGTGAGAATCTTTAAATAAATTTAACTTGCAGAGGTATAATTGTGCAATTCAGAAATAGTATTACTTATTTCCATACAATTTTATCGTATTTATGGTGAGATTTTTGTTTGGCAACTCTTTTTACTTGAATATAAATGATGCTCATAGAAACTATTAACACATTTTCACGGATCTGTCCGAATCAAGTCAATGAAGAAAATCTACACCATATATTAATGTTTCCAAAAATCACATTCAAATTCTTTTCACTGAATCCTCATGATAGTACGTAATGCTATCTTCACAGCTAATATCATGGTGTTAAAATTTATATACCTCCTTCCGAAGGAATGAAGTTATATGTCATTTGATACGGCAAAAATGTAATACCCAGCTTCTAAAGTAACAATTATCTTTTTTTTAAATCGATTGAGCGACGTTCGTCACTAAGGTTTAGTCTGAGAATGAAAGTAGATCACAATGATATGACCCTTAAAAGTCTACAGTAATCTAGATTCTTGTTGTCTGTATTGATTTATAACACTCCGCAAAATCCTTCTCGTACCTCCTACACAAATGACCGATTTAGCTCATATATTCTTGGCTTCATATTTTTCCAGGGCGTAGAATTCAGACAAATTTGGCACATATTATGTATTTCTGGTATCTGCTATTAAAGTTGGTGGTTTCACTGAAATTTAATTTCTCTTCTGAAAACTCTAATTCGTAGACTTAAATTTTTGTCAATTTCATTACATTGTAATGTTTAGTAAAATGTAGCCGCCTTTTTCTTGTACCTCCCGCACGATTTAACTATTTTAATTCTTATTTTACAAGATTCATATCCATTCATACAGTTGTATTAATTTCCGTATAATTTATCGGCCATTAGGCTTTTAGTAAATTAATTTTTATCCTTCTTAAGGCATCCCACATAGCAGACCATTTAGCAAAACTCAGTTCTCTATAATTCCTTAGGGAGTGACAGCGTGTTCCACGACCTTGACGTCTTCGCATTTTTTGGACTCAATTCTCCTATTCCAGTTTACTGCTTTAACTGCACCTTTGTCTAAGTGTGAATTAGTGGACTCATGCCTCATGCATGATTATAAATTGATGCGAAAATTTGCCTCTATTGCGGTCAAACATCGCCAAACACTCTACTGCGACATCTTTATAACGCTGTTTTTTGCTTTATTGAAAGCGAGCGCGGCACCCATCTTGTGCACAGCTTTCACATCTTCAAATCTTCGTTCAATATACGATGTACAGCACTTTTTGGAATGTCTATTAATTCAGCTAGCTCGCCCACCTTCAGCCGACGATCATCCAATACCATTTTGTGGATTTTCTTAATCGTGTCTGGCGCGGACACCTCAGTTGGTCGACCACTACGGTGTTCATCTTGGCAGCTCGAACAGCTTTGTTTAAACTCTGGTACGTAATATTTTATAGTCGTAAACGAAGGAGCAGGCTTCCACAGAGTAGAATCTAGCTCGACTTTAATATCGGTTGGACTGAGGCCTTTCAAATGGAAATATTGAATTACATAGCAATGACCAATTTTTTCCATGTTTACAAATTCACTGAGATTGTCTACTTTTAATGGCTGAAATAAAAATACTAAACAACATGGTGGATCGAAACATAAAACATATGTTTTATTAGATTGCCACTTTTCACCAAAATAATTTTTTCCAAACTTCTGGCAGGCACCATTTATACGTTAGGTCGGCTAGTTTTGGGACAGTCCTTATACATGCCTTAGGATACCATACATTCTATTTAGAAGATCTACCAAAAATTAATATTTCTACAATTTCTAGGCGAGCAAATGTACTAACTTGTAATTTAGCTTCCTTTGTTGTGGGCACCTTCTGGCACAACGCACACTTTGCACCAGCACAAAAGGACATTGTAGGTCAATTCACCTGACTGATATTTGTATACTGGATTAAATTCATTTCATTCATTTAATCTTCTTACTGTTATCTTCATAGTTAATACGTTCTAATGCGTTATTAGAATTTTTAATTTATCTGAGCGTTAAACGTCCCAAGTAAACTTTTTAACTATATTCATATAACAATTTAAAGTTGTTGCTCTCCTAAACTAAAAACCTTCTCGGTGTCATAACAATAACTCTATTTTATATGATAAACATTTCACTTTGATCTTATTTACGCAGTCATTCACATATACTCGTATACTCAACAACACCAACAACATATTCAGGGTTTGCTCATAAATGTCAGATAATGTCCAACTGGACGATGTGTGTCACACAAAGATAAAACATAACCAAACGTTTTCGTGCACTATCATATAAACGTAAATTGCTAAATATCCACCTCCACTAAAAATATATAATACTAATTACGCCAGAAAATGCATATACCACGATATCTATCTACCCGCCCAACATCTCGCTCAACTTAAATCCTGCAATGCGACGTTGGCAATGTGCATCTACTGGCATCATGAACTCGTTGCCGTCATGATGGTAGGACAGCGACATAAACACATAAACGAGCGCGGGTTAACCGCTTTTTTAGCTGTTGAACACTTGTTAGTAGCATAAACTAACAACGCCACATTTCATATTTCACTTTAGAGGTTTTCCATCAACTTTTGCGATACGGCGAACCTGGCCACGTTTAGTTTAAAACAAAATTCGGCTAACAGTTAATCGTAAAATTTCTAGTGGGCGGCGTTTTACAAAGCAAGGCGATGTTATCTTTGGATATTCAGAATTTTCGTGTTGGCTTTGTAAATTTTATATTGGCGCAAAATAAAAATGTGAATGTAGCTTTCCACCTAATTTGTATAGATTTTCGGAAACTGTTAATAAACCGTGAAAATGGTTCCAATGAATCGTTGGCTGAAGGTGTGAGAGCCAGCTGAAATAATAGGCATTTCAAAAAGTGGTACAAATCGTATACTGACCGAAGATTTCAAGGTGAGAAAGCTGGCCACAAGATGGGTGCCGCGCTTGCTTTCAGTAGTGAAAAAACAGCGTCGTGAAGACGTTTCAGTAGAGTGTTTGGCGATGTTTCACCGCAGTAAAGTCAAATTTTTGCATCGATTTATAACGCAAATCATCACTTCACACCTGAAATAAAGCAACAGGATGGGACAATTATGTCCAAAGAAGGCGAAGATGATTAAACCTGTAAGCAAAGTCTGGTTTTTTTCGGAAAATTTTTATTGATTATCTTCAGAAAGAAAACAACAATTAATGGCGATTATAATAATAGTTATAATAATTACGCTATTACAATTTATTACAGCGTTTAGGCCGCATTTAGCGAAAAAGAAAGTGTCGTTTCATCAAGACAATGCTCCAATTCACACATTCGCTATTGCGCTATTGAATTAGAGTTTGAATTGCTTCATCATACACCTTATTCGCTAGATTTAGCTCCCTCAGACTATTTTATATTTCCAAACTTGAAAAAATGGCTCGATGTTAAAAGATTTGCCAACAATGAAGAGGTGGAGTCTGTGGTTGATGGCTATTTTAAGGAGTTTGACAGTCCTTACTATGAACGTGGTATAGAAGGTATTGAATATCGCGGGATAAAGTGTGTCAAGCTAAAAGAGATTATGTTGAAAAATGAAGAAAATTTTTGCCAACTTTTTTGTGCCTTCTTTGTTAGGTCGGCTGGTTTTGAAACCGCCCTCGTAATTCAGTATTATTAAAATTTTATCGGTTTCGTTTCGTAGTGTAAGCCATCCCAAGGGTTGTTTCCTTTCTTGCCAATACCGAATGTAAAAAATTTCATATAATGATCTCTAAAAGTTTATGAGATATGGTCGTTTAAATCTTCTTTCCTAACATAACTTAACACATCCAATGCCAATTTTGTATTTTACGTTAACATGCTATTAAATTATGAAGACAATCGGAGTGGCCGCACTATCGATTTTCCAAAAAGAAGTCTGGTACCGCCCGCTTTTTGCTAGGATATTTATTTTTTTTTTATTTTTTTATTTTGCTTTCTGTATCTATAGGGTGGCGCATAAGCAACGTTAAGATCTTATCAGTGAATAAATTTTTTGTTTGTTTTTTTTTTCGTCTCTTTACAGAATTAACTAAATAAAACTTGGGAAATTTGTGATGGAAAGGCGTAGCACAGAACAAAGAACCAAAGTTGTTCAATTTTGCTTTGAAAGTCGGCATTCGATTATTCAGATCATATCAAAATTTCTCTCAGGTTCAAAATGCTCCAACTGCTCCAACAATTTACCAATTCAGCGTTTTGGGCAACGAGTGGTTGTCTGTGATCTTCCGCGTGCTGGAAGACCTCGTGCAGCGACCATTGCTCGAGTGCAAGCAAGTATTGAGGAAATTACCGAAACTTCCACCAGTCGACGTTCTCAGCAGTTAGAGATGTCTAAACGGTCTTTGCAAAGAATTTTACATATGTTGCATCTTTTCCCATATAAGATTAGCTCGCCCATGACAACCCCGATTTTCATGAAAAAATATTAATGAGTGACGAGGCACATTTTCATTTCAATGGATATGTGAATAAACAGTCAAATCTGGGCAATGGAAACCCCTCAAATTATTCATCAGTCACCTTTGCATCCATTAAAAGTGGCAGTCGGGTGTGCAATTTGGTTAGGAGGAATCATTGGACGTTATTTCTTTGAAACTGAAAACGGCGTAACTGTAACTGTTAATGAGGAGCGATATCGTGATATGATTGAAAACTTTTTAACACCACAACTGCATGCTTTGGGCTTGATTAACAGCCAGGATTACAATGGAATTACGGCGAGACCTCTTTCTACAACAAGTTATTTCAAGAAATGATGATGTTGGTTGGCCTCCTCGGTCGCCTGATTTGGCTGCTCCAGACTTCTTTTTGTGGGGACTTCTGAACAGCAAGATTTATGCAAAAAAAAAAAAAAACAGAAAGGCTTGAGCACCTCAAACAAAACATTCGCGATGAAATTAATGAAATGTGTTGAATGTAATGAAAAATGTGCTCAAAAGGGCTCGCATTTGTGAGGCTAACAGAAGTGGGAATTTATCTGAATTTGTACATACATAATTGCCGACATTAAATAAAACATTTATCAATATATGACCCTTTCTCTTTCATTTAACCACAAATTATAAACAAAGTAGTATACCTTCCCGACGGGCACCCTGTATTTATAGGATAATAATATTATAATTAAGTTCAATACGTTATAGTTGTGCTTTAATTTGCATTTAATGATAAAATACTAGCAATTTATCATTCCATTCTGGCACCCCGCAAACTTTTGGACCAACCCGAAAAGACACTGGGTGAAGATAAAAGTCAATTCACCTGACTAAGGTTTCTGCACTGGACATTATCAGAGCTAAATCCCCGAGCGCAGGGCATGCGCCGAATTATATATTGGATTATGTAGAACGCTTTGAAAGCTATGAATCGAAGAATGTATGGATTAAATCGATCTTTTGAATGAGAGGCACCAGGTGGATGCAGGAAATATCCATTTCAGTTTATACATGTTTATCAGGGACAGTCTTAACCGATGGTATATTTATCGAATGAAAGCATCACGAATATTTCAGTCTTCCGAACGGATTTACATATAACTTCATCCATCGTTTTTTTGCATTCGGTGCAAAAGAATATTGGGTGCTAGGAGGAGTTTGGTGAATGAAACGCACAATAAATGAAGCAAAACGGCAACATTCTTCAGTCTCTGTTTAGAAATTATGGAAAGACCACAGATTTTTTTATCATACTATTTGTATGGGAAGTATCACAAAAAGCATGGCAACGCAGTTAATTTTCATTTGCAAAGCCAAGTTTTCTAAATGTCTGATGCTGGCAAATTACGCTGAATTTAGTGTGGCTAATTAAACGATACGGATCTAGTAAAATGTAGGTTGACTTGGGTTATTTGTGTTAGTTATCTGGTTAATTTATCTACATTTTAACAAGCATTATAATACGATACAATTGGCAAAAAATTAAGTTACTGCGAATTAGAGATTTCTCTAATTCCGTTATCAAATTTGGTTGAATTTGAAATCTGACTGAGCTCAATGTAACTACTTGATGTATTTTAACCTAAGAATATATTAGTTAGATCGGTCATTTGGGTGGCATCAAAATGGGCGCAGTTACTTCATCGATTTTTATTAAATTTTACAGAAAATTTTAAATTAAAAAAATGGGCAAAATTCTAGCGTCAGCAGTAATTTTATCAATTAGAAAATTTGAATTCCAGGAAATCGAACAATTTTCGTAAGAGGCACCAAAACTGCCGAGGCAATGGTATCGTTTTCAATATGAAATCCTAATTAGGTAAGCCCTCTACTTGTATAAACTTGGCTAAGTTTAGCGGCACTAAATAAGAATATATGAGTCAAATCGAACATTTTCATGGGCGGTAAATGTTTTAAATTTAAAACTTTCAACCAGCCGACAGCCGGACATAAAAGCAATAATATTGTTGATCATAATATTCAACAGTTGTAGACGTCTAAATTATTTTCCAACAGCATTTAAAAAAGCTAAAGCAATCCTACCGGCTACAGACCAATAAGTCTCTTAAGCAATTTGAAAAAACTATATGAAAAACTAATTCATAACAGGATAGATAAGGTTGCCACGTCTCACAAGATAATATCCGATTAGCAATTTGGGTTTAAACTAGAACATATCACAATTCACCAAATTGGGAGAATAAAAAACAAAATAATCAGGAACAAGCGCAACAGAAAGTCAACAGGGTTAATATTACTAGATGTTGAGAAAGCTTTCGACACTATATAGCATCACGGTTTACTTTTTAAATTAGTTGTGGCAGATGTGCCAAAGTATTTGTATAAAATTATCGTCGACTTTCTAGACAACAGGGAATTTGCGGTTTCGATTGGGCAGAGTATCACGTTGTTCAAAAGTATTGCGGTAGGACTGCCTCAAGAATCCATTTTATCACCAATTTTGTACTCGATCTATGCTTTGGATTACAAACTTCCTAAAGAAGTTGACATTGCCAAGCCAGTTAACAAACGCCATTTTAAAAAAAATACAAAATAGTCTTACTGCCTGCAACAAAATGGCATTATGGCCATTTTTCAACAGACGATCGAGTCTAAGCTTTAAAAATAAAAGTCTTATTTACAAGTGGTTATATAAAGGGTGTCCCAACAAGAACGCAAGACTTAAGTGACTGAAGCAGCAATTGAATTGTTTCTCTGGCTGTATGACAGGTGACGCCGTCTTGTTGAAACCACATGTCCTCCACATTCATTTCTTCAATTCTAGGCACGAAAAAACTGCTAATCATTTCACGATACCGAACACCATTGACTGTTCGCGCTTGACATGCCTCATTTTCATAAAAAATGGTCCAATGATTCCTCCTGCTCAAAATCCATACCACACAGTGACACGTTGAGGATGCATTTGCTTCTCGTGAATCACTCGAGGATTTTTCTCACCCCAAATGCGACAATTCTGCCTATTGGCGAAGCCATCAAAATGGAAATGGGCCTCGTCACTGAAGGTGATTTTATCGGAAAATCAGCATTTTCATGTTGTCTCTCCAATACCCAATTAACGAACTCCCCTCGCTGTCCATGGTCAGCTGGCTTCAGTTCCTGAATCAATTGAACTTTGTATGCACGAGATGCAAGTCTTTCGTCAAAATTCGCTGCATAGTGGATCTGGAGACACCAATTTGCTGAGCTCGGTGTCGAATTGAGGTGGATGGAGTTTGAACGACATCATCACGTACAGCTGTGACATTTTTGGTCGATCGACCTGGTCGAAGGCGCGTTGTTGTTTTTACATCACTAACAGACACAGTTTTGGCAAATTTATCCATTAATCTCTTTACAGTTGACTCTTTTGGAGCATTATTGTGACCCCAAATTGATCGCAATTTGCGAACTGTAGCCGCAAAAGTTTCACCATTTTGGTAAAACAATTTCGCAATGAGAATGCGTTGTTCGTTCGTGTAGCGCTCCATTTTAACTAACCTCGTACCTTCTACTAGCAAACAATAACAATTGTTCAAATGACAAACAATGACACTTCGAATGGCACCAAATTTAAATCTAGCTTTCTTGATGGGACACCCTTTATAATGCCTATAATATCTTTCGAGTTCACCTATATGGCACAACGAGGCACTTACGAAAAATGCAAATTCTTCAAACCAAATGCTTAAAAATGATTTTAATCAAACATTGGAGGTAACGCACTTCTGTGCTACATGAGGAAACAGGATAAAGTTCATATCATTAAGGATTATTTTACAAGATTAAATGATAACTATTTGGGTAAGACTCTCTATTCTCCTTTTCCGTAATAAGAAAATGTAATGATTTATAAATAACTTAATAAGGGGAATTTATCAAACTGAAACTTTGTGTCTATAAGTGGTCATCTTCGCAGATAATCACTCTATGAACAATAGGTTTCTCTTAATGTTTGGGTTTTGCAAATGAAGGCTTTTAACCATTCTATATCCATATATCCATATATTGTAACTCCATTTAATTAATTCACTTTTATGTAATAACAAGATCTAGTTGTTGCAATATCTTGGAATAAATCGCAAAAACTGTGCATAGTTATCTATCTTTTAGATTTAAGTTATTGCTGGATTATTAAAAAAACTTAATACTTTGTTCAAAAATGTCGGTATTTGTTAATGGGGCTGATGCTATCGAACATTTTAAGATTTAAAGAAGAACGAAATGTTGAATATCCGTTATTCACAGTGCGTAATGGATTTTATTGTTTAAAACGTAAAATATGAAGCTGTGCACACGATAAACTTATGAAAGAATAATGCCTGTTGAACTATATGGAAATCAAGCTAATCATTGATTGAATTATTAATTATATTTAATTTTATACTTTATAATCTCTATAGATATTGCTTACTAGCGCAGTAAATCACATTTACTTTCAATTTTTTTGCCATCACCCATTTTGGCTTTTCGTTCACTTTCTTTATTAGGGTGTTGCGGCTCTTGCCAAGGAACGGAGTAGCCAGCATGTCTTTGATGAGATTTTAGTTTGGAGTTAAAAGCCAGAAACTTCGCAGTTCGCTACTTATTTCAACTTAGGAAAAAGTAATAGTATCTATCTTGGGAGATTAGCTAATTACACGCTCTTTTAAACTCAAATGAAAAGGAGAAATGAGATAAATTACTTTTAGTAGATGAAATGCAAACAGGAATAATATTAAAAAATTCATAAGAATAACATTGGAAATACCAAGTTATGTTATTTACATTTCAAAGCTGCTATAGTAACCATGATAACCCGCGGCGAAGTTTCAGTCAAATGTACTGATTAAGATATGCCTTCACCAAATGTCATCCTCATTCGCAAAAGTCTAAGGGGAGACAGAAGATATGAGGTAAATTGCTAGACTCTGAATTAACACACAACAAATGCCCATTTTCATTCCAGAAATATGTTTACTAATTAACTGTAGCGAGTGCTGAACTGGAGCACTTGAATGGAAGATTCGAATATAAGAATATATCGGTTAAATTCCGAAAGACTAGGAGCTACCAGAGAATTTGTTGTTATCTGTTCGGTTTACTTTTTTCGCACTGTAGACGTTATGGTTTGTACATGCGGCTATTGTTCGCATCATCGCGGGTTCAACCTATCACTACCTATCACTGTTTGAGTAACACTTACCTCGATATGTCAGACGAACATTTCAAGTAGCCAAATAATCGATAAGTATGGCGAGGTCGTTAAAGTGTAGGTCCCGTTGAGTAAGTCTAAAACTAGAATGCGTGTAATCTCACTGAATGTGAAAAGCTCTCTTATATGTCATTCATGGGATGCACAGGGAATTTGTTTTTACTAGGCTTTATAACGCACAACAATTGCCAAGAGTTTAAGTAAAGGCAGCTTTTGTTAGATAGGCACCGGATAGGGTGTAGCAATATCTCCAAATTCACATTCTGAATTTAGTACAGCAAAGATATGATGAAATTAAATTTTATTGAATTCAATACAGATGTTTGAAAGACATGAGGCTTGAAATATGAAGATTAAATCTGTCATGGAATGTATTAAAAGAGCCATGGTTTCTTGATAGACTTCACTCCAGATCAAGCAGAGGGTTATAAAATAATATAGGGTTATACATTATTCGTTTTCAAGTAGAGTTAAATAAAACATACATGACGCTATGATTTCGATGAAACCTTTATTTCATTATAATGTTTGGACTTTGCTATTATATACGAAATAGATTAGATTGGTTGCAGCAGTGTATCCTTCTGAGGTATGAAGTTTTCGAAAAAATACGACCCAGTGGCACCTCCAGACCATAATGTCCAAAAACCAGTCACTTCTTCCGGATGCAATGTTTTTTCCACAATCACTCCTGAATTTTTCGATCACCATATGCAACAATTTTGCGTGCTGGTGAATCCATAGAGTGAGAAATGAGATTCATCGCTGAAGAAAGCTTTGTTCGATTGAAAGCCCACGTTTGAACCACTACTTTTGAAGTAAGTTTTAACTATTTTTACGTGTTCTTCCGCTGTTAAACGATCCATATTCGTAAATGGCAAACCTTTCACTAAATAAATAACACTTCAGATGACAGGTACGAATGTTTAATAGCTGACAGCTTTGCCAGACTTGCGGTTTTAAAAGCACTGAATGGATTACGCTACATGATACCTATACACAAAAAGTTTAGCTGCTGCAGCCTACTAATCAAAAATTACAGAGTAAAGAATGAAAATCGTCCAATTTGTGTGTACTCTCCACACCATTTATTCATTCATTCTTGGAATCTATTTTCACAAACGCTAAACATGTATTAAATTTGAATAAATTTAATGCAACTACATAAAGGATATGAACCTTGGAACATGTGGGTTAATTCGGTAATTTGTGTGGGGGTACTAGAAGGGACATTCAATAGAATTTTAGAATTTTTCTACTTTCCACATGCTCAATTAACTTATATAGTGGACAAAAATTAAGTTACTGTGGTTTACGAGATGAAAGTTGAGAGGTATTTGAATGAGCTCAGTTGACCTATCAATATTTTCAAATTCCTTATGATGAATTTAGATTAGACTATGTTAAAAATAGGTTACTTTTATTACACGAATGAATGTTTATGGGGAATAAACTGAATTTCGGAAAATCATCTCATTTGTATGGGTGGTACCAGAAGTGCTGGATCAATATAGCCCATTTTAAATCCCCGGCTTCGACTTGGTAAAATACCAAGCTTTCACAATTTTTACAATGTTTTATAAAGATTTTGTACAGCTCTCGAAGCCAGGAAGCGAGGCACTCAGCAAGACATCTCTCAACGCACATAAAAACACATTTGGTCAGAAACACATTTGGTCAAAACATATTTGGTACTTTGAATGCTTCCTTCTGGGTGTTACGTATGAAATGATATACAGTTTCATTTTGTCGAGTTGGGATATGAAAAACAATTTGGAGGTGGCGAAATTGCATTTCTCCAAAGCACATTTTATTTAATCCAAACCGTTTTTAAAGGATATTTAGCAATTTATAGTACAATATCGGAAGCTATTGGAGACTAATTAATCCTTCGAGAGTTTATTCTACTAAAAATTCGCTCCAAACTATGACTGGGAAAAGACCAAGAGTTGCATAATCACAGATGTCAATTGTCAATAAGGAATTTCATTCCAACTGCTAAATACATCTTAAAACTTAACACTTAACTTAACTTGCAAACTGTGCGAAATACTTTAGAATTTGGATGAAAATCTTTAGCAAACCTCATTTACTTATACAGATAATTCGCAGAATTTATATCGGCTAGAGAATGAAACAAAAGGATTTACCAGTAACGCAAAAGTTGCTTTAGTTCATCTAATCAAATTATTAATTAAACGTCAACTGTCTGCAACTAATACTGTCACTAAGTTCATTCAAAAGATATTATAAACATATCAACCGTAAAAGGACAACGTCAGTATCATAAATCTGACTTTAAATGAAACAAGATTATCCATTTAACGGCAATGCGAAAATTACAGTTACCATAAGGTAAGGTTATGTTAATTAGTAATTTCATATTAAGGTTTAGAAAAATCAGTATATATGTAGAAACTTTAGTTAGGTAGACTTCAAAGTTGTATTGTGTAGTTGCCAAAGCATTCCGGAAACCAGAGGGGACAGAGGAAATCGTTCAAAGCTCATATGAAAATATGATCTGAATTAAGCATTAAAAGAAGCAAAACTTTCGCTTAGAAATTATGTAATAATCATCGATTTTTCCAATTTGTATATACGGCAGCCTAAGAGGGAGGTCCGTTTTCTTTATCAGAACTACTTTTATTAAGATTATGATTTTTTTTTATGATTTTTTTATTAAGATTACCGCGGACTCAACTTTGGCAAACGCTTACCGTATACCAAATTTGTGTGAAGTTATTGTAATAAAGTACACAATTCAAGATTTGGTACATAAATTAAATCGATTGTTTATATTGGAGGTATCAAAAGGAATGGGACAATGCGGTCCATTTACATTTTTGGAATTAAGTATATGAAAGTATTGATGTGCGACAAATTTGTTTAAATTCAATATAACCGCTTAAAAGATATGAAGCTAACAACATATGGATTGAATGGGTTTGTGTAGGAGGTAAGAGAAGAGGCATGGTTATTTAGTGAATATTTTTAAATTTTACTAAACAATAGAATAAACAAAGATTCAGGTTATTGCGGCCAACGAATTGGGATTTATGGTGGAAAAATTTGATTTTTCAAAAACAATTAATTTGTATGGTAAGTAACTGAAGGGGTAAATCGATGTTGCCCCTGTAAAATGGCGCCTATGACCTGCTGAAATATTAGGCTTACAAAAATTTATCATTTCTACCAAGCAGCCTGCCAGACAGACGCATGTAGCTCAAAAGATGCCTGTAACTTCAAATGCTTCTTTATGGGCGTTACGCTTTCGCTGCATCAACTGACACAGAGCTTCTTTCATCCTGGTGAAAGTTTAAGTATTATAAATTTAAGGACAATAAGTGGAATTAATTTATGAGTTCTCCTTAGAAATTACGAATTATAGACGGGCCAAATCGGCCAGTTTATAAATGTAGCATCCTAGGACGTAACAATTCTGTCCGTTTTAATTCACAGAATTAAGTTTACTAAATGTCTGTCTAGGAATGTATGGACCTATTTGCATAATTTGTTTGTGATGCACCGGAAAGGCCATGATTTGTCGATCAAACAAATAATACACCAAAAAGTTGAGAAAAATGTTCTTTGTTTTTCAAAGTAATATTCTTTTAGGTCGACATACTTTTTCCAGTTACATTTAATAGCTTCTGTACCCTGTTTATAGTTAGAACTGTCAAACTCCTTGAAATAGTCATCAACCGTAGACTCCACCTCTTTACTGTTGGCAAATCGTTTACCACTTTTTTCTAGTTTGGAAGTAGCAAACAGCCAGAGAGAACTAAATCTGGCGAATAAAGTACGTGGTGAAGCAAAATATACTCTAATTCATTAATTTTGGTCTTCGTAATAGGGGATGTTTCAACTGCAGCATTGTCTTGATGAAGCAATACTTTCCTTTTTGCCAAATACGGCCTTTTTCCATAATTTTATCATCTAAACGCTGAAATAAATTAGCAAAGTATTCATCGTTGGTTGTTTTTCCTTCTGAAGACAATCTTCTTCTTCTTAGGTGGCGACTGCAATAGACATTCTTCTTCTTCGATCTTCTGCGCTGATCCTCCAATTCGTCACACCAAGCTCCGATAATATTTCAAAAACCTGGTCATTCCAACGGAGTTCCGGTCTCCCTTTTCTGCGCCGTCTATAGAGTTCGTTGTCAAAGACTTTCCGTGCCGGGTCATTTTGGTCTATCCACACAACATGACCCAGCCAACGCAATCGCTGTATTTTAATGCGCTTGACCACGTTGATGTCGGCCTATAGCTTATTGTTCATGCGACGCTGATACTCTCCATTAACGATGATGAGTCCAATTATCTTCCGGAGTATTTTTTTCTCGAAAACTGCCAGTACTGATTCATCCGTTTGCGTCATAACCCAGGATTCTGCGCCATACAAAAAGACAGGAAGAACCAAAGCCTAGTACAGTCGGATTTTTGTTTGTCGAGAGAGCGCTTTATCATTAAATCGCTTGCTTAGCCCATAGTAACATCTGTTAGTAAGCAACACTCTTCTCTTTATCTCCATGCTGACATCATTCGTTTTGTTTACAGCGGAACTGAGGTAGATGAATTCTTCCATCTCTTTAAAATTATAGTTGTCAACGTTCACACATCGTCCCAAACGGGTAGGCTCTTTGTTCGTTGAAACCAATAACTTTGTTTTGTCCTCGTTTAGCACCAGACCCATTTCCACTGATTCTTTCTCGATGTTTGGAAAAGCTGCAGTAACATGTGGCACTTTTCGGCCAATAATGTCTATGTCATCTGCATATGAGAGTAACATATGCCTTTTATTAAAGATGGTAGGTGTAAAAAGAAGACTTCGTGCTAGTCAGTGTCATGGCTTCATACAGTTTTTGCCGTATCGGTACGTGTCGATCTGTTTTTCTTGGGTCCTCTCTAGAATTTGTCGTAGTGTGAATATCAGGTCAGTTGTTGATTTAACAGTTCTAAAGCCACATTGATAAGGTCCAATCGGGTCAGTTAGAAACGGCTTTAGTTTTTCACATATCACACTCAATAGGACCTTATAGGCAATGTGTATAAATCAGATACCGCGATAGTTTTTACAAACACTTGGATCACCTCTTTCAAACAGAAGATACAGTACACTCAAATTCCAATCATCGGGCAAGTTTTCCACGTGCCAAATCGTATTTAGGAGCTGATGTAGGCTGTTTATCAGCTCATCGCCACCAGTTTTAAACAGCTCTGCTGACAAGCCATCAGCGCCCGCAGCTTTGTTGTTCTTGAGCCTCAATACTGCTGTTCTGATCTCTGTTTGGCTCGGAGCTGCGCAATTTACGCCATCGTCGATAATTGGGGAGATTTTCTCACTTGTGCAGTCATCCGGAACTAAGAGCCTATATAAATGTTCTCTCCATAGTTGCAGCACATTCTGCGTATCTGTGACCAGATTTCACTCACTATCCTTACAGGAGGGGAACCTTGTTCCATACCCTGTGTTTCTTATCTTTTGGCAGAATTTTCGTTCTTCACCTCTATCCCTGTACCTTTCTATTTCCTCACTCTCACGCTCTTTCCACAACCGAGACAAGGTGTCTCAGTCCCTTTCCCACAACAAATCCACATCCGAATTCATGTCTTTCAGCATGGCAGCTATAGTAGATGTCACAGTTTTTACGGCGAGTACATTCTTGTCCTGTCCATCTCCTGGATGGCGGTAATGTCAGCTTTATATTCATCCAGGACATCCGCTAGTCGGATAGAGGCACCTTCTCTGTGAATAGTGCGGACATTCCAGGTGCATATTCTTAGATCATGGTCCTTATAACGTTTGCGGGGGTCGTTAACATTTAGGGAGGTACATTTTATTATCTGAAGATAATCAATAAAATTAATACCATGTGCAGCTCAAAAGCAGGTGCCATGATCTTGCCTTCCAATGGAACCTTCTTCGCCTTCTGTGGAAACGATTCCCCCATTTCAGGTCAGTACTTTGACTATTCCTTGGTCTCAGGTTTGAAATGCTGAACCCATGTCTTATCCATGATTATAAATCGATGCAAAAATTAGTTTTTATTGTGGCGAAACATCGCGAAACACTAAATGAAACATATTCATGACGCTGGTTTTCCTCTATAGAAAACTAGCGCGGCACCCATCTAGTTCACCGCTTTCTCATTTTCAAATCTTGGGTTAATATACGACGTATAGTACCAATATCATTTTGTGAACTTTCTTAACTGTGTCTTGCGTAGATACCTTAGTTGGTCGACCACTACGGTGTTCGTCTTGGCAGCTGGTACCGCCTCGTTCAAACCCTGCTACCCTATAGTTTACAGTCGTAAACGAAAGGGCAGATTCCCCCAGAATAGAATCTAGCTCGGCTTTAATATTGGTTGGACTGAGACCTTTCAAATGGAAATATTGAACTACATAACGGCAACCAATTTTTTTCATGTTTACTAACTCACTGAGATCGTTTACTTTTGACAGCTCAAAAATTCCACTTTTTACCAAAATGATTTTTTCTCAAACTACTGGCACCATCTGTACACCATGTCGTCTTGGTTTGGGACCGCCATCGTATCTGAATCATTTATTCAAACGTTAACAAAGATTGTGATTTAATGTAGGTAACAAACGTTTAAGTTATTGCAGTTTGCGATTTAGGGTTTACTGCGGAAAAATTAAATTGAGAGAAATCGGCTATTTTGTAGGGCGTAGTTTCCTCGTTTGCTACAATAAGTCATAAATCAATGCAATAAATAAAGCTCTAGGCTATAACAGGCTAGGAAGGGATATTTGAAATTTGGAGCAGTATAGAAATTTCAGTGAGATGAACTAACTTACATGTACGAGTATCAACGACCAAGAATTTTTTCGTTTGGTGCAATAGTTTGAGAGGCAGCAAGAGGGCGCGTGGTAAATCGCTATGTCTATGTCTAAATTAAAGCACAATCAATGGAATAAAATTATAATTCTCTAAATTCCCCCATTCATAAATTGTTGTGCAACCACAAGTAAAAACCTCTAAGAAGACGAAGACTAATTTTTGTAAAATCGACTAATTTATATGTTTGGTATCCTATGGGGCGTGACAATTAGTTATTATTTAATCTATATCAAAAAAAAAACTCTATCCGGTAGAGTTTTTCAAATTTTATAACTTATTACACAGGGTTATCCATTTCTCGGTATCAAAAGCAAAGTTAAGTAACAAAACATAAAATAACAACATAAATAACGAACATAAAGCTATGATTTCGATGAAACTTTTATTTCAGTATAAGGCGTGGACCTTGCCATAATACAATACAATTTAGATGACCGCCTCTAAACTGATTGAAGCAGTGTTTTTTTTTTTTTTTTTGAGGTAGCATTCGAGCACTTTTTCGCATATTTCTGGCGGTTCGTTTGGGAATTATTCGCGTTAACATGGTCTTTAGCGTAGCCCCACGAAAGAAAGTGTAACCGCGTCAAATAGCGTGATCTTGGTGGCCAATTTACGTCGCCAAAACGTGAAATTAAGCTTTGTGGAAACTTCTCATGCAACATAGTCAAAATGGGCCATATTGTATCAGGTTTGAACCATTACTTTTGTAGTAAGTTTTGACTTCGGTAGTTAAACAATCTATATACGAGTACGTAAATGGACTTTCACATTTCACTAAGTAAATAACACTTCAGGTGACAGGTATTTAACAGTTGTATTTAATAGAGCTGGAAATGGTACTCGTTGTCATTTATAGACCTTAGTCCACCAAATACATGATGTGTGCCCAATTCGTCTCAGTTCAATACAATTGTTTGCTAGGTATTAAGCGAAGAATATATGGATTTAATCGATCATTTGTATGGGAGATACCAGAAGGGGCGTGGCAATGTCGTACATTTTGACTGTGCGACTTTATATTGGCTAACGCTCACTGTTTATGATTAAATTTCATACAACGATGTGAGAGATATGAGTGTAAAAATATATCTTGTATATTTACCATTTATGCGGAAGGCTCAAAAAGGGGAGTGGCTATTCCATCGACTTTTGTAAATTCTACCTAGCATTATAGATCATTGCGATGGACAAAAATTTGCGTTATTCCAGTCTCCAAATTTCGAGTTGCAAGTAAAAACTTTAATCTCAGTAATTTGGTTAATTTGTGTGGGAGGTAATAGAAGGGGTTGGGCAATATAGCCCATTTACAACTCCCGGCTCATGCCATGTAATGTTTTCGGAAATTTTGGGCATTGAGCATGTGGCAGGGAAGTTCGTTCCAAAAATGCTGAATTTTGACCAAAAACAACGTCGCATGAGCATCACCCAGGAATTGTTGAATGACGTTAACGATGATCCAGATTTGCCTTAAAAGGTCATAATTGGTGGCGAATCATGGCAAATTATGACATCGAAACCAAAACCCAATCGTTCCAGTGGAAGAGTCCAGGAGAGCCAAGACCGAAAAAATCATGCCAAGTTCGATCAAATGTCAAGGTTTTGCTCACTGTTTTCTTCGACTACCATGACGTAGTGCATCAGGGGTTCTTAGAACAAGATCGTACGGTGAATAAGGAGTATTACCTTGAAGTTATGTGCTGTTTGCGTGAATTTTGGAAAAAAATTCATGGCTTTTGCATCATGATAATGCACCTTTTCACTAATCTTTGTCTGTGAGAGATTATTTGGCCAAAAACAACATTATCACAACGTTATCGTGCCTCAGCCACTGTATTCACCAGATTTGGCCTCTTGCGACTTTTTTCTGTTCCCTAGATTGAAGAGATCCATGAAAGGACGGCGTTTTTCAACGATTGAGGAGGCAAACCCCGAATCGCTGAGAGAGCTCAAGGACATACCAAAAAGTGCATATAAGAACTGCTTCGAGGATTGGAAAAAACGCTGGCACAAGTATATTATATCTGAGGCGGACTACTTTGAAGGAGATAAAATAGATATTGATGAATAAATAAATATTTGTTGAGAAAAATGAAAATACTTAAAACCTCATTTTTTAACACACCTCGTACACACTCTTTCAAGCAGATTTATACGACAGGTTGTATAGAGATTTCTGCATCAATGTACGCTTGCTTCGCATCTTGAGCATTTAACTTATTTTTATTGTCTTTAAACTAAATTTATTCGTGGTGTGCTTTCATCAATATTCATCAAAATTTCATTATTCATAAATCGTTTAATCTGCACTCGATGGCAATTTGTTCAAAAATATTATTCTCCTCATTTTTCACTGTCAACCGAAAATGGTCTTCGTAATGAGACATGAATATCTACACCATCCAGTAGGTACAGAAACAAAATATCATAGAGAGCAAATTATTGTTAAATGGAAAATTGCTTATTGCATAACTATTTGCAAATATTTATGTTAAAATTGCAAAATATCATTAAGATTTAATAGAAATAATTTCAGACAATGCCAAAATTATTTACTGAGGAGATCCTTTGAAATGTTTCGTCAATTGAGCTACGCTTTGCCGTGAATTATATAGAATTCAGGCCTTCACCGTTCCAACCATTTCTCAAGATGTAACTGTTTTTGGATGCTCACCTCCATGACGTTTTTTGATGCCATCATATCATTGTAACGTGTTATGAGACGATACACCTACATTTTGTTAATTTTGTACATTTTGTTTGTCCACACGTAAAGTGGGTCCACCATTTCTGGTGGCTCAGGTAAAAATGTGGCACCTTGAAACTTAAAACATATACATACATTATAGGGCACACACCAGAAAAAAGTTTGCTACTCTACCAATTGGGAGTTGCGGGGAAATACAGAATTTCTTAAAATCCGTCAATGTGTAGAAAAGGGCCAGTTCATTTTCAAACCCTACTTCGGCAAATGCTTAGCAAGTACCAACTACAATTGAAGTGTGTGCAACTGAATTAAACATATGTACCTAAAACAATATGAGTTAAATTGGACATTTGTGTAGGTATCGGTAGAGGCGGGGCAATGCTGTGCATTTTGATTCTAATAACGAAGCTTATCAAAAGCGAGATGCGTGACCAAATCGACTTGATTCCTGACTTAATGCTTGACAAATATTGCTTGGGAAATACCAGAAAGGGGCTTGACCAATTAATCGATATTTTCAAGCATTATTTATTATTATTTATTATTTATTTATTATTTAGTTCCGAGAAATGGGTTAATTTGTATCAGTTTTTAGACGTTAGAAGTTAAGCTTTATTTAGAATGATCCGATTTATGTCAAATATGTAGCATTTCCATATCTTGTTGCCATTTTGAAGGTAATTTCATTATGGCTCTCTCTTAGAAATCCTCATATAGACGAGTATTGCGAAAAAAGGACAGCTGATTTTCACAAGCTTCTTTTGAGGGGAATTTTGGCCATAGGGGTCAAAATATATAATTCCCTGCGACCGTCAACTCTTGCTTGGCTATTTGCATCTGCTCTTTCCGATTCGACTACTGTTATCGCTTGACGTTGTCGTAAGCGACCCACTTTTAAGCACCAGTTACCACGCGCTTCAGAAATGTGTCGATTTTGTTACAATTCAGCAGCGATTCGCAAATGGAAATTTGGTCAATTATTTTTGTATTGACGGCGTGTGTTGTGCGAAAGTTCCTTACACGCAGACATGAGGGATATTTAGGCCAGGTGAAGACTGAATAGCCAGCAAAATGCTCTCTACCCAGAGCATGTTGGCTAGAGTAACTGAGTTTGCTTCCAGAACGTTTACTCGGCATAGGGCTACCGTAACGTAGTTGTAAGAAGTGGGTCCTCCGGAATTTTCAACGCAGTCTAAGCTGAGAGTCAAAGGGCTGCAAGACTGTTGGATCAGGCTGATCCCACAATCTTGTCAGCTCGTTGCAGGAGCACCAGTCGCTGGACCGCAATTGATTGAAACTGGGAGTAGGTCAGCTACAAGGTCTTACCAGAGACTTTTTCTGGTACCGAGAGTGACGGGGGACAAGATCTTAAGCGGAAGGGGTTGGAGTTTTTTCCCGTCTTCCACCGTTGAGGATACTTCATCCTTACAATGTAGTAGTGACCGTTCCACATACATACTTAGGGTCTCCGTATCCGCAGGTAAGCAAAAATTTCCGGTCTGTACTCTATTTGCTGTATTGCTGTATAAATCTTATTTGGTAGCAGTTTAGCTGTGCAGCTCCCACCGGTGAGTTTGGCCGATAGCGTGGGGTTAAGGAACTCCCGGGACGGAGTTTCCGCCTGATCATTTAGTGTTAGACCCCTAGGGGGAGCATCACGCGTTGAAACAGAAATCGCTGTTGGAGTCTTTATGGTCGAATGTGGAATTCTATTGCAATCGGGTCCTACAGATCTGTAGAGTGGCAGACTTGGTAAGATAGCCCTCGCCTCCTCCAATGGGGATTATGTCCTATACTAACACAATCAATTTGGTATCTTCTAACTGGAAGGAAGGATTGAGAGTTGCTGTATCTTGCTCCCGAAATTGTCTACTCTTTTTCCCAGAAAGTCCAAGTTGACTTAGCTATCCCAGAGGGGCGCTGGAAATCGTATTGTAATATCCCCAGAGTGATTAGCAAACCGTGGATAAGGTCTTCACGATGAGACTCATATAAAAGCCCCGGGGACTTTGTACTCAGTCTTATTATTAGCGATTCCAAACGGTTTCTAGTACATTGTTTAGCTTGTAGACGATTGAGACAGTGCATTGTACATAGCTGCTAGCTTGACAATTTCCACTATTTTATGGACATTTTCGGCAATTAACCTTCCAGAGTGTGGTGCATTTTTGACATCAGAACCCAAAATTGCTCGCTATTCTCTATTACATTACCGCCTCGGTTAATGTTTCTCCTTAAAAGAAAAAGGTGTAAAATATGGTGTGTTTTCTTTTTATTGGTGTCACAATCGCAAAACTATTTGAGAAGACTTTTGAGTACAAAATATTGTCTTTCTAACATCATCTATGATAACCCGACCGCAATTATATGACGCGAGATACCGATTATTAAAGTTATCTGTTTGAAAAAGAAGCTTTAAGCGCTTCCTTGCCGTATTCCTTTGGGCAGAGGTGTTACAAATAATCTCTTAAATATTTATGAATTCAATCTTGTCTTCGAATCATTGAATGATTGACGCGAACTTGTAAGAAAAGATAATCTGTAGTCTCTGCTTCCACATAAGCCAATATTGGAATAAAACGTTGATTGTTTAACAAAAATTCATATCTTCAGTGAGTAAAGAAGGAAAGTGATGGATAAATTATCAGTGTAGCTGACATGTCGTTACGTTTGGCTTAAATCCATTTTCCTTTCATTTGATGCGATCATCTTTGACCTTCTCTAATGTACACACTTTTTGCAAAGAATTCAATATGTTACAATCAAAATGATAAACTTAAGACACCAAAAGGTCACACATAATCTTCCTAATAAATCATCATCACAGGTCCATGTAGGGCATACAACTTATAAATATATTTAACTACACAGAACCATATGCATACATAATGTAATTAATAAACGATGTCAAATTAGTTAGTAGTAAAAGAAAATAAAAACAAGAAAAATAAAATCAATTATCATAATCTGCTTAACATCAGTAAATATTATCAGATTCGCAACATCATAAAGCCTCTTTCGCAACAGCTGCCATTGATTCCGTCATTTGCCATTCCCATTGCCGTTGGGAGGTGTTGTGTTTTTATAAGATATTTCTGTAGATAACTGTGGTTATTATGGAATCCTGTGCGGTTTAATGCGCGGGTGGCAACAACATTATTGCTACTCTTGATGCTGTTGATGTTATCCATGTTTTAGTTCCTGATGTACTTAACGTTGATGGCATTTTTTTTGATGGTGCTTGCGGCACCAGTTTCATGAGATTTCATCAGATAATGATTGTGGTGGGTTTACGCACCACCAAAAAAACATATCATTTTCTTCTCACTGATGGGCTGTCACAGAGGTCCGCAGTTATACTAGCATTTTAGTTGTTGTATTTTCTGATGATGGTGTCACAATCGTATACACTTTAATTTGTTATGTCCGGCTATAATTGGTTGCATAAAATTTCTGTGTAGCTTCCTTTTCGATTGACTAAACGCGTACTTTGCAATTATTAACTCTCCTAATGAATAATGACGGAAAGCGCTTTGATAAACGTTCACAGTCCACGTATATGACGTGCGGGTTTATTGATGAATTCAGCTATTAGCCTGTGGTTACGTAACATTTATGTGTCCACTCATTTGGAAAAAAGGAAAAGGGAGGAGATTAAAACCAAATGTACTTAATAGGATTCGATCAGCAGATGTTATCATAAAATTTATGTAGAAAAGTTTGTGCGCCATTTATGTGACTTTACCGGCATTGTGATTTAAAAGGAGCGCTACTGCTGTAAAATAGTTTCGTACTATTCATGATAAGCAAATTATTGATATTTCACTTCTAATAGACAGACGATAGTTTTTCCACAGTTTTTCTATCGTAATTCCATGATAAAATGATTACGTATCGAAATCAAAATTTGTGAGCAAATTGATATCAAAACCCAATATTCTGAACAATTCTTACTACAGGATGGCGCACCAATTGTGCTACAATAAGAATAACTTCTTTTTTAATCAATGTATTTATTTAATAAATATAAAACAGAGTTTAGGAACAGGAATTGTCAAGAAATTTAGATTAGAAATATGGGGTGTGATTGAGTATAGTCAGAGAATTGATAGAGGAAATGAGTGGTCATAAATTATAAAGTTTTATGATCATATTTATGGTTATTTTCTAATCTCTTCGGAAGATAGGTCGGGCAAAGTATGTCCCTTTTGGTCTGCCACTTTAAGTGTGGTCACAGATAAGTAAAGGTATTTTCAGGGGCATTCTGATCCCTATGCACACACACAATCCTTTGGTTGTACTGTGTAAAAATTAAACACATTTCGAAAGGTAATGTGTGAAACAGCCTGAAATAAACAAGACAAACGCTGGGTTACTAGATAATGAAGGGTTTAGGTAGGAAAATCTGTAGTCAAACATTAGTGAAGTAAGTAGTCTTAAAATTTTTAAAGAAAATAAAAAAGTTGTGTTCGAGTAACATTCAAACCGTTAAGTGTTGTTTCCTTTGAGTGCCTCTGATAACAGCATTTCATTTATTTTTTTTTTTTTATTGTATAGAAAATTCAATTTTATTTCATATAAGAAATAGATTTTGGAGATGATACACCGTAAATGGTCCCTATGCTCATTTGCTCATATGCAGCACCTGCTAGAAAGTTATTCACTGCGTCCTGAAGAATAGAAGTCGGGCTCGCCTCAATTATTGTTTATAAACTGCTTCAATTCAGTCAAATTCCTTGGTTTCGTTTTGTACACATTTCTTGCTTGACACAAACCCCATAAAAAAGTTTGGTGCGGTCAGATCAGGTAACCTTTGGCGCTAGCGAAAATTCGAATTTCTGCATTTTAATTTGTTTGGGAATTATTGTTGGAGCTCCACAATAACTAGTCTGGCTGGAAAACAAATGCTCTTGAAACGGATATGTTTTCGGTACAGTTCTGGGTAAAAAATCCTTCAACGTCTTTAAATAACGGTTTCCATTGACCGTCACTGTTACACCGATTTCATTAAAGAAATATGGTCTCACAATGCATCTTGATGAAACTGCGCCTCACACAGTGACTCGTTCTGGGTGCAGTTCCGTCTCATGGAGTATTTCTGGATTAGATTTATTCCATATACAGCAATTTTGCTTATTTACATTGCCCTTTAGATCAAAATGGGCATCATCCAGCATAAACAAACAAGTAATTCATCATGTTGTTGTCTTCTTAGGACATTAGGACGAATGGTAAAATCCAGAGGGTTTCGTTTGCTTGTAATTTGCACTTTGTATGGAAAAACAAGTTCAGTTCATCATGAATTAAACCTTGCAATAACCATCTGCGTCAATAAGTTTCGTGTCGAAACGCTTGAATTTGCCTGAATTGACGATGCTACAGCCGCGGTTGTGTCTTGAATGCGAACATAGGAATCTCGATGGTAGGATCTTCATGTGATGTTTCCAGATTCGGCAAACATGTTTACCCACCTCATAATGGTCCATCTGCTCGGAAGAACGCCGCCGAACTCCCACTGTAAAGGATGATATCGCTGCATTATTCAAATCCTCTTTTCGATATCCCAAGCATTCATTTTAATAAATTTAAATAGTAACCTGTTAAACAAGAAAAAAAAAAAACAGATTACTCACACAGAAAATAAGCTCTTACGTTTTGCATTTTAACACGATTCATGCGCCACCCTGTATTATTATAAAGCGCTAGATGGTGAAATAAGATTTCGTACTTAAACGATTACTCAGATAGTTTTGTGATTGTTTGAGCGAGCATCAAAGATGAACACTAACAAAGATAAAACACGCTATATTTTTCAGTTTTCCTTCGATAAAGGCGAAAACGCAAGCTAGGTAGCTGGGAATGTACATAAATGGTATTTTTGGTCCTGATACAGTAGCAGCTAATCACGCGTAATTTTCGTTTCGTCCATTCTGTTTCGGTAATATTGATGTTACAAACGCACCATGCTCTGGCAGGTCAATTTTTGAAAATGGCGACAAAATAATAGAAATTATTAGGTCCGGCCGTCATGTAAGCAATGCTTCTATTGCTCTGGAGCTAAATGTTGCACAAGTAACTGTTTAGAACCACTTGAATAAGTCTGGAAAGAAGCTCCATCTGTGGGCGAAACACAAGTTAACGCAAAATAACCTCATGGGCTGAATTTTCACCAGGGAATCGCTACAAAATCGACTCACTTCTGAAGCGAATGATGACTGATTATGAAAAATGGATCACTTACAACAAGGTCAAGTGAAAGTGGTCATGATCGAAAAGCCGTGAGCCGACGTAAAGGGTGGGATTGGCAAGAAATCATCTACTACAAGCTAATCTCCTATGGTCAAACTCATAATTGTCTGGAGGAAGCAATCACCCTCATGAGGACAGCTTTGGCCCATTGGAAAGAAATTCTAATTCGTCAGGAAAACCCCACACATCGGTAGGGGCTGTCATCTGTTCCTATCTATTGCGAATGATTTTGCTGGTGGAAAATTTGCCTCAGGGGAAGCTTGTGAAAACCGACTGTTATGGTTTTTTTTGCCAAGAGGGACGAAGGTTTGTATGAGGGAGGCATAATGGCATTACCTTCAAAATGAAAAGAAGTTATCGAAAAAAATGTTGCATATTTAACATGAATCGGATCATTCTAATTATGCTAAATAAAGCCTTCAATGTCATTCAGTAGTAATGGATTTATTTCACCCACACCTCTTATTATGATCACATACGTTGAAAGGTTATTGATATACTGAAGATTATTACAGTACTTAAAATTATACTTAATTTGTATTAGTATGAATATTCGAGCTTTTAACCCATGATATTAAAATAATTAAATATTTTCGTAAAAGTAGAAAGTTATTGTAAAAAGTTATTTAAAAAAATTGTTAGCAAAGTTAATTAGCAAAGTTTTGAGAAAAGGAAAAGTGAGATTGGGATTATCTCCCACAATTCCAGGGAAAGGTGATTGGTTGATGTTTCCAGGAATTTTGTTCCAAAAATTATAATAATGTAGCTACTAAACAGTCAAACTTTTCTTAACATGTGTAACATGTGTAACCTTTATTTGTCCTTGCCAAAAGAGTTTGAACCTAGCCATTACACAACATATAACATTTTTAGATAACTCCAATATATGCATAGATGATAATCATAGAAGAAAACCGCTCTTAACTGCTCTTTCGTTCAGAAAGTAATGCGTTTTTATCAAAGAAAAGTTTAAGAAAGCGAAAAATATTTAAGATAGTGACAGTTAATATACGCGACTATCGTTCGCATGATCGCAAGTTAAACCCAACATATTCGTACAGTATGATCACCTCGATGTGTTTAAAGAACATTTCGAGTAGTCGAGGAATCGACAAGTTTTGTAAATGCTTCTTATATTGAGACGTTCAGAATTGTCGTTAAACTGTAGGTCCGTAGAATATGCTCACTGAATGTGAGAAGATTCCCCATGCAAGGGAATTTTGTTTTGTAGAGGCAAGTTTACAAAAAAACATTCAGTATTTTTTTACAATTCTGTTACAATCATATAATTGCCCATTAAAAAATTATTTCAAAAATTTTGTATATTTACAACAAACAATAGTTTAATTAAGAATTTTTTCAACATTCTGCATAATTCTTCAACAAATTTTTGGATGTTGAAATTTTATTTGCTGTTTTGAATTTACTATATGTATAGCTGTTCGAACAATAAATTCACTACTTTGTAGTTTGAAGTCTACACTTTGCTGCATTCAAGTTACTATTAGTTCTGGTATTGAACACCTGTTGCTTGATTGAAAAATGTATGGTAAAGGCATTTGAATACGTAAGCAGTTTCATTAGATTAATACCATGTATAGGCAAATTACTTGAGGATACGTATGTTTCCATATAGCGTATGTTAGTTGAATATGCTTTCAAGGATTTGTTTTGAATTCTCAGTAAAGATTTCAGTTCTGTACTTTTTTTTAGCCGTACAAAACAATCATATAATTCAATTTACTTTGAGTTAATTAAAGTTAATTAAAGTTTGGTATGTTAAGAGCTTCACTGTCCTATTGAAATTATGTTGATTATGCTGATTTGTTTTTTAAATGTTTAATGTGTTTATTCCACCACAGATTACTTTATATAGGGTGTCAAACAACAGCCTATTTTCATTATCAGATTAGTGTTTAGCAAACGATTAACGCGTACTAAATTTAAAAATGCATTTAGTGCAACGGATTAAATGATACGAAGAAGACAACAACATTGATCATATCGGTCATTTGTGTGAAAGACATCAAAAGAGGCATGCTTAAAGCTCAGTCTTTTGAAATTTTGATCAATCATTATAAGCCAATACAACGCCCAAAAAATGAAGGGGTCTGTAGTCAACGAATTCGGTGGTACATAGAAAAAATCAAGTTTTGTAAAATCGGGCAATTTATGTCGCAGGTAACAGTGGAGGAAGGTTGATATTGCTTATTTACGTTCCCACTCTACGATCTGCAAAATTATTGGACTGTCCGAATTCTAAGAATATTCATAAAAATTAGTGGCCGTTTTTGTATAAACCAGACAAGGGTACATCCCTCATTCGACTTTAAACACATTTGATCAAAATATACTTGGTTCTTTAAACTCCTTGCTTCTTTTTCTGTTAATTTGTTTGCCTATCCTTCCTTATACTTTAGTAATAAAACTTTAATATTAAATTAAATTTTATGAAATTAACTCATCACATCTTTGAAATGTGAAAATAACCCTCATCATGGTGGTGGTGCCGACTTCATTTTCAGTCATTTTTACAATTTTTTAGTACAGTAATAATTTTGCATACTGCTCTCACTTTCACTTCTTATTATTGTAGTGGAAATTTTATTTTTGTAATTTTTTGCTTTTTTCTAGTTTTACATCTTGAATGTGGGTCAATGTAATGCAACGCTCGTATATAAAATTTTATTTGATTTTAGAAAAAAAAGAAGCGGAATCTGTGAAAAGAACAAGGGAAGCTGTTACTATAATGGTAACATCAGCAATAACAAAAAGAACAACAACGGCAAAGGAAAAGTTAAAAGGACTGCGTCTGACATGGTGGGCACGAAAATAGTGCACAGCTTCGAACTAATAGTTTACTCGGCATCTGAACAGGAATGAGAGAAAATATTTTGCTGCAGTCAGTCAGTGTTGGAATTGCAAACAAAAAGTGATACAAAAAAAAAAAAAAAAATATTCACGCTATGGTAGAGACGGATGCTGAAAAGGAAAAACCAGTTGAAGTAAACAACTGCATACACAAGCGTATGCAAATGCCAGTTTGGAGTTATATTAGATAAAATTTGCAGTTTGCTTCTCGGGGAAAAAAGCCATTATACGCCACGAACTATGTTCCATAAATTGAGAACATAACTGGGCGTTATGACAAATTGCTCGGCTAAACATCCCCTTTGGCCATTTGTGTTATGACTGCAATTTGTGGTCAACCTTTTAGGAAAACACAGTCTGCCACAGGCACCTAGAAATTCGGTTGCCATTTTGTTTCAATTGTTTGCTAAACTTCGCAAAGAACTACACAAGGAACAATAAGGATTGTAAATAAAGAGAGAGATTCCCAAAAACGCCATAAACTATATAATTAGTATCTTGCAAAAAGTAATAGATAGGTTGAAAGATTCAAAGGGCACCGCTTCGTTAGCTAACCAGACTACAGTGCGGTAAACATAATGTCTGAATTACACAACAATGTCTGTCCATTTAATTGTAGGTAACTACAATTAGTAGTAACAATCCTTGGTATGGTTTTTTTTTTAATATGCTTTTTTGAATGAATTTTGATGGCATTTTTCGCATCGGCGTTGTTGTCGAAAAACTTTCACATTGAAACATTTTCACACATTTGAACAAACGAGACCTTGATTAAAACTTGTGAAGTGAAGTGAAAGGGAAGTAGTTATTTTGTGATGCTCAGTGGCAACTGCTGCAAAAACCGTGTTTCGGTATGAGAAATCGCTCTCGCACAACCCCTGGTACGATGAAAAATGTCGCATAAGTAGTGTCTGAAGAAAAGGATGCTGCATACAGGGCAACGCTGCAGCCAACTGTAACGTGTGCTGTTGGCGAAAGCTACAAGGAGGGGAGAAAAGGGCCACAACGACTTCCTAGACGGAAGAACCGATTGTGGAAAGAGTGGAAGAGTGGATATATAAAAAGAAACAGGTATGGAGATGAAGTCCGAAATTCTACCAAAAGATCAGAAGTAAAAAGTATGGAACAGGGGTTCCCTCTTGTAAAGAAAGTGACGGAAATCTGGTTACAGATATGCAGAGTGTGGTGCATTTATAAAGAGAGCATTTTTACAAGCTCCTGGTGCTGGATGACAGCACGAGTGAAGAAATGCCACAATTACCGACGATATCATAAATTGTCCAGTTCCGAGAAAAACGAGGTCATAATAGTAGTGTTGCGGCTTAAAAACAACAAAGCTACGGACGCTAACGGCATTTAATACGGTTTGGCTCGAAGAATGCATGGCCCATGATTAGAAATTGGGTGTACTATGCCCTGTGTTTAAAGAAGGCGGTCGAAGAGTGTGTAGAAATTATCGCGGTATCAGTCTTTTACCCATTGCTTATAAGGTCGTGTCGAGTGTGATAAATTTAATTTTTTTGTAGGAAAAATAAATATTAATAATAATAAAAATTTTAAACTATTGGAGGTACAAAAGTAGAAAGTGGCCGACGCCATATCGAAAGCTAAAGCCGATTCTAGCTGACCTGATTGAGTCTTATCAGTGTGGCTTTATAGCTGGCAAACAACAACCAACAACTGATCAGATATACTCACTACGACAAATTCTAGAGAAGATCCAAGAAAATCAGATCTTTTCATCGATTATAAAGCTGCTTTCGACAGTCCGATATGGCAAAAACTATATGAAGCCATGTTCGAGTTTGGAATTCCCGTGAAGCTTATATGTATTTGCAGGATGAGGCTGAAATCTTAGTAAGCCCTTCTATACAAACCTTTTCAAAATGCCGTTGGAGATGATTATGAAGAAAACTGCAGTTAACATGACTGTTTACCATGTTTATCAAAAGCCGTATATTACTCGCGTATGCGGCGTTATTAGCAGAAAACTGGGAGTAGTTATTGCAACTTTCTCTAACATTGGGATGGTGTCAGCCAAAAAGGGATCTGACGGTAAACAAGCACAAAACAAAGTTATTTTTTTCAACGAGCAAAGAGTTTGCTCGCTTGGCACACTGTGTGAACGTTGACAGCTATAATTTTTGAGTGGTGGACGATCATCTACCTCGGATCCACTTACCAACAAATGTTACTATGGGTTAAGCAATGCAATGACAAAGCCCTTTCTCGACAAACAAAAGTGCAACCATACCAGACGTTGGCTTCACCTATATTGTTGTATAATGCAAAATCCTGGGTTATAACACAAGCGGATGAATCAGTACTGGGTGTCTTCGAGAGGAAAATATAATATCCATGCTTTGTAAACCAACATTGACCTAGTCCAGCGCATCAATACTCGTATGCAGCGGTTACGTTGGTTGGGTCATGTTGTGCGGATGGACCCAAATGCTCCACCACGAAAAGTTTTCGAAAACGAACTCGATGAACGGAGCAGAAGAAGGCTTGTTGCAAGGACAAAGTAAAAAAGTGCAAGATCGTCATGTAAGAAGAAGGAGCAGCTATTTTTGTTGAGGACAATTTGAGTAGTTTTGACAAATTTAATTTTTTTGTAGCAAAAATAGCTTAATAAATTTTTTTAGATGGATTGAATTGACATTTTCACGTCCATTAAAAATAAATGAAGCTTGCAATTAATGGGTAAATTATTAAGGACCGACTTCAATTGCTTGCAAAATATAAATAATCCAGATATATTAAATTGCATTTCCGTAAGTTTGTGTATTTGTATTTTTGCTCCGAGTGAGCGTCTAAACTAACGACCCAATTGCCACGAAATGTTCAATGCATATTTCAAAGATTTCACAGCATAATTTACGTCGTCCAGGAAGGTGTCATTGGCTATGTTAGGTCCTGATTGTCCAAAGCGGCGTAGTATTGCTACACAAATAAACATTTTGAATGATTATATCTAGTGAATTATTAGAGATATACATTGGGAATGATATGGGTATAAAAACATATATGTTCGAAAGGAAGAATGGGCCGCATACACAACTAAATATTTTAAACTATTGGAGGTACAATGATTTAAACTATTGGAGATACAAAAGCAGAAAGTGACCGACGCCATATCGCTTTTAAAAAATTCTTTGTGGTGACCAAAGTAACTGATTGATCATCCTAGAAAACTGTACGTTTATTTATTATCAATCACTAAATTGTCAAGTACTGCATTAAGTAAAGATTAAAAAAGGGGCGTGGTATCGGTCACATCCCTTAAAATTTTAAAGTAGTGTAACGCATGAACTATAAAAGAAGAATTCAGTAAAATATGGCATAATTTAAAGATTTGCGGAATTATGGTCTGAGAATGCAAATTGACTGTGGTGTGTTCTGAGATTTAGTCTATATGTATGATCGTTACTTGTCAACTGACACAACCTTCATTTTTGACGATTGCACAGATTTGCAGTGACTGGTAAATGTTGAGAAAAATCGACCAAGGAAACACGTTCCTTGTGGCAACTGCCATACTAATGACCAATATGGAATATATGTTCTTAGTTTCATATCCTTCAAAAAGTCGCACTCAATTGTGTCAAATCTTGCACACACTGTAAGATGCATCAAGCATCTCAATGCAACGCTGCACATTTTGAAGTCATTCGTTACTCAGTATAACACTTACTTGGCAACATACTTATTAACATAAATATACTTACATTTATATAAACCAACACACTGAATTAGCAGCCATCTTGGCAACATCATTTTTGTAAAAGTTAACCAATAAATACAATTATTTAAAAGTAATAATAAATCAATATTTATTATTTGCATGGTGCCGAAACCCGGGCTCAATCTGCAAAAGGAAAAATCATATTGAGTTACAAGAGAATCATCAATTTTGAATCATCAATTTTGAGATCAAAATTCAAATTTGTGGTTAAGCTCACAACGTGACAACGATGACCGATACTTACAATTTTCTTCGACCTCCAAAGCCATTGATAGTCGAACATGATAAGGATATGGCCAAGGAATGGAAGTTGTGGAAGCAGCAATACCAATATTTTGAAGTGGCAACAGGCTTATCATCCAAAACAGAAGATGTTCAAATCGCCATATTTATGTCAGCCATTGGTTATTCTGCGATTCAAATATATAACTCACTGCCTGCTACGACAAATCAAACTCTTGCACTGGTAAAGGAACAATTTGAAACATATTTTACACCAAAATTAAACACCACATTCGAAAGGTATAAGTTTCATAAATTAATTCAAAATGAGGGTGAAACAATTGACGAATACATTACCCGATTGAGGCTCCAAGTACAAAACTGTGCTTTCGGGGAGCTTACTGATAGCCTACTCAAAGATCAGTTGGTGCTGGGTATAAAAAGTGACAACCTCCGCACAAAATTATTGTCAGAAGACACAACATTTACAAAAGCTATTCAAATTTGTCAGGCAACTGAATTAGCACAGAAGCAAACTGCTGAAATACACAGTGAACACGAAAAGAGTATAAATATCATACAGCACTCTAATAAAATTAAATCCTTTGACTGTCGGAACTGTGGAAAACATCATGCGGTAAGAAATTGTCCAGCATTCAAGCATATTTGTAAATTTTGTAAACGAAGGAACCACTACGAAAGTATGTGCAAAAGCAATACTGTCAAAAACAATTACAAACACAGAGATGTTGCTTATTGCGAGCAAACAGAGATGGGAGACACCTCAAATGGGAGTGATAATGAACTTTTTATCGGTTGCATTTCTAATGAAAATAGCGTAAATAATGGTAAATTTACAGAAACTTTACTAATTGGCGGATCATCACATGAAATTAAGCTTGACACTGGTGCTCAGTGTAACGTTCTACCAAAATATATTATTGATCGTACATCAACAACTATACAGCCCTGCAAAGTAAAGTATTTAGTTTCGTTTGGCAACCACAAAATGAAAGTAGTGGGTAAAGCATTTGTGAAATGTCAAATTGCCGGCAAAACATGCAAAATTGACTTCAAGATTGTAAACAACAAAGTCAAGCCAATTTTAGGTGCAGTTGCTTGTGAGAAGTTACACTTAATTAAAAGAGTACAAGAAGTTCAGGTAAAGAATGATATTTTTGAAGGCCTTGGCTGTATGACGAATTTTATTTACGACATCGATTTGGTAGACAATCCTCAGTTTGAAATCTGCCCAGCTAGGCGAGTGGCCTTCAAAATCAGAGATGATGTAAAATCAGAGCTAGACAAAATGGTTAAACTAGGTGTTATCGAACCTACTAGTAAGCCCACTCCCGCGGTGTCCCCGATGATTATCGTACGTAAAAACAACAAAATAAGAATATGTATGGATCCGACCAGTGTGAACAAAAACATTAAAAGGCGACATTACCCTATGAACACCTTGGAGGAGATATCAGCACAGCTGCGTGGTGCAAAATACTTTACGTTGTTGGACTGTAAACGTGGATTCTGGCAAATTCCAGTGTCAGAGCGTACAAAAGAAATACTGACGTTTTCAACACCTTGGGGCAGATATTCTTGCTTAAGATTACCCTTTGGAATATCGTCAGCCCCTGAAGTATTTCAAAGCGTAATGCAACAACTTTTTGCCACAATACCGAATGCTAAAGTCGCAATAGATGACATTCTAATACATGCCACCAGTCTATCGGAATTACGTATAACTACTTCAAAAGTGATTGATATCATTGAGAAGAATGGTCTAAAGCTAAATAAGGAAAAATGTGAGTTTGAGCGCCAACAAATAAAATTTTTAGGACACATTATCAGTGACAGTGGTATGTACCCAGACTCCGAAAAAGTCGATGCAGTCAATAGACTTAAACCACCAAAAAGCCGCAAAGAGCTGCAACGTGTCCTGGGTAAATTCACATACCTCAGTAAATTTATTAAAAATTTTTCTCACATCACAGCACCACTCAGAGCTTTGCTCGAAAAATCAAATACTTTTCATTGGGACGATGCCCAGCAAAATGCTTTTGTTACATTGAAAGAAACAATCAGCAAGCCACCAGTACTAGCACTTTATGATGTAAATAAGGACGTAAAGCTCCAGGTAGACGCAAGTTCATATGCCATGGGAGCTGTATTGATACAAGAGGGCCATCCTGTAGCATATGCCTCAAAATCTTTATCGGATTGTCAATCTCGATACTCACAGTTGGAAAAGGTAGCATTAGCTGTAAAATTTGGTTGCGAAAAATTTCACCAGTATATTTGGGGTAAGCAGTTGACAGTAGAATCCGATCATAAGCCATTAGAATCAATATTTAAAAAGCCATTACATTCATCACCTATAAGATTGCAAAAGATCAGATTAAGTCTACTTACCTATAACCCAAATATTGTATACAAGCCGGGTGAAAAGATGTATTTAGCGGACCCGTTAAGTCGAGATTGCCACAACAAATGCGAAAAGGATGAAGAAGAAAGTCTAGAAGTACAAACAATCCTTTCGATATCTCATAAAGAACTAGAGAACTTAAAAAATCAAACACAGTCTGATAATTCATTACAAATTCTTAAAAAACTTATAATCAACGGTTGGCCAAAATCAAAAAGTCAATTGCCTCCAGAAATCCAGCAGTATTGGCATTTTCGAGAGGAACTCTCGCTCAACGATGACGGAATAATCTTTAAAGCCTCAAAAGTGGTAGTACCACTCAAGATGAGGGCACAGTTTCTAAAATACATACACAACGGACATTTCAGTTATGTTAAATGTGTTAGAATGGCAAGGGAATCACTATTCTGGCCGCGAATGAGTAAAGACATATTTGATTATATTACGCAGTGTCCAGCGTGTCAGGTATATCAACGCAAAAATACTAAACTTAAAACTGGAGAGAAAGAAATACCAAAACACGGCTTTGATATTGGTGCCACAGATCTGTTTCATTTTAACAACAGCGATTACATAGTATTTATTGACAGTTACTCTGGTTTTTTAAAATTTAAAATGTTGCCGGAAACAACCACCAAGCAAGTTATTTTGTTTCTAAAAGAAATTTTCGCAACATTTGGACCACCCATAACGCTCGAAACGGACAATGGTCCTCAATTTTCAAGTAGCGAGTTTAAAATGTTTTCATTAAACTGGAAGTTCAACCACCATACAAGTTCTCCATATCACCCTAGTGGAAACGGTCTAGCAGAGAAAGCAGTTCAAATTGCAAAAAATATTTTAGAGAAGTCTGCTTACGATAATAGCGATTGTTATTTAGGTCTTCTGAATTACATGAACACACCCAGAGATAATTTGGGTTCTCCTTCACAACGTTAGTTTGGCCATGAAGTAAGAGGAATGCTACCAATTACACAACATAAATTGGTAACTCCAGGTCAACTGAAAATTTCAGAAGCACTCAAAGAGGAGAGAGAGAGACAAAACGATTACGCCGATCGTGGCGCTAAGGATAAGTTGCAACAATTTAACAATGGCGATCCAGTGGTTACTCGTATAATCAACCAAAAAGAGTGGAACCCAGGGGTTATCAAGGCACAAATACATCCACGATCATATTTAGTAGAAGACGAACGAGGTAATCAACACCGTAGAAATTTCATCAACATTCGACCAACAAAAGCTGCATTTAATAGACCATCAGAGGCTATAGGGGAAGACATTCCGACAATGGAGGAGGTTAGTCCGAAACAACCAACAGACACGTCGGCTCATGAAAACGTGCCCCCACTCACCTCGCCATTGCTTAGACGATCGACTAGAGTTCGGGCCCCTCCTCAACGCTTGCAGTACACTTAGCTTCCTTTGAAAAAGGAAGATGTAAGATGCATCAAGCATCTCAATGCAACGCTGCACATTTTGAAGTCATTCGTTACTCAGTATAACACTTACTTGGCAACATACTTATTAACATAAATATACTTACATTTATATAAACCAACACACAAAATTAGCAGCCATCTTGGCAACATCATTTTTGTAAAAGTTAACCAATAAATACAATTATTTAAAAGTAATAATAAATCAATATTTATTATTTACACACACCATGGATAGCGTCGCCCATTCTGGCATCTTCCATATACGCTTAAATTGATCGATTTATTGAAATATAGTTTTTTTTTTCTTGTAAACGTCAATCCTTCTAATTTTGTTTCTCTTACTGTGCTTTAACTCACGGCATTTATTGAAAAAAAAACTAGGCGATTTATCACGACCGTTCTGCAAATTGAGTGATATAAAGCAACGCGTTTGAACAATAATTGCAACGTTTCTGGCTGCAGTTAGGATTAAAAAAAGTTAGTTGGCTTTCTTAATGTGGAATCATTTGCCTGCCACATTGTATTTTGATTACATTGTTAGGTAAAAGAACGACTTTGAACGTCACATAGAACTATTACTAGACTTGTCGATTACTCTACTATCCGAAACGTTCGTGAGATACATTGAGGTGACCGTCGCTCAAATAATGATATGTGGCAGCATCGGGGATTGAACTTGCAATCACGCGAACAATAGCCGCGTGTGCTAGTAATCGCGCCATGATTAGTTGTTAAATGCCCACACTTATTAAACAGGAATTGTGAATTGTTTAGCGTGAAAAACTATTTTAAAACAAACAAGCGAACTGAAATGAAATCCGAAATGTTCTCTTCCAAGCGTATTCATTTAAAATTGTGGACATTTCTCCCGACAAAGTTGAAATATTAATTTTTCTGGATCTTGAATTAATTACAATAATACATTTAACATATTATATATCTTGCTAAGGGTGATTTTTTAATCGTAGTTTATTCAGAAATCGAATAAAACGCTAAAAATTTGCATCATATATTAAATTTTTTCATTGGAATTGATAAATTAGTCTTTGCCATTTAATTTTTAAAGATAATCACATGTAAATGTGGTCCGCGGCTCCGCCTCAAAATGTCCATTCGGAAGATCCAATTTATCGTCACTTTTTCGAGCATTTCGGCCTGCATTCCACGAATAACACGTGTTATGTCGTCCTGTAAGGTTTCAATAGTGTTCGGCTTGTCCACATAGATGAACGCCTTGACATACTTCAAAAGAAATAATCAAGAGGCGCTAAATCGCAAGATATTGGGGGCCAACTCACAGGGCAAAATCGAGGGATAAGCTGCTCACCAAATTCATCCCTCAACATATCCATTGTTTCACGAGCAGTGTGGCATGTTGCACTATCTTGATGAAACCACATGTCAACCAAGTTCATCTCAGCCAATTGGGCAAAAAAAAATTTCTTGTGGTTGAGTAACACACGCCCAATCGCTGAGAACGGCGACGAATTGACATTTCACGATCGTCATTAACACTGGTCGCTACGGCTGCAATATTGTCTTCGGTACGCACTCTACGCATGCGAGTCGATGGTTTTATGTTCAAAAAAGTAAATTTAGTGCGAAATTTTGAGATAACAGCACGAATTGTTGATTCAGCAGGTCGATTATGACGACCATAAAATGGTCGTATCAAACGATGCACATTTGTCACAGTGCACGAATTTTGATAATAAATTTCAACGATTTGCATTCGTCGTTAGTTCGTTAGTCCTTCCATGATGAAATGGCAGAGTACACAGTACACTTTGACAGATGGCATTTGGACGCCATTACCAACCAGTGCTGCCGAACTGAAAAACATAAATCTTAACAAATCACCCTATATTTATAATCTCTCGGTGGTTTTTGACACAATGATCTGTTTAATGTAGGGCATAGTTGATATTTTCATCGGCGTAAATGATTCTGCAAGTAAAGCGTCTATACACGTCCCTTGGAGCATTTGTGGTTAATATCTTGCTTTACACATAATATTGCTTTTGAAATATACACATATCCATTATTTTAAAAGTCGATAAAAGTATGAAGTCGTTGTTACGGAACTTATTCAAACTTCGTTTTAGCCTGCAACATATTCTTCGTAATCTCTATCAAACAATCGACACAATCTGACACCATTATCCGACTCACCTTCATTGGATTGTGTTCGTGACCTACTGAATACCCGGCGATTGCATTTCATCCAACACGCTATTCTGTGTTGTTGTTGCTGTTGTTCCGCTGTTCCGTCTTGTGCGGTTAAAAGTAAAGCATAATTATGATTTGATGTTGACATGTATACTGTGCAGGGTTGCCATTGGCTTGGTATAGCATTCCTGCTTCATTTCGCACATTAATACAGTAGACGATCACAAATTAGAATAACGCATTTGTTGAAAGCAGGGATTTAGACAAATTGCCACCACTTTGTAGTATCAGTACTTATCAGCTGATACTTACACTTTGGTACTCAATGCTTTTTAGTTCGATACTCCGCCACAGTATCGATATATTGTTATGCAATGTTATCGTGATAACTGCCTAAATGCATCGCATACATGCGAATGGTGCCGATCTCGCAAGAGAAGCAATGTTTGCAATAATCACTCGATGTTGCATGGCCTGCACAACCACCCCATCGCAAAGCAGGAACATTGGCCGTTATGCGGCTGTTAATACGGGGGGTTGATCGGTAATATCTAAGCCAGGAATTTAAGTGTTCTACAATTTTGAGCTAAACAAACAGTTGATACTTATTTTAAATTTGCGCCTACTGAATTCAAAGAACACGCAAATTATAGTTAAATAAGTATCAACTGTTTGTTTAGCTCAAAATTGTATAACCCTCGAATTCCTGGCTTAAATATTACCGGATTTTGCAGTACTGCAAGGGGGCGACATGTTTACGTGCACAAGTTTTCCTTACCCTGATAGTTGTAAGTTTTAATTTTTAAGTACACGCCCAGCGCGGTTAGGAAAAGAGCTTTCACTCCACCATTCTAGCAGTGTAATAAAGCGGTCTTCTAACAATCGCCCAAGTATCAGTACTCATTTTACACTCGATGTATAAATTACTTATTTGAACGTTTAAAGTCCCTGCTTGTTAAAGAAACTCCATTTTGTAAACCCCAGAAATAAAAGGTAAAACCTTGCCAATAAATTGAAGTCATTCGATAAATATTTAAATTGAAGTCATTCGATTTATTGGCAAGGTTTTACCTTTTATTTCTGGGGTTTACAAAATGGAGTTTCTTTTACCAAGCAGGGAAGAAGTCATTCGATTTATTTATTATTTCTGGGGTTTACAAAATGAAGTTTCTTTTACCAAGCAAGGACTTTAAACGTTCAAATAAGTAGTTGGACTGAGACCTTTCAAATCGAATTATTGAAAAACTTATATTTTTAAAACTTATATTTTATAAGGTTGCTACTTTTCACCAAAATATTTTTTTTTTGTTTTTTTTTTTCCAAATTACTGATACCCTAAATACGTTAAGTGCCTTCGAACACCTCCGCCCAAAACCCTTATTCGGTGCTGCAAAATTGTGAGGGCTACCAGAACGGTCGCGATAAATTGGTCGTGTCCGTTCGAAATACGATTTGAAATAAAGCACATTAAAAAAAAATTTCAGTTTTCTGACGAACCACTGATTTTTGCTAAATCGTGTAGTTTAGTTATGTGATACACTAAGCGGCGCTACAATACAGTAGTTCACTTCAAGAACTGAATGCATGTTGTGTGATAATTTATTTGAATTTATTGCAATCGCATAAAAGATATGTGTATAGGAATATGCGGTTTAAATTAGACAATTTGTATGAGTATTACCAGAGGCGTGTGATATCACATTTTACAATCGGTGTGATACAATATAATTGACAAAACTTTAAGTAATTGTAGTCTTCGAATTAGAGATTACAGCGGATAAAGGTAGTTCCGATGAATCGGATAATTTGGATAGGAAGTACCAGAAAGGGTGTGGCAGTACCTTTCAAACCAGATTGGCATTTAAGCGTATTTCATTCAAACCTGAATTGAATGAATGAATTAACCGGCATATACTGACTCTCATCATTTATCAGCGTTTATATTAACGGAATACTGTAGCGAGTGTATCTGTATCACAAACTCCAAGTTGGCGATAAATATTGTTCCGCGTTTGCTTATTCTCGACGTTGACGTCTACCGTTATCACGCCACATTATGCGTCTTTTTCGAAGGGAATAATGAAGCCACTGGTGATGGTGGTCATGCAGTGGTTGCTATTAGTTTACTGCTGTAGTTAGTTCTCCTTCATTTCTTTTCGTGTGACTGGCGTTGGTGTTGCAGTTGATGATTGCAATGACACTTTCAGACGGTTTCCAGAACATTTGTTCTCTATTGTGGTTCATTTGGGGATTACCTTTTGACACGAAATTCTTATTATTGTCAACGTAGCACAATGAGACCAGTTGGAGACTGTAGTTAAGTGTAGAGAAATGTTCAACTATTGGCCTCGTGAAACATTTGTGGAGGAGAACTACGGATTTCATCATGTCTTCATCCGAAGGAATGAAAGTATAAAAATGTAAAGGCAAACATGTAATAACACATGTCTTTTGATCAAATATGTTTCAAGACTTTTTGAGTCGATTCAGCTGGGTGGCTGGTAGGCATGATAATTGCTGTAAAAATATATGCAACTTCTCAAAACTTTTCACAGTCTAATTTTTGACTGCTTTGTAATCGGAGATCATAAATGGACTATATTAACCTCCCACATAAATTCTTCCATTTTCTAAAATTAAATTTTTCCCCTGTAATTCCTAATCGGTAGAGAGTTGTTTTCTGTAACTAATCGTGATGCGATTTTTAATACAGCTGCTATTGGCTGTCGCGGCAAGTTTTGTGAATGCTTCTCAAATTGTGACGTTCGAAATCGTTGTCAAACTGTAGGTCCTGCTTAAGTAAGTCTAAAAATAGAGTGCGTGTAAGCTCGCTGAATGTAAGAAGTCCCCCCCATTCATGAGATGTAAGAGAATTTGTTTTGTTCTATTTTTGTGTTATTCTCCAACGCTCTAATGTTCACCATGCCCCTTCTGTAACCTGCCCTAGAAATGACCGATTTAACCCAAACATTCTTATGTTCTTGTGTGTAAACGTTAAGGGTTTGTTAAAGTGTGGTTTGAGAATGAAAATAGACAACATTGTCACGCCCCTTCTGGTACGTTCCACTCAAATTGTCCGATCATTCGCAATTCTGTGTTTCTCCTATAACTCTTAACAACATACAAATCACTGATTTTACCCATGCATTATTAAGTTCTTTTATCCAGTTACATGAAATTTAGGTAGTCTAAAAATGAGAATAGACCGCACTGCCCGCTGTAGCTCCTCATTGGTAATATGCGGAGAATCAAATTTTTGTCCGTTGCATTGTATCATAACTTCACGTAAAATTGAAGAAAATTGACCTACCCACCCTACCCCTTTTTGCACCTCTCGTGAGCGGTTTTAGACATATACGATTTAGGCATATTTGGTACGTATTCAATGTTTGTCAAATTAGCATTCTCTATAATTTCTATATTTTTATCCCTTAGCTTTCTTTGCAAGTCTCTACAATATCGGATAAAAATCGATCAAGTAAACACGCCCTTGCTGGTACCTCCAACACAAATGACAAATGACGAACTGGACTAGGAATGAATACCTTATAAATCAGAAATACCGCTCCGCATACAAATGGACTATCCAAGTTTGTGCTACCATTTTTGTTATTTGTTTCCACTTTTTGTTATTAGAAATTAACTGTATTTTGTGTAGTTTAATTGAGCATGTAAGCATTCTATATTCGGTCTCAACCAGTAGAAGATTTTAGTCCAGGAAGGTACCAAAAGGGATGTAGTAGAGCGTTATAAAGCTATACAATGATCCAAAATTTAATTTGCTGCATTCTACGAATTTGGAATTGCAGGAATGTTATGGAATTACGAAGTATTGCTCAATGTGTTTAGAACTATAAGAAGACAGAGAAAGAGGAGATATAGCCCGTTTAAAATCTAACTGTCAATACATCAGGCAGTGCAAAGTTTTAAGAAATTTCATGGAGTCTACTAATCAGTCTATGAACTACGCACAAATGCATCTCAATTCATTAAAAAAGTAATGAAATATGTACATTTGATCGAAAGCACGAAAATTTCAGCATTGCGAACTACCTTTACAGGAATGTCCGAATGGGAGTGTTAAAACGCTGAATTAAAGCATGATAAAGAAGTCAGATAAATTTTTCTGAAAGCTTCTGTTGAGAAATTAAAAGATCAGCGATTTTTGGGGGTGTAATAATGCAGTCCATATTCTTTAGCAAATGTAATTTACGGAATGCCTGACGCTTTCTATATTATGGAGCTACTGAATAAAAAATATACATCTTGAAATATATTGATTCCTTTAGAAAGTTTGTATGGAAGCTTCTCGAGAGGATTCTTGGAATATATAGGATGGCTTAGATAGTTTGTATGGAAGTTTCTCGAGAGGACGTATGATACAATACAAGTTATAGTATATGAGTGCAATTTCTCTAAGTATATATTCTAAAAAGATCATCATCGCCGCTACTAGAACATTTAAGTATGATATATGTAATCTCTTTCCCTCTTCATCTGTGGGTGGGACTTTTCTAGAATTATGTTTACGACCGTAAGTTATGTTTGTTCCTCTCACTCCCATTATATAGTCTATTGTTTTCTTCTCTTCATTTGTTACGTAAAAAGAACATTTTAGAATTAAATCTATGATATACAGCACTATTCTGTAAATATGTTTGTCTTTGTTGCACCCATTATGTAAATATGTGTTCTCTCCGAAATATTGTAGCATTTTCTAGAATAAGTAATTTTAGTACAAATAGAGAAACTTTGTACGTTTGAGGGGATTAATTAATTAATAAAGTTGATGTGAAAAAACGATCCACGACACCAAAAACTTATAAAAATTTATATAGCTGCAGTCTGTGAATTTAGTACTACAGCACAAAAATGTAAATTTCGGTTAATCGGAAATCTGTACGGGAGGTACCACAACGGGTGCGGTAACGCCCTCCATTTTCATTAAAAAATTCATTATGTGTGTCAAATTTAAGTGAATTGAGTACAACTGCTTGACGGTCGCAAAACTAGCTGACCTGACATTTATATGTGAAGCCAGTGCCAGTAGTTTGAAAAGAAATTATTTTGGTGAAGAGTGGTAACCTTATAAAATATATGTTTTAAGTTTCAAGGCGTCACGTTGTTTAGTATTTTTATTAGAGACAATAAAAGTCAACGATCTCAGTGAATTTGTAAACATGGAAAAATTTGGTCACCGTTATGTAATTCAATAATTTCACTTGAAAGGTCTCAGTCTAACCAATATTAAAGCCGAGCTATATTCTTCTCTGGGGGAGGGTGCTCCTTCGTTTAAGACTGCAAAATATTGGGTAGCAGAGTTTAAACGAGGCCGTAAGAGCTGCCAAGACGAACAAGATTAAGAAAATCCACAATTTTTTTTTTTTTTTTGTTTATATTAATTTATGTTCATCATATTTTATACATACTAAAATAAGCAATAGTTCTTATGTTATTTAACTTATACAACGCCTTATATTGGGGACTCTAGTACAATCTTATTTTATTATACTTAAGTATAAATTTTTTTTGTTATAATTAGTAGTCCATGCGAGGAATTGTGATAAATGTAATGTAATGGCAAATTAAAGAGGAGAAAAAAAAAAAAACATTACGTTTATATCTGCGTGGAGGTAAAAGAGAGTCAAGTTGTAAAAGGGAAAATTCATGAAAAATGCGTATTTATGTTAAGTGATCCACCAGTATTCACTGGTGTCTAATCTGGAGATAATGCCAATATCTTTGTTAGGTATGCATGTGTTAAATCGTATGCCTGTTTCACTAACTGCGTTGATATTTATTCCACAATGTGGTATTTAATGAGCGTCGGCTGAATGTGCGTGAGCTACGTGAAATGATAGGCATTTCAAAAAGTGCAATACATCGTTTATTGACCGAAGTTTTGAAGATGAGAAAGCTGTGCACACGATGGGTGCCGCATTTGCTGTAAATAGAGCACAATCGCAGCATCGTGAATATGTTGCAGAAGAGTGTTTGGCGATGTTTCACCGCAATAAAGCCGAATTTGTGTGTCGATTTATAGCCATGGATTAGACATTAGTCCACTACTTCACACCTGAGACAAAGGAACAGTCAAAGCAGAGGTCTGTAATTGAAGAATCGTGTCCAAAGAAGGCGAATGCTGTTCTATCTATCATCTATCTATCTGTTCTATCAGCTGGCACCAACTGACACACAGACACATCAACTGTTGCGATGGCCAAAATTAATAATTTAAAGTTCGAATTTGGGTTAAATTAGTCATTTGCATGGGAGGTATTTAAAGAGGGGTAGTTACTTGCACTAGTTTTCTTAAGTTTAAGTAAGTAAAATACAATTCAATTACAATTAAGTAAATACAATTCACAAATATCTAAATTTTCACATTCTACTTACTATTTGGAATTTACAGAAATACATTGGTTTTTGGAAAAAATTTTGGAAAAACGCCTAATTCCTATAGAAGGTAACAGAAGTGGCAGCATGATGTTCATTCGTCTAGTTGGGCATCTGGTTGACACAGGAATTGTCGTTAATCTTTATGAAATTTCTTCATTCTTGAGAGATCCTTACATTTTGCCGTATCGATGCCGATTATTATAACTGGGTCATTCTGTCCATCCTCCCGTTCAAATTAACTGATTACGAATTCCGATTTCCTTACTACTCCGTATTCGTAGACCGCTGTAAGTTAAATTTTTGTTCTTTTTATTATCCTATGAAATTTTAAAAAAGTCGGCTGATTGACCAAACTCCTTTCCGTAGTTCTCATTCAAATTACCGATTTACCCCATCTATTATCAGGTTCATATTTTTTATTCAGTTGCACTAAATGCAAATTTGGTACACGTTAAGCATTTGCAAAGGTGAGGTCTCAAAATTAAAACGAACCGCATTGTTATGCCCCTTGTAATACCAAATTGATCGATTTTCCGAAATTCAACATTTTCTCTGCAATTTCTGATGAAATAACCAAGGCCGTCCTGACACCCCGCACATGAGTGGTCGATTTAAGAATTATAATTTTTGTTTCTTATCATCCAAGACATTGTTATTTAACGAGAATAGCCGATTTATCCAAGTGTCCTTTTTTCCCCCAGCAATTCGTACTTCGTCGACGGCAATAATTTTCCGAAGATTTGTATCTGGTGTCCCGTTAAATTAAATGCAATATAATTTAGCACACGGCAGGTATTTAGTAAATTTAATTTTGTGAATGAAAATGAAATTCATTGCCACGCCCCTTGTAGTACAATGCATACATATTTTCCGATTTTGAAAAACTCAGTGACCACTTTGCAATTTATAAACGGAGGGCTTCAGATATTGATAATTTTGTTCTTTTGTTGTGTTTTAATTTAGAACCAATTTTTGTTTTTTTTTTTTTGGATTTTTTTGGATCTTGGATGAAGCATGTCTAAGCCAATTATCTGATTGAAATTTTTATACTGATATTTTACATATAATGACGTATGAGGGAATACATTTTGTGGTATAAATGTTAAGATAGGTAAATGAGGTAAAAATTATTTAGAGGAATATGTTTTATGCTACATTCAGAATGTAGGCCGCATTTCCAATTTGCATTCGTAATGCGAGCGACAAATTTGCTAGGAAAGTTAAATTCTTTTACTTTTATCATCTCAGATCGCTAAAATGTAGGACCTTATGATCATTTTAATTAAAGACTTTCACGAAAGTTCAGTTTTGTTTCGGTTTTGATATTATAAATGTATTTAAGGACATTAGAAGTTTGTTTCGAATATGAACGATACAATAATTCACTTCATACATTGATTCGGTTTCTACATGAAACGAAATTAGAAACTTACATTAAATCCTTTTTTCATATGAAATCATAATAAAACAGATATTTGATTCGAGTTACGTTTTTTGTATTGTTTTTAATTAGAAAATTTCGTGTAAATTTTAAATGAAACCTTTTATAAACCAAATCAGAATTAAAATTGTTTGTTTTGGATGTAGGAAACAGAAAGAAAATTCAGTTAAATTTTAATTCCATTTACTGAATTAGTTTCCAAAATATATACAATTTTGATTTGTATTCCAAATATTGCAACGAACCAAAACTATTTTCGGATTTATATTTTTTTTTTCGGTAATGCTCAAATCAAATCAAAATTAAGTACGAGTATACTTTCATTCTTTCGGGAGAAGGTAACATAATTTGTAATTTTTTGTGTATACAGCAAAGCAGTTGAAGTGAAAATCAGTTTATTTACAATGCAAAATTTCACACAAATTGATAAACCAATTTTCAAGAAATTAGTTGCAATCTTTTATTTCATTGATTTATTTATGAAGGGTCTAATTACAAAATTACATTTTATCTTTAAAAAAAGTAAAACTTTTCAGAAATTCAAAATTTATTTCACATATTGTTTACTCTTAGGCGTCATTACCACATTTAAATAAAATTATCTTAAATTTTCACAACGTGTTTATTCGATCGAAAGCGGTCAGTGAATTTGACATAATATAAAAAATCCAATACAAGTTATAAAAATAGATTTAATATAATACAAAATATAATTATAATAACTTTGTGTATAACAATTTAGTATCCTCATCTTCAAACTCGTCCTATCTCTTTGATATAGATGTCACAGGATTAACACATTTCCTGCGGACATAATAGTATCATCCATTTACAAATGTAGATGAAAGATTAACAAAACTACTTCTGATAAGGATAAAGTTGTAAACTTCGTTGGTCGTACATGGCTGTAAGCAACAACATTTACCTTATGTATCCATTAACCAAAACAACATAATTTGAATGATTGCTTGAATCAGGTGAGTTAAATGAGAGAAAAATGATTACACTTTGTGGAAAGTTCTTAACCTGTGAATAACGAAAACGAACGTGTAACAAAAGGATATTTGTCTGTTGTCTTTGAGGTCACACATATAATTTATTTACTGACCTTATTATGATAAGCACCACCTCTAATCCCTTTTCTGGCAAATCATTTCATTATTCCCTCTGTCTGCTGCCACTACAGTCTACAAGCATAACTCGAAATCCCATTAAATATGTATGTCTAACGGAAGCACTACACAACAGCAGCAAAAGTTATAATCTTTATGTAACCACGAGACAGCTATTAGGAAATTAAATTTTCCATTATTCAAATGAGACGACGCTGAAAGGGAGGACTACATGAGGACAAAGAACCGAAACCAGGGCAAAACCATATTTCTCGTTTCTCTCACAACACTTAAAGCGAGCAGTGTTATTTAGGCATATTTGTGTAACACGCCACGGATGATAAGCTTTGGCAATAAGCACTCGGATTTAGCGGCATAATTTTTGCCTTTAGATAGTAAAATGTTGTAAGAGGCAGTACAATTAACAACAGATTTAAAGAGTCTTATCTGAGACAATAACAACAAAAATGTAAAAATCAAATGGATATGAGGTAAGCTAAAGAGTGTTAGCAGCGACCAACGAAAAATGGTTGTAATAAAATGAAATATTAAGATAAATTGGCGAATTTAAATTTTCATCAATAACCTGTCATGTTTTCGAATTCAGTGCTTAGTTTGACAACAGAAACATTATTTTGCAAGTCTGGTGCAGTTGCTAGCTAAATGTACGGAAAATAATTATGATCATTAATTATTAGCATTTGTAATTTCACAAAATATAAACATAAATTCACATTTAATCTAGTCTAAAATTATTCTGCGCGAAATATAAGTCAAATCGGACTGAGACATTGCCTATTAGGACCAAAATATTTACTGCTAATTTTCCACTTTTCATTTAGAAATTATGAAGAAACCGTTCTATTTTTTTTTTTTTTTGCCAAACAAGCAAATCTGTAAGATAAGTGCGTCATAAGGGAAGCAGCAAAACAGACCATTTCCAATCGCAGCAATGAGTTTGGTAAACGTCTGATGCTTATTTAAATATAAAGAATTTAGTGCAGTATAATGAAAGTTACTAACGTAGAGTATGAGTTAAATTGAACAATTTGTATTAAATGTACCAAAAAGTGTTTGGTTATTTCGTCCGATTTTTTTGCTTTTAAGCAAGTGTTATGATTTAATCCAATCAACAGTAATTTAACAAACCGCTGTCAATGAATTGATGTTTAAAATTAAGTTCAATTTGGATGAATTAGTTAATTTGTATTAGGGCCCTTCACGACAGTTCAGTTTCCTTTTCGCTTTGGTTTTCTAAGTTTAATCGTATTTAAAGTAGTCTGATTTATATTCGAAACCACAACTCCCTTCACACATTGACTGGTGTTTTACCTGAAACGAAATTAGAAACCTACATAGATTCTCTTTCCCTATCGAAATATAATAAAACACATATTTTGATTTCGGAGCCTGAAACAAGAATATAAAGAATATATTTCGTTACTTAATCTTAATCAGATTATTTCCCTTGTTTCTTGACAAGGGAAAAGACCCGGCGCCAAACTGCGAAAAGTAAAAATGCTTCAAACAATTTATTTTCTGATCTTATTATACAGGGTGGGCCATGAGGGTGTTGGCGGCTTAAATATTCAATTAAAAAAAAAAAAAGTAGAAGCATGGGAATTTTTTAGACTTAAAAATAATGTTGTCCAAATGGCTTCCCTCGGCAGCTTGACACTCTTGGAACCGAAGTCGCAAATTTTGGAAAACTCGTTGAAAAGTTGTTTTCGGTATTTTGTTACTTTCGTGAATAATGTTCCTTTTCAACTGCTCTAAATTGGTCGGATTATTCTCGTAGACTACCTATTTGACGTAGCCCCATAGAAAATAATCGCATGGAGAGAGATCGGGGCTACGTGGGGGCCATTCAATATCCCCCCTTTTCGAAATGAGTTTTCCAGGAAAAACATTTTTCAGCAGCTCTATGGATACCCTAGCCGTATGACATGTGGCCCCATCCTGTTGAAACCACATCCTCGAGGTATTGCCTTGAAGTTCTTGCAAAGCTGGCACCAAAAAGTCTGCTAGCATGTTGCAATAATTGTTCGCTCTAACCGTCATCGCATGCCCTCTTTCGTCTTAAAAAAAGTATGGTCCAATAATACCGGTTGACGTTATCCCAGCCCACACGACAAGCTTAGGGCTGTGAAGTGGACGTTCATGCAAGCGTCGGGGATTAGTCTCGGACCAGAACCGACAATTTTGCTTGTTCACATGGCCATTAAGGTGAAAATTGGCCTCATCACTAAAAATCACGTTGTTGAAATTGTTGAACCGCTCTAGCATCAAATTGACAAAGTTAAGTCGGTTATTCGCATCATCTGGTTTTAATTCTTGGACTATCTGAATCTTATAAGCCTTCAAATGCAAATCACGTTTCAAAATTCGTCGTAAAGTTGTTCTTTTGACATCCAAAGACTGACTTCTCTTACGTGTTGACTGTTGCTGATTTCGCTGAACTGAAACACGAACACGCTCCACAATGTCGGTTGATCTTGCAGAAACTGGGCGACCACGAACCGTAATTGGTACTGTTGAGCCGGTTGTTTCGAACATTCTGATCCATTTTCGTATCACATTGGCGCTTGGAACTTCACCTAAATCGTGTAAGCCGTGTTCATGCCGATACAAACGTCGTGCAGTAATCTCTGATTTATTGTTTTCGTAATACGCTCGGACACAAAATGCACGCTGCACTCCCGTGTACGGCTCCATGGCGACTAAATTTCCAGGAAGCGGCACAGCGAACAACATATCCCTCCGCCACCCCGCGCAGCGCGTTACCGAGAAATTGAGGAATTAAATCAATCGCCAACTCATGTGGCCCACCTTGTACATTGTCAGGCTCGTAGAGATATTTGAGAGCTGCTCAAAAATATGGCCTGTTTTCTTGAACTGAAATATTTCAAATGAAATACAACAGAACGTTTTATAAATTAAACCTTGTAATTTCGTTTCGATTGTACAGAGTTATACATTTAGTGGTTTCTAAATCGCCGGTCTTGCAAGGCTGTCAGCTGTTAAATACCTGTCATCTGAAGTGTTATTTATTTAGTGAAAGGTTTACCATTTACGAATATGGATCGTTACAACTGAAGAAGGCATAAAAATAGTTAAGTCTTACTACAAAAGTGGTAATTTAAACGTATGCACTTTTGGAGCATTACGTTGTGAATATGGTCTATATCAGTCGATCTACTATGCAAAGAATTTGCAAAATTATATAGAAATTTGAAGATACTGGAAGCGTTACAGATGTGGTCAAGCCTGTGCACCACCATCACAATGTACGCACTGCCGAAAATATCGCTTCTGTTAGTGAAAGTGCGGCGTATAGTTCGAATTTAAATTCAGTGCATTATGGCCGTATGATAATTGACTTGTTTTGGCCTGCAATTGAAGATTATGAACTGGATAATATGTGGTTTCAACAAGGCAGTGCCACGAGGCACACAACGTTACCGATTTTGGCTTTATTGCATGTGAAGCGTAATTTCACGGTTTAGCAACGTCAATCGGCCACCCAGATCATGCCATTTGACGCCGTTAGATTTTTTAGGGCTATGTTAAGGACCGTATTTGCCTGGATAATCCCCAAAAGTTGGACCATTTGAACCAAGTTATCGCTGAGATACAGCCCGATATGTATTCGAAAAAGTGGTCGAAAATTACTTTAAAAGGATAACAATGCCACAGCCACTCCAAAGACGGTCATTTACATGACATTGTATTTAGCACATGATGGCAAGGTTCAAGCATTATAATGAAATAAAAGTTTCATCGAAATCATAGCTTTATGTGCGTTTTATTTAACTTTACTTTTGAAACCGAAAGATGGATATCCCAGTATGAATCAAAATTGCTTGTAACCTCGTTACAATTGTGATGCGTAGAATCGCATCTCTTTATCTTCGGCAGCTATTTTATCCAATAATTATTTTGAAAATGTTCAAATATGTATTTTACGTGTTGCGTATATTTATATAATATATATATTGTATATATTATTTTATATATATATAGGTATATATGTATATGTATATAGCGTAAATATAGTGTACATTGTATGTATTGAGTAGTCTTGCCTAATTAAGCCCATTTAATAATATATTTAATGGGAATGATTTTCGGATGACAATAGTCAATGTCAATATTTGGAGACTTGGAGAAATAATAATACAGGAGAAATAATAATACAGGTTAGTGTTATTATTTCTCAAAGGTTAGTATTTTTATTTCTCCAAGTTCTATTTCAAGTATTTCAATTTCTTCCTGGCAAACTTGGAAACGATAACATGTTTTCTCCATAGTTTCCGTGAAAACGAAAACTCTTATTTCTTTTTGTTCCTCATTACGAGCGCACAGTGTACATTTTGTAACAACATCAACAAGAATAACAACAATATTTATTTACTTACTTTTTCCAGAGAGTGGCGTAACTTTAGCATTTCCTGAAGAGGAAGTACTGAGTTTTGTTTGAAACAAGTTAGGTAATTACTTCGATGTCTTTACTATTTTACAACATTTTCATTGTACGCCATCGCTTCTGCTTAAAAAGGGATTTATTCTTCATTACTTTCTTTAGTCTTGTTAAGCTTTAAACATTTTTAGCATTTTAAAAGCGTTGAGAAATTTCCTGTTGGTTAGACAAATTGTATAATTTGTGTATCCTCTAGCGAAGGATATAGGGAAATGTTTTTCTAGTCATTATATTATAATATATGAAATATAAATTAATATATATAAATCAGAGTCCCCACAAAGTACATACATATATCCAATAGAGTTACAAAATTTTAAGTTAATGAAGAAATATCCTTGGTTCCGCTATAACGATGGATCTTGACCAGTGATTAAACAACATTATGCCAAAATCATACGATCAACTTTCTTCCATTTTCATTGATAAAGGCTTGACATATTTCAGCTGTACCTTTCTCAATTGAAATTAATATCTATCCATTTGATATTGAGTTTAAAAAAACGAATAGCAACTTTTCATTTAATATTGATAAAAAAAAGCAATTTGAGCAATTGAGAATTTCCATTTAATATAGAGAAAATATCAATTGAAACTGAGAACTTCCATTTAATATTGAGAAGAGGTGAATATATTTAGAAAATAATGATTTTAAATGGGAATGCATGGGTTAATTTAAGTAATGGGAGTTGCCGAGGGAGTTAACCGGGCCCGAAAGGGGCATGGATGCCTGTTCAGTTGTTCTTGTTTTACAGACAATTATAAACTCATATATTCGACAAAAATTCAGACTACTGCAGTATTCAAGTTAGAAATTACAGAGGGAATATTGAAGGCATCAGAGGGGGTATGGTAATGCGCCACATTTTGAAATCCTACTTTGGCAAATAATTACAAAATTTCACAAAATTTACTACATCTAGAAGGGGTGTGATTAGTAGTCAAATTTTTAAAATTCTGTTAAATATTTCAAATTAATAGGATGGACTAAAATTTTATAAAGGGTTATTGGAAACGAATTGAATTTCGGAAAATTAGTCAATTTTCATGGAAGGTGCTAGAAGTGGTGAGTCGGTATTGCCCATTTACAATCTACGTCAACTATCTTAGTTATTAGGCTGTGCCAAATTTGACGAAGTTCCATAAATATTTACGACTATCTATCATGTATTCAATCAGCCAGCCGGAAGGACGGACATCGCTTAATCAACTTAAAAGAAAGTCATTAAATACATACATTTGATTAAAAGTTAGTTGATACTTTGAACGTTTCCTTACTCGTGGCAGATTGTTGCGATATCAAATAACAGACATATAACTTCATTGCTTCAGGCGATGGTGTAATGATAATTTCCGTTTGAAATTGAGAAAATTTCTTTCGATAATATTAGGTGCGCAGCTAAGTTCTTGTTAATTTTTTTTTATAAAAATGCCACTATAATATGAAAAGATGTTTACAAATGGTTCATTAAAAGCATTGCCCATCGCTAGTTACTACTTTTCGCATCTTTCTGGCAAAGCTCGAATTCCGTCACGGTAAAACTGTTCATCTTTTGAGATTATCCACTATCCATTCCTTGAGTGGAACTGCTGGTCAAAAAGACCGTATGCCATTGAACGGAACAAGTGATAATCGTACGGCGCAATATCTGGAAGATGTGACGGATGAGGTAACACTTCCCATTTTAGCGTTCCCAGGTAGGTTTTAACGTTGTCATGGTGAAAAATCAGGTTTTCGTGCCTCTCCGCGTGTTGTGGACGTTTCTCGGACAGAGCTCGGCTCAATCGCATTAATTGAAGTCGAAAGCGATGCCCAGTGATGGTTTCGCTTGGTTTCAACAGCTTGTAATAAATAACATCGAAAAAATTTCTTTCAATTGCTGTAATGAATCCATTTTTCATCACCCATTACAATACGATAAAGAAACCCCTTCCATTTTTGTCGCTGAAGCAGTTGTTCACAGGCGCTCAACGTTCCTTGGCTTTAACTCATAAAGAACTCAAGTCCCTTGCTTTAGAATCATTCCCAACGCATGCAATCGCTTAGAAATGGCTTAGCGAGTAACTCCTAATACTGAAACAGGCTCTACCTTCGTTAGACACAGAGCCTCATCAAACAATGCCGTCAATTCAGTGTCTTCGTAGCGTTTTCGTCTTCCTTCACGCGAACGGTCGTCAACATAAAAACCACCGCCTTTAAAGCGACGGAACCAATCTCGACACGTTGTTTCACTTAATGCAGCTTCTCCGTAAACGTTTTGGAGCCCCGATGAGCTTTTCCGATGGAAAGAAGAAAATTAATACTTCCCGCATATGACGGTTATTGGGCACAAAATCATACATATTCGCACAACCAAAAGAATGTGACGTAAATAGAAAATCACGAATGTGACGAGGCGGTATGTTTACATTTTGCCTAATCTTGGCTCATAACGTTTAGGTTATGGCAGAATCGACTAGCACTTACAGCTGGCGCCATCTATTAGTAAACAGCGGAAACTTAGTTGTGCACCTAATAATATTTTTCAATATTAATTTGCGAGGAATTCACTCGATAATAATTTGATATTAAGGGTGTTGATATTGAGAAAAAAAAAACATCTGATATTGTGAAACTTCTATCTGAAAATGAGAAATAATTATTTGTGAATGAGAATTGGTTTCTCAAATTGGGAAGATAATAATTGATAATTGTTGTTAATTGATTAGTTAATTGATTAATTGATTATTAATTAACTGATAATTGATAATTGATCGATAACAGTTATTTGATTCTCGATAAAGGTACTTAAAATCGTATTTCTGATAATGGGAAAAAGAGCAAATTAAATCAATTAATACCATATCCAGAATATTAAATCCTTTCCCATTTTGAAATAAAAAGCTTTTTAAATTTCTGAATATAATGAGTTTATTGCACAACTAAGTACACTTCACGCCCTTTTATCTGTTGACAAGACAACATGATGGCAATGGTTCGCGAGTATTACAATTACAGAAAATTGGGATAATAGCAATTCGACCATACAATGATTAATTTCATCTTTTCAGTTTTACTAAATTCAATCTGTTGCGTTGGGTGAACTAGGATAAGATAATACAAATATAGCGCATTGA
>JAHXMU010026709.1:3724287-3775173 GCA_019455685.1 Philornis downsi | reverse complement strand
CTTAATATGACTGTAAGAAATCGATTTACTGCTATGATGACCAATGAATTGAGCGTGCAGCAAAAAATTACGGTTTCATTTTGGTCCCATTAGCCATGTTGGCTTACAAGTTTTCCAGAAATACTATAATTGATTCAAATAAACACTAATTCTGTCGACGGTACTATTATTCGTTTATAAATCTTTTTTATTAATCACTATCAAAGATAGAAAATTGTGAATTCAAATTTTTTATAATGGAAATAAAATGTTTGCCATTGATATGGAAATTTTTTGACGGGAACTGATTTCCAACTAAACTTTTCCCTGGGTGCACGGGACAGAGTCAATAAGGGTTAAATCAAGGCTGCATAGAGGCCAATTTATACCATCTCTACTGAAGTTTAATTTGAAATATTGCATGAACTCGTGTCAGAGACGTATTAAACGTGCCTAACGCTGGTCTGGTCTGCTGGAACCATGTTCTCTGGTTGTAGCCAGAAAGTCTTGTAGGTTTGGCAATAAGAAATTGTCTAACATAAAGCTCTGAATTCACTGTAAATGCACTTCTCCTTTTATTTTCAAGAAACCGACAGCCGATAATTCTTCACGTCGATATTGCAGCCTATATGATGATTGATTCTTAAGTTAAGGCGTTCTTACTTTTGTAAAAAGTGGTCAATGCGGATTTGGAAAAACTTAGGCTTTTACGAATTGAAAGGTTCGAATCCTTACGAGCATACTGATTAATAATCTGCAATCTTAATGACCTTGCTCGCCGGTATTTTGGTTTTTTTGCAGTGCCGTGCTTCAAATTTTTTGACCCATTTTCGAATGAGAGAGGTGGTGAAAATCTCAAATAATGTAGAATTTTCTACGGCTGTAGTCACCGGCTCAATATTTTTGTAACAACATCGCATGCGTAACGCGTGGTCCTCTTCAAAATAGTTCTGATTGAATTCCTAAAAGCCAGCCTATCGTTAGACAAATCCCCCAAGGCCCTCGGATTGGTGACATTCACGCAGCAAGTTGAACAAATATAAACTTTCTTTTGACATATCTTGTATTTTATAAAACAAGGGCCCTCGCAAGCTACGAACACGCACGCAAGTAATGAGTTATTCATATTTAGCCATGCCACATCAACTAACTAGAAACATTATTTGATGATTACCATATTCATTACATATCCTTCGGCCAGACAGCCAAAGTATTCCAGCTTCATCGGTCCGTTACGCAAAGTGCAGTGAAAGATTAAAATCGTTTATACTTTTTTTTGAATGATATCTTCAATTGGGTTTGTTTTTATGTCTTTGATTAAACTTTATTATACAGTTTTATCTCAGCCGTATCTTATTTTCGAAGAATTTTTGATGAAAAACCTCAGAATGTACCAAGCGGTTTACATAAACTAATATGGATTAATACTACTATGTTAAACTTTCATCAACACTCGACTTTAAAAATATTAAATCTCAATTCATATTTAAATGTCATATTCTCATATTCTCTAGAAAAAAAACCATTGCTTACTACGAGTGTCATTCTAATATCCTTGCGATTTTTAGAAACCCATCATATTTTTTTTTTTTTGCTTAGACGTGAAGATGGTGCGTTGAAATGAAAAGATAACAATTCACTTAATTATGTTGTCAACTTTTCTTTATAATAAGGAATGATAACAGTTGTGTTAGAGAGAAAAATGCTTGAGTTCTTCTAGTATGTATTCGGAGTAGCTACGATGATGTTTCATTACTAATTAATAATTTTAATTGCATGTTATAAAGTGCTTTCAAAAGGACAGCAGCAGGTGTGTCGGCATTTTCATCCTTGGGGTAAGTACGATGACAAATTGTGTAAGGCGCTTTTAAAGTAATGTACTTAAGGAGCATCGTACCATCTTAAATTGAAAATATGCTTGTTATACGAGTATGTGCAGTTGATGAAAACCTTACATCAGTATTTGAATTTTTCTCATGGCCTAAGTACTTTAATAAGATTGTCTTATGCAGTGACATTTTTAAATCCAAATTTGAATATAAAGAGATTAGGTAAAAGCCGCTTTAAGCAGAATTTGCAATTAACATTTATGTGTAAAGCGGTCTATCAGTGATATACCGGGTTATTCATTTTTCGGTTTCAAAAGTGAAATCAAGTAAAACACACATAAAGTTATAATTTCGATGAAACTCCTATTTCATCATTATCATCGCCGTTTTTTTTTTTATAAAAATGCAACTTTATTTTGAAAACATGTTTATAAATGATTCACTGAAAATATTGCCCATCGCTAGTTATTACTTTTCTCATCTTACTGGCAAAGGTCGAATTCCGTCACGGTAAAACCGTTCACCTTTTGAGGTTATCCACGAATCTAGTCGTTCCTTGACGTCGTCATGTGAGTGGAACTACTGGTCAGTAAGACCGTGTGTCATCGAACGGAGCAAGTGATAATCGGATGGCGCAATATCTGGAGAATGTGGCAGATGGATGTGACTTCCCATTTCAGCGTTTCCGTAGGTCTTGGACACGTTAGGCCGAGCGTTGTCATGCTGAAGAATCACTTTTTCGTGCCTCTCCGCGTATTGCAGGCGTTTCTCGCGCAGAGCTCGGTACAATTGCATTAATTGAAGCCGAAAGCAATCCCCACTGATGGTTTTGCTTGGTTTCAAAAGTTCATAATAAACAGCAGTGACCTGGTCACGCCAAATACAGAGCAAAACCTTCGCAGCGTGAATATTCGGCCGAGGCGACGACATATAAGCATGAGCAGGCCCCATGATTTTCTTTTCTTTGGATTGCTGTAATGAATCCATTTTGCATCACCCGTTGCAATACGATGAAGAAACCCCTTTCTTTTTAATATATTGTAGAATTTGTTGAGAGTTCTGTATAATTGCAAATGCCCTTGTTTTGTTTAGATTAACGTATTGTAGATTTACCAAATCCAGATATAATGAACTGGTAACGTTTTTAGATTGATTGCTTTTGTACTTGGTGTCTCAGAAGAAAGTTTATATAAAGTGACGCATAAATAACATTAAGATTTGATCAGTGAATAAATTTTTTGTTTAAGTCGTTTTTTTTCGACTCTTTACAGAATTAACTAAATAATACTTGGGAAATTTATAGTGAAAAGGCTCAGCACTGAACAAAGAATCAATGTTGTTCAATTTTAATTTTAAAGTCAGCATTCGATTATTCAGATTATTCAGATCATATCGAAATTTCTTTCATGTTCGTTCCAACAATTTACCGATTGGTTGATTCAGCGTTTTTAGCAACAAGAGGCTGTCTGTGATCTTCTGCGCGCTGGAAGACCTCGTGCAGTTCGAAATGAAGTGACCATTGCTCGAGTGCAAGCAAGTATTGAGGAAACCCCGAAACTTCCAGCAGACGACGTTCTCAGCAGTTAGAAATATCTACTAGACGGTCTTTGCTACATCTTTTTCCATATAAGAAGCAATTGGTTCACGAGTTAAAATCAAATGATGCACAAGAACGCATTCAATATAGTCGCCGTTACTTATGCGCCACCCTATATTTGTTAAGCTTATTGCGTGTGCACATCGAATCCGAGGGCCCGAGAGATATGTCAGTGGTATTGTGACTCTTGGGAAATCAGTCGCTATGCAGCGTTTGAAGCTGGTCGTCCGTGGAGCGAGTCGAACAAAAACGTTGATTCGTCAACCATGAAAGGTTCCGCAATATTCGAGATAATTCAAACACTCCTCTCATTTGGGAATGAAAAAACTGGAAATCGGAAAAAACAAAATTCAGCAAAGTCATTAAGAGCAGTAGAAAACGCTAATCAGTCAATCAATCAATCAGTATATTCCTGATGATTTGAATCTTTCGACTCGGAAGCGTGCAAGTGCTTTTAATTATGCCACATTTCTAAAGCCCCAGAGGCAGGATTTATTTTGAAGTAAATCCCATTTTCATCTCAATGGACATGCATATAAGCAAGACTACTGCTACTGGAGTGCAACGAATTCGAAACAGGAGAAACTCCTTCATTCGACTTTAATAAGAGCTGAGATGTCGACACGAGTAATTATCGGCCTTGTATTTTGAGGAGGAAGGGGGACGAGCAGTCACAGTGAATTCAAGACGTTATGTTGAAATATTAAAAAACTTTTCTGGATATAACCATTAACCGAAGAACCAGCAAAGTCACACATATTCAATAACTCTTCTGGCAAATTAATTTCAAGTAGAGGTGACATAAATTGAGTTTGCGATTATTTAATCTCTATGGACTTCTTTCAGTGGGGAAAAATCTAAAGTTATCATTAATATACCAATATCCCTAGACAATTTGAAAGCAAATTTTCGTCATAAAGTTACAGGCGTTCACCTGAGTAGACGAAGTTATGTTCAAGGAATAAATTATATGGTGTAGTCCAATAGCTAATAATCATTTTCTCGATAAACAGTCTATTCGTTTTTACTCCATCCGCAAAATTTAAGCTTTCTTTTGCAACACCTAATATTACTAATTACCAACTTACGTTACTAACTATCGAAACAAGTATAGACATTCCAGTCAGGTGAACTGACTTGGATATATCTTCACCCAACCTATTTTTATGTTTCTGCAAAAGTATGGATGGTCCCACAAAGTGCGTAGTTAATTGATAAGTTCTTAACAAAAAATACTCTTAATTAAATGACAATACATGAACGAAATAGTAACATTTTCAAGTAATCCGTTTGGAAAATATTGATATATCACTAATTTTTGCTAAATAGGTAAATTTTATGTGTGGTATTCTAAGTACTAAGTACTAGTACTGAACGCTTGCGTGCTAAATTGTACTGAATGTATAGTGCAATTCAAAGAATATGAATCTATGAATGTATAAATTAGATTAGGTAATTTGAGAAGTACCAGGGAGGTGGTGATTGTACGGTTGAGTTTTGCAAATTTTACCCAGCAGTTTAAACCAATATACATAATTGACAGGATATGAATTAGGGGGACTGGAATGAGCTTGGAAACATCACTCATTCCATCACTCATTTTCAAAATTGGGTTTATCAAAGTCAACTCAATACAACAACTGATTGAGAGATATTAAGTCCATGAGGGTTTCACGTGTGTCACGCCGTAAAGATCTATCCATGGTGTGTTTATCACACTAGCTATATTACAATGCGATTACCAGCGCCCCCTGGGATAGCCAAGTTAGCTTGAACTATCTAGGAAAAGGAGCCAGCTACCGCAACTGTCAGCCCTTTCTTTCACCTAGAAGATGCCAAATTGATTATGCTAACATATAACATAATCCTCATTGGCGGAGGTGAGGCTTATCTTTACACCTCTGCTACTCTATGGGTTTGTAGCACCCGGTTGCAATGTAACGCCACATTCGAGTACAAAGTCTCTACCAGCGATTTCGTTTTTAACTAACAACCCGCGTAATGGTCCCACTAGGAGTCCAAGACTAAATGATCAGGCGGAAACTCCGTTCCGAGCCCTCCTGATTCCCACGCTATGACTCACTGGTGGAAGCTGCACAAATTATGATCTATATACCATATTTCACTGGATTAGTCGCCCTGCAGCGAAGAGAGGACAGACTGGAAATTTTACATACCTACGGTTGCGGAGACGGTCGATATTACATTGCAAGGATGCGGTATCCTCAACAATGGGAGACAGGGAAAAACTCCAAACTCCTTTCACTCGGCAACGGTGAACGGCAACCATATGACATAGACGTGGAATTCTGATGCCTGTCCGTATCTTCCGAGTGAAAGATACGAGTATGGTCATTTGCATGGAATATATCGAAAGGATTAGTAGTTAGTTGGTTGTTTTAATCAAATTTTACTATGTGCTTACTGTAGCCTATGAGTGTGGCGCCAAAGGGAAAAAATTTAATTTCATGGGAGGTACCAGAAGGGATGAGTCGACAAAGCGTATTTACTGGCCGCTATAGTGCGATTCTAGCAGACAGCTAAAATATATTATACTTATTTCTTTAATCGTTTCTGTTTATTATATAAGGTTATCCATTTAGTAGTTTCATAACCGCCGGTCTGACAAGGCTGTCAGCTGTTGAATACCTGTCATCTGAAGTGTTATTTATTTAATGAAAAATTTGTCATTTACGAATACGGGTTGTTTAACAACCGAAGAACGCGTACAAATAGTTAAAACTTACTACAAAAGTGGCGATTTGATCGTGATTACTTCTTGTGCATTACGGGGTGATTATGATCATAATAATCAACCTGTACAAGGAATTGCAAGATTATAAAGAAATTTGAAGAGACTGGGAAGCGTTATAGATGTGGTCAGGCCTGTGCATCATCGCAATATACTCGTATACACTGCCGAAAATGTGTGTGTGTGTGAAAGTGTGTCGGATAATCCGCATTTGTCGATTCCATGGCGTTCTCAATAATTGGGCCTATCTTACGCCTCATTATGGCGTATTTTGCATTTGGATTTGTACCTCCTTCCATACAGGGCTCAACTCACGCAACAATTAAAGCCGGCTAACAATTCTCAACACCGCATTGTGGTCTGGAGGTGTCATTGGACCATATTTTCTCGAAAATGACGCTAAAGATAGCGTTACCGCCAATTCTGAGTATTATGGCCGTATGATAGCTGACCTTTTTTGCCTTCAATTGAAGATTATGAACGGTTATGTGAATTCAACAAGACGATGCCACGAGCCTCACAACAGGACCGATTTTGGCTTTATTGCATGAGAAGTTTTCAGAAAGCATAACTTCACGTTTTTGACACGTCAATTGGCCACCAAGATCATGCGATTTGTAGGGATACGTCAAAGAGCATTTGAAAACCAACATTCGTCAAGTCATCGTCGGGATTCACTGCTGCAACCAGTCCAGAAACGGTCATTTAAATAGCGTTGTATTTCGTACATAACGGCAAGGTCCAAGCATTATAATGAAATAAAAGTTTCATCGAAATCATAGCTTTATGTGTGTTTTATTTACATAAATGTACTTTTGCAAATGAAGTACGGATAACCCGTCATTTTTGCGTTTTCATATGAGTTTGTAATTACAACAAGAATGGGCGAATAAATTTGATATTTTTCTGAGATATGGAAATCAAAGAAAACGGAGATTGAAAAAAGAGATTGAAAACTTCATTACAGTTGACATAGCAAGTGCCTGTTATAACAGATTTCCACTGTAACAACAGTTCTGCGTCTGTTCAATAGATTGGGTTTGAGTTGCAGCGAGCAGATATTTTCTGTGTTCGGTGCGAACAGATGTGGTGCGTATTTGATTATAATATTATATTCAAAAACATTCATCACCCATGTAATGCTGTATGTGATATTTCTATGGGCATTGTTATATATATATTTAAAACATATTTGTCTAATGCTTAAATATTATGCATGAGTAATAATGATTTACGGTGTATGGATAGTACCTTCGACCGCACCTACAACACAATGCGAACATGAACATGTTAATATTAGGACATTATTATCAACTTTCGGATATCACATTTAATTTCGTATAATGATACACTTCAGGAGAGAATATTTCAAACCATAAACCCAAATGCCATCATCTTGATATATTTATATGGCTCTAGAAAATCTTTAGGTGTGATAAAATCCTATTTCTGTGAAAATGACAACGAAGCAGATGTCATGAATAGGTTGAAATCAAAATGTTGTTTAAATAATGTCTATATAATTAATAGACGGTTATGTGATGCATAAACATACAAGAATTTTAATGGAATTTATTCGGTAGAAGGGCGACCGTCTATTTTCTACTTTCAAAGGATACAGCCCCAAAGATGACATTTCACAAAACATTTAGCTCGAGAAATTTTGGTAATACACCAAAAGGCACACAAACACAAGCTTAACCGTTTAAATATACAACGTTAGAGATACATGTCTGCTCATGAACTTGCGCAAGTACATATGTAGAATGATATGGGCAAGCAAACGGACATACCAAACAACGTTAATGAAGGTTTATGTGTTTAATATCACTTCAACCATTGTACACCAGCTAAGCAAAGTTTTGGGTCAGCAGCAGTTCAACATGTTATGTGCCCTTCTCTAAAGGAATAATCAAAGTACGCAAAGCAAATAGCATGTAAATTTAAAAATACTACTTCAACATGGAATGTTTCTCACCCACACTGGAAGTATGAATAAAATGGAAAAATAAATATGAAATATTAGTAAAATTTTCTACTGCAAAAGTATGCTGTATTTACATGAAAATTACAGAATTCTATTCACAAAATTTAAAAAAAAACACACCTTAGAAGTGGACGCCCAGAAACAGGAACATTGCCAGAAATGGTTCGAAAAGTCAAGGCCAGAATTCAACGTAATCTGCGGCAAAACGCAATTCAATTTACTAAAAATGTCAATGTGTCTGCTTGTAGCATGGGGCACATATTAGAAAAGTAATTGCGATTGAAGCCCTACAAAGTTCAAAAAGGACAGAAATGACCATCTGCACAAAACGTAGTTCGGCAGAAATTTTAAACATTCATTTGTTCACAACAGTGGCCACCACATTACTCAAACCTTAAACACAGTGGATTTTTCCATGTGGTCTACTCTAGAAGCTCAAGCGTCAACTAAAAAATATAGGACGATCGACCTCTTAAAAACTGATTTTCGCCGAAAATGGGACAAAATATTAGCAGGCCACATTTGATAAGCGTGTGAAGCCTTCCCGCACAGATTCGATGCTATTATTCGAAATTGTTTTGTGATATACTGAAGTTTTTAAATAAAAAGAATAAACAAAATTTCAACATTTTTGATTGGCAACACTTCGAGCGCCGAATCCTGAAGATAAGAATGTTAGATAGAGCTTAAATTAGGTAATTTGTGTGAGAGTTACCAGAGCTTTGAAATTTTATCTACCCTTATAATTAATTAGCTGTAGGCTATGATTCAGGGAATACAGTGAAAAAAAGTATATATCCATAAATCGGCCGATTAGCAATGCTCTTCGTTTTCAGCAGGAGAACTAAGTTTATCAAACGCATTTCATGTCACGAATTTGCCTAAATTCAGTATGACTGCCTGAAGGATATGCTTCTAAAGCATATAAATTAAATCGGCCATTCATATGGGAAATCTTTGAAGGGGCGTCAAACTACGTTCAATATTCATTCCCAAAACTACGTTTATCAAACGCATGATGGGTGACGAATTTGCCTAAATTCCGTAAAAATGCATGAAAGGTATATTTCTAAGCACATAAATGGCTAAATCTGTCATTTATGCGAGAGGAACATAATCGATTGATCTTCTCAAGTTTTTCCAGCATTAAAAACTTATTCATTGGAAGAAATAAGTTTCAACGTCATTCAATGAGGTAACAGTTATAGGGGGGAAAAATTAATTTCGGTCTTTTTGCATTGAAAATAGCATGAGAATGAGAGTGTCGATATATCGCATTCACAATCCCCGGCTACAATATCGCAAAGTATTAGATAGAGGCAGGTGATATATAACAGGTTATCCATTTTTCAGTTTCAAATACAGTCTTTGATGTAGCCCTACGAAAAAAGTCTAACGGCGTCAAATCTCATGATCTTTGTGGCCAATTGACGTCGCTAAAACGTGAAATTACGCTTTTTGGGAGCTTCTCATGCAATAAAGCCAAAATCGGTCGTGTTGTGTGGCGCGTTGCACCGTCTTATTGAAACCACATATTGCTCAGTTTATAATCTTCAATTGCAGGCCAAAAAAAATCGGTTACCATACGACCATAGAGTTGTTAATTGACGGTAACGCTTCCTCCAGCGTCATTTACGAAAAAATACAGCCCAACGACAACTCCAGACCGTAATGCGCACCAAACAGTCACTTTTCCGGATGTAATGGCTTCTCCACAATCACTTCTTCTCTGAGTCCCATTTGCAACAATTTTGCTTGTTGTAACCACCGAGTGAGAAATCAGCTTCATTGCTGAAGAAAATTTTGTTCGAAAAATCAGCATTGAAAGCCTGTTGCTGTAGCATCCAATCAGCTTATCTACAGCGTTGTGAATGGTCAGTTGGCTCTAATTATTGCGTGAATTGGATTCTATATGGATGGATTTGAAAATCCAAATGCAAAATATGCCATAATGAGCCGTAAGACAGGCCTAATTGCTGAGAACAGCGTGGAATCGACGTATTCGGATTACCGTCACATTTTCGCCAACAGAAGTGATATTTTCGGCAGAGCTTACATTGCATGATGCACAGGCTTCGCCACATCTGTAACGCTTGCAGTCTCTTCAAATTTCTTTATGATCTTGCTAATTCCTTGCACAGTAAATGGATTATGACGACTATAATCACCTCCGTAAGTTTTTTTAAGTTTTAAATATTTCTACGCATTCTTCGGTTGTTAAACAATCCATATTCGTAAGTGTTAAATGTTTCACTAAATAAATAACACTTCAGGCGACAGGCGATCAGGCGATTTAACAGCTGACAGCCTTGCTAGACCGGCGGTTTTGGAATTAAATTGGATAACCCGTTACTTTCATTGCTTTGGGTGAAAGTGTGAAAGGATAGTGACGAAAAGATTAGTGTAAACAAACAAAGTATGTTCGTCACAACAAAAATTTTTAAAATGTAAGATTTGTGACCAACCGTGGCGCGATAATTAGTATGCGCGACTGTCGTTCGCATGCTCGCGGGTTTAATTCCGCACACAGATATTATCATCTCAGCCAATGTTACGTCGATGTGTCGATGACGAACACTTCAAGCAATCGAGTAATCAACGAGTCTGGTAATTTTTTTTTCAAATTCTGTATTTATTACAATCTGTCCTTGGACATTCAGTAACATTTATGTTGGCCTACATACTACTTATATACTAAAATTTTATTTTTATTCAGGAACACTTCCTTGAGTGTCTCTACTACTATATTCGTCCTGAGTACCCAGATCCTGTGTGGTTCTGTGTGGTATAATGGCGTTTTGCTCATCAGATTGGACGTCAGCTGTTTCGGATGTTGTTGAATACGTCTGGTAAATGGTTCTCAATCTGTGACGTTGAGTAGTGAATCTAAAAATTAAACACGTATAGGTTCATTAATATATAAAAAGTTCTTCCGTATCTCATTCATGCGATGCAGAAGAATTTGTTTTTGTTTCTTATGGTGGGCAGTTACTTACTATTTGCTTCTATTTCACTATAGCGTTAGCATTATTATTACGTTTAATGTAGCTTTGTGTGGAAGACGGAAAGGGCTTCTCTTCTGTTTTATATAATTTATATTAAACATAATTTTCATATTATATAAAATATGATTCTGCACTTCTTAGGGATAAGATATATGATCTATTTATTAATTTCAATTCATTAGTAGGTCTAAAATGACACCACAAATTTCTTGTCCACAATTTTATTGTAATGATGATGAGCGTCTGTGGAACATTTCCCTACCCGCTTGTATTACTTCATCAATTACCACGAACTTAAGAAATATTTTTAATACTCACATAAAATATACATCATCTGAAAATAAATGATAGATATGTGAATTGCAAAAGGATTAAACATCCTAAAGACTAGTTTAAATGGTTCTTGGAAATGGCTCCAAGTGATTTTCGTTGATGATTATTGTTCATGCATGATGTATTTTTTTGGATATCAAAAAGCATTAATGGTTTGAGGAAATTTTTATTTGTTAGACAATTAATTTTATTACATCCATTTGGTATAAATTTTAATGTTCAAAGTGTCTATTGCCTTAACGTCCCCAGAGAGAGATAAAATAACGAAACAAAGTTTTAGATAGTTCAGATTATTCTTTGGAATCTGAGGCAGAATTTTCTGTATGAAAGCTGTCCCTTACAGACAAAAATACTTGTCGGAGTCTATGAATGCGACAGCGGTGTCACTTTCTTTGATTTGCAGCAATTGTTAGAAATTTAAATATTTTATTAGTTATTTCGTCAGTGTAGAGGTTATTGCCTAATACCCGCACCAGTATTTGAATTAGGCCAGTATCCAGAATCATGCCCAAATTTATCAACATCCGTGGTGTTAACCGAAGCAGAGTGAGTTACTTTGATTCAGATTATCAATGATATCCGTTTATCTACCATCCTACCGTCAGCTATAAATTAGCCGCGCAACTAGCTGTACGAACCGCTTATGCGCCAGTTTATCGTATCTGTTGAACATCTGTAAAAAAATTATTATTGTGGCTCCAGACAGGAAAAATCTGCTGTGTTATTAGTTCGTAAGGTGTTGTGGGTCCTTTTGATAAATCTGGAGGCGACTAAACTTACCTCAGCCAATGACAAAACCACGTTACAGATTTTCGTACATTATATGGATAAGATTTCTAAACGTTGACAAATGTTTTATTGGGTTTTTCAAGTTGGCAGCACTGGTTGGTAATGGCGTCCAAACGTCATTTGTCAAAGTGAAAAGTGTACAGTATGCTCTGCCATTTCATCATGGAAAGACTAACAAACGAGCAACGATTGCAAATCGTTGAAATTTATTATCAAAATTCGTGCTCCGTGACAAATGTGCTTCGTTTGATACGACTATTTTATGGTCGTCATAATCTACATGCTAAATCAACAATTCGTGATGTTATCTCCAAATTTCGCACCAAATTTACTTTGTTGGACATAAAACCATCGTCTCGCATTTGTAGAGGGCGTACCGAAGAAAATATTGCAGCCGTAGCGACCAGTGTTAATGACGATGGTGAAATGTCAATTCGTCGCCGTTCTCAGCGATTGGGTATGTGTTACTCACACACAAGGATTTTTTTTGCCAAAATTGGCTGAGTTCAACTTTGGTTGACATGTGGCTTCATCAGGACGGTGCAACATGCCACACTGCTCGTGAAATAATGGATATGTTGAGGGATGAATTTGGTGAGCAGTTTATCTCTCGGTTTGGCCCTGTGGGTTGGCCCCTAAGATCTTGCGATTATTTCTTGTGGGGTTATGTTAAGTCGTTAGTCTATGTGGACAAGCCGAACACTATTGAAGCCTTACAGGATAACAAACACGCGTTATTCGTGGAATACAAGCCGACGAAAAATTGGACCTTCCGAATGAACATTTTGAGACTGAGCAGCGGACAACATTTATATGAAATTATCTTTAAAAATTAAATGGCAAAGACAAATTTTTCGATTCCAATAAAAAAATTTAATATATGATGCAAATTTGGGTATTTTATTTAATTTTTAAAAAAACTGCGATTAAAAAATCACCCTGCACTTACTTGTTTTTCATAACAGAACGAAATTTGTGTGTTTTTCCTTTTCATTTTGTTCCATTGGGTAACCCGAAAATCAGGTTTAAATGATTTTTTTAGCCGAATTCTCGAAAACTGAATTTTTGAAAAATGTTTTTTTTTTGTATAACTCGAAAATCGGTTTTCTGAAAAGATGAGGTGTTTAAACGTTATATGTTTATTTCATTCACATATTCCCAGATTCAATTTGCTTTAAATTCCGTATAATTTGTTGGTGGTCAGGCGTTTAGCGAACTTAGTTCTGGGAATGGAAAATGTATTGCATTGCCACACCTCGTTGAATACAACCCATATCTTGGCCGGCGGAAAATGTTTGTCCCTCTCTTATTTCAAATTCGAGGGCTTCTGGATTATTGTTCTTTAATTCAGTGTATTTTTCAATGAGAAACGAAAGATTTATCAGGTTTCCTTCTGACTCAACGCAAATGGACGTTGGTTGAATATATATGTAAGACAGTTCATCTGACCAAAATTTCAGTAATTACAATTTTATCCGTTTTCACTGAAATAATTGTGGTTTTCAAAGTAATTAAAATCTGTATTATTCATGATTTGTCATGGCCCTTTTTCATTCGTTGCAACCATGCTGGTATATGCGAATAATTTTTAATTGATATTGATTTATTCATGTATAATAACATCAATATCATTTAACTGTTCATAGATCTTTCCTGTGGATTTTACATCACTGTGGCTTCTAGACATTTACGCTCATATCTAATAAATAAAGTTCAATTTATATTGACAAAAATCTCAATGGATTACGCATATAAACTAATGGTTTCTGAGCTAAACTCTGCTCTATCTATCAAATTATTTAGCAAACTTTGTGTCACTACGTTTTCAGTAAGCGATTTGTTTCATATACTCGTAAACGCTATGCCTACCACCAGCTGTGCAAATACGTTAAGAAACAAATAATGACGTTAAAAGTGGCATGTCAAATATACAACTACGCTTTGTATATCACAGCAATAAGTGAAATAAGATAGCAGATTTTCCCCCCTTCTACAAAGTCTTAGAAAATTATTATTTCTGCTCGCATGATTCCCATCACGACTAATGAGACTTTAAGCATTTGAGTTTACGGCAGAAAAAATGCTGTAAGAGTGTTCTTAAAATTGTGTTATTCCCCTTTTTGAAGTTATTCGTTCTACTTTGTAAATTATTTATTAAGTGTTTGCGGCTCAGTGACGTACATAGAAATTTTCTTAATTGCTAATATGGTTTACTTCGGCAAGAGGCATGGTCGCTATTTGTATTTATACGTTTCCATTCATATGCATTAATGTGAAGGCTTATAAAAATTATTTTATTTGAAAAAAAAGTTTATGATGCACCTAAAATTATGAGACTCAAAATGTATGCTGTCTTGATATCTAGGAAGATTTAATGCCATAATTTTCAAATCTTCAGAATTGTTATGCCTGATCACTCTATTTATGTTAACGTTCATAGAAATATACTTTTTTGTTGGAACTTAAGCGGGTAAAAAGTTAAGACAAAATTGTAGGTAGACTTTACATATACTTGATTGCAGAAATCTTTATAAAAATTCAGTTTTGCTTCGATTTTGATATTCTTGATTCATTTAAAGAACATTAGAAATTGGTTTCTGATTCTTATTCGAAACGACAACATAGTTCATATACTGATTAATTTTTTACCTGAAACCAAATTAGAAACCTTCAAGGATGGTCCCAAAACTAGCAGAGCTAACATACAGATGATGCCAATAGTTAAAATTTTTTTTTTTGGTGAAAAGTGGCAACCTTATAAAACGTATGTTGGAAGTTTCAAGGCGCCACGTTGTTTAGTACTGTTTAGTATATTGGATGTACTGAGACCGTTCAGACGGAAATATCGAATTACATAACGGTGACCAATTTTTTCCATGTTTACAAATTCACTGAGATCCTTCACTTTTGATGGCTCAAATATATATCGATATTTCCATCTGAACGGTTTCAGTATATCCAATAATCTAAGGGAGTCTGCTCCTTCGTTTACGACTGTAAAATATTGGGTAGCAGAATTTAAACGAGGCCGTGCGAGCTGCCAACACAAACACCGTAGCGGTCGACCAATTGAGATGTCCACGCCAGACACGGTTAAGAAAATTCACAAAATGGTATTGGATGATCGTCGGCTGAAGGGGCGTGAGGTAACTGAAATGGTAGGCAATATACATGGCATGTTGACAGAAAATTTGAAAATGAGAAGATGGATGCTGCGCTTATTTTCAATAAAGCAAAAAGGGGTCATGAAGATATTTTAATAGAGTGTTTGGCGATGTTTCACCCCAATAAAGCCAAATTTTTCATAGATGATGTGCTAGTTTGGTTCAAGGCAAGCGGGCGTAGCTAAAACCTCCTTTTCTGTCAATGCATCCTGTTTTTCCAAAAAATTTTTTTGCTGGTATTACACAGTTACAACGCTCATAACAAAGTCGGTCTCTTATATTGCTTTCCTCTTATATCATCTGTATATCACAAAAAAAAAAAAAACGGTGCAGAAATTTTAGTCAAGTCGGCTGATTTACGAGTACATATTTACGTATACTTTCACCCAACGTACTTTTGTGCTGCTGAATGCCGTAAATTTAGGCACAATAAAATAAGCAAAATTTGAACTTTTTGAAAACCTCTGTTTGGAAAATGTGGAGGGGTGCAGTTTTACGGTTATTAGAATCTCATAAAGCGAACTTAAACGGCTTTATTGGTGAGTGATCAGACAAAGGTCCGCCCGGTCTGAATCTTATATGCCCACTATAACGGATTGCAGCTTACAGTGGTCGTGTATGACGTGAAGATGTGACGCAAGATAAGTGGGCGTCTCGATGCGCCATCAAGCTAAATCGTTTTTCCAATGGAAATTGTTTTGTATTATGCAATAACCGCACCCAGAAGTAAGGCAGTATGTTACAAGTACAGGGTGTCGTACCAATTGTGCTACAACACGAAATTCAAATGATCAATATATTTCATGTATTTCTTTTCATTGCATAGAAAATTTAATTTCATGTTATATAACTAATTTGTTTTGAAGATGATAGACCGTAAATGACCTCCCTTATTCATTGTGGCCTGAAGGGTTGAAGTCGTGATCGCCTTAATTATTGTTTTTGTGGACTGCTTCAATTCAATCAAAGTCCTTGCCTTTGTTTTGTACACCTCTTGTTTGACATATACCTCAGAAAAAAGTCTGACGCAGTCAGTTCAGGTGACCTTGGAGGCCAGCGGAACGTAGAGTTTCTGGATATTAATTTGGTTGCGAATTTTCGTTGGAGCTTCGCCATAACTGGTCTGACCATGTGTGCAGTTGCTCCATCTTGCTGAAACCAAATGCTCTTAAAACGGATACGTCTTCGCCACAGTTCTGGGTAAAAAAAACTCCTTCAACGTCTTTAAATAATGGTTTCCATTGACAGTCACTGCTACACCGTTTTCATCAAAGAAATATAGCCCCACAATGCATCTTGATGAAGCAGCGTCTCACACAGTGACTCGTTCTGGGTGCAGTTCCGTCTCATGTAGTATTTCTGAATTAGATTCTTCTTTATATTGCAGTTTAGATCAAAATGGGCTTCATCAGACATAAACAAGTAATTTATCAAGTTGTTGTCTTCTTCTGCAATTTCAATCATTTTTTTATAGGCAAATAGACAAATTCAGAGGGGTTTTTGCTCTTTTGAAAGTAAGTGCAGCACCCATCTTTTCATCTTCAAATTTTCTATCAACAAACCATGTATATCGCTTATCATTTCAGCTAGCTCACGCCCTATTAGCTAGCTGTGGATTTTCTTAACAGTATCTGGCGTGGACACGTCAATTGGTCGACGTTGCTTGACTTTGTCCGGAAACAAGTTTAAGTCATAAAAAATTATCCGTTGTTATGGCCATCTGCTAACTCCAATTTTCGCCGATTAGTTTTGGCGTGATTGTGTCTTGAACCTGCAAATAAGGATCTCAATGATACAATCTTCGTGCGATGCTTCCAGATTCGGCAAACACGTAATAGCATAATGGTCAATGTAGTCGGAGGAGTGCCGCCGAACTCCCGCCTAAATTCCCTTTTGACGGAAATGAAGGACTGCAAAGAATGGTACCGCTGCATTATCCGAATCCTCTTTTCGGTACCCCAAGAATTAATTTTAATAAATCTAAATAGTAACCTGCCAAATAAGAAGACAAAAAAGCCAATTACTCACACAAAAAAAGTTGTTGTTTTGTATGTATGGCATGATGCGTGCGCAACCCTGTATAAATCTTTCCTAAAAGAGGTGGGTAGAATTTAACAACAAAGACAAATTATCGTGGCAGATTACAGTATTAAATAATACATGCTCCGCTTCTTTGTGTGGTCATCCTGGCCGTTTTTTCCAGTCGACTATACAACATTTGGCGGCCTACGTCAATGACGGACAAGATCTGCACAGATCATAGGCAAGAGAATATTAGCGGAAATTAAAGCGCAGTATAATACAAGTTAGTAAATTATGCGCCGCTCTCAAAAAAGAAAAAAACAAACTCCCTTTTTACACTCAGTCAAACGGAACCTAACGATGATTCCGAACGTCGCAGCTTGAGAAGAATTTATTGGACTTGTCGATTACTTGACTATTCGAAGACACATCGAGGTGACCGTGGCTCGCATAATGATTCGTGGCTGCATCTTAACTTAACGATATTTCTTCTGCATCTTAACTTTCGATCATGCGAAAGATCGCCTTAAGTAAACACAAAATAGATCAGCGAAATTTGCGTCAGGATTTGCGCTTACATCCGCTTAAAATTCAACTAATTCAGAACATGAAGGAAAGCGATATAGCATCGTGTGTTCGCTGGCAAGACTTTAAATGAAGCCACGCAATGTTATGATTTGTCCCCCGTAAAATTTCTTACGTGGGGTTTTTAAGTGCACATATATGCCAGTAATTCATGAACGACCAGTGTCTCCAAAATCAACACAACCCTTGCCTTCGCTCAAATCTGATATGATCCTGATCTTTAGGACTTGAAACTAACCTTTATATGCTGCACAACGAAGCCGAGATTGTCATTTGCATGTTGTCACATTTCGAACATAATGTCGTTGACAGACTTTTCAAATAAAATAAAAAAATTATTGATGTCTCACACGAAATGTAAAAAAATAAAGAATCCATCGGTACCTGTTTTACATGATACAAGTTAGAGAGAGATACTTCTGCATCCATCAAATACCACCATATATTGTTTCTAATGAAAATCTGAAAAATAGTTATTTTTAAATGGTTGATTTTGGTCCTAACAGGAATAAGACTATCTTTGTCAGTTCGATTTGACCGCTGGTGATACCTTCAACCCATAGTATTCGTGTTTTTCCTTTTAACTACTCAACATACCAGGTTAACTTCTGAGGATTTCTATTTTTGTATTTATATTTCCAGTTTAATGCAGATATTTATGCTCTTTTCATTGTATTTCAGTTGACTCTGGAAAGTGAAAAGCTGTTTACTTTCGTGCATCGTGAAAACCGTATATGATTGATGTGGGAAGAAGCGCACACAGTATCAGAAGCACGCAGCAAGGAATAGGTCTTATAAAGGAGATAACACCAGCTACAATCGTCGCTTAAGTTGTTTCGCCGCACATAAAAGTTATTTCAGCAATACATTATCTACACGTATGTTATGCTCTTAGTAAAAGTACTCTTCTAATTTGATCAATCTTAATTAAATAAAGATGTTAATTATTCTATATTTTATCTGTACATGAGTTTATTGTCTACTTACGACATCATTAAATTGTTACGAACGGGTGCTATTCATTCTTAATCACTGTATCTGGGCATTAATCATATGTGCTGAGCGTAAACACTCAAACACGACTCAAACCAGTACAAAAGTTTTGGTCAGGTGAGCTGGCTCTCATACAACATCGTCCAACGTATTTTTGTGTTCTTACAAAAAATGCTCTGAATTAAAGCATTATAAAATAAATAACATTTCAACTTTCTAAAGTCATCCGGTTGGAAAATATGGAAGGACCATGGAATTTTGCTAAATAGGCTAATACGTATAGGTGTACGATAAGGGGCGTGGCAGTGCAATCCTTTTCCATTCTTAGTACTAAATGCCTGATGCGACCTCAATTGTACTGAATGCAATTGAATGAAGCACGAATATATTCCTTTAGTTATATAGAGGGTGATTTTCTAAGATTTAAGTTTTTCACGTTGGCAGCACTGGTTGGTAATGGCGTCCAAACGTCATCTGTCAAAGTGAAAAGTGCACAGTACACTCTGTCATTTCATCATGGAAAGACAAACAAACGAGAAACGATTGCAAGTCGTTGAAATTTATTATCAAAATTCGTGCTCTGTGACAAATGGGCATCGTTTGATACGACCATTTTATGGTCGTCATAATCGACCTGCTGAATCAACAATTCATGCTGTTATCTCCAAATTTCGCACCAAATGTACTTTGTTGGACATAAAACCATCGACTCGCATGCGTAGAGTGCGTACCGAAGAAAATATTGTAGTTGTAGCGACCAGTGTTAATGACGATCGTGAAATGTCAATTCGTCGCCGTTCTCAGCGATTCGGCATGTGTTACTCAACCACAAGGATTTTTTTGCCCCATTTGGCTGAGTTGAACTTGGTTGACATGTGGCTTCATCAGGACGGTGCAATATGCCACAGTGCTCGTGAAACAATGGATATGGGATGAATTTGGTGAGTAGCTTACCTCTCGAGTTGGCCACCAAGATCGTGCGATTTAACGCCTCTTGATTATTTCTTGTGGGTTATGTCAAGTCGTTAGTCTATGTGGACAAGCCAAACACTATTGAAGCCTTACGGGATAACACGTGTTATTCGTGGAATACAGACCGAAATGCTCGAAAAAGTGATGAAAATTTAAACCTTCCGAATGAACATTTTGAGACGGAGCCGCGGACAACATTTATATGAAATTATCTTTAAAAATTAAATGGCAAAGACAAATTTATCGATTTCAATAAAAAATTACAATATGTGATGCAAATTCGAGTGTTTTTTTCGAATTTTAAAATAACTACGATTAAAAAATCATCCTATGTTTGGTTATCCATTTAGCGATTTTAGAATCGCCAGTCTGGCAAGGCTGTCAGCTGTTAAATACCCGTCATCTGAAGTACTATTTATTTGGTGAAAGGTTTGCCATTTACGTGGACTTTCGATCTAATAAAATTTTCTTCAGCGATGAAGTTTATTTCTCACTCGGTGGTTATGCCGACAAGCAAAATTGTCGCATATGGGGCTCGAAGAACCCAGAAGTAATTTCGGAAAAGTTATTGCATCCGGTAAAATGGCTGTTTGATGCGTATTATAGTTTGGAGGTGTGATAGGGCCGTATTTTTTTTCGAAAATAACGATGGGGGAACCGTTACTGTCAATTCAGAGCGCTATGACCATATGATACTATGAACTGACTTTTTTGGTCTTTAATTGAGGATTAAGTTTGCAGAAAGCGTAATTTCACGTTTTGGCGACGTCAATTGGCCCCAAGATCATGCGATTTGATGCCGTTAGACATCCTTTTATGGGTCTACGTCAAAGACCGTGTTTACGCGAATAATCCCCAAACGTTGGAGTATTTGAAAGCCAACATTCGTCTAGTTGTCGCCGAGATACCTCCCGAAATGTATGGAAAAGTGTTTGAAAACCACCACAATCCAGAGGCGGTCATTTAAATGACATTGTATTTCGTACATAATGGCAAGGTCCATGGCATGATAATGGAATAAAAGTTTGATCGAAGTCATAGCTTTAAGTAGTTTTTTATTTACCATTACTTGGTTACAGAAATATAGATGAAATAAGAGAAATAAAAAAAGTAGCAATAATAATAAAAATAATGAAATAAGTTAAATAAGTAATTTGTATGGAAGGAGGACCAGAGAGGGTGTCGTCATTCCGTCAATTTTTTTACATTTTACCCAGTTTTATAACGCAATTAAATCGACGGGAATTTAAGTAACTTCAGGCTATGAATTAAAGATTACAACTGAAACTCAAATTTCCATAAATCGATCAACTTTTATAGAAGGTATTAAAATGGGAATGGCAACGTCGCACATTTTCTTTCTCACAATTTAAATTATGAAGCACATATGCGACCAATTTGTTCGAATTTAGTACATTCGATTGGAACATATGTTATATGGATTAAATCGGTCATTTGTATGCAAGATCTCAGAAGGAGAATAGTTATTTGATCAATTAATCATAAAAATGTAGAGTTCTGCAGACTAGTAATTAAAAATTGCAGAGGATTGATTTAATTTCAGAAAATCGATCAATTTGTATTGGATGTGCCAGAAAGGGTTAGCCGATATAGCCCATTTAGAATCTTCGGATACGATGTAGGAAAATATTAGCTTACGCAGAGTTTCAGCAAACTCCATAAAAATTTGTGGCAATTGTCGTGCCCACTAATCAGCCAGCCAGATAAACAGACGGACAACGTTCAATCGACTTCAAGCCTAAAGAAACGCATTTGGCCAAAAGATATGAGGTGTGTTGAAAAAAAAGTGAAGGCAACGTATTCATACATTCGACTCTCGATTATTATTATTATTTTTTTTTTTTTTTTGTTATGTTGGGACACTCGTCTCGAAGATATGTCGGCGGTTTTATCCGGTTTTTTTTATGGAGGATCGTCGAATCACATTTACAGAAGTTGCTGAGGACGTCGGCATATCAGTTGGCTCATGCCATGCAATCTTCTCGGAAATTTTGGGCATGAAGCGTGTGGCAGCGAAGTTCGTTCCAAAATTGCTGAATTTTGACCAAAAACAACGTCGCATGAGCATCGCTCAGGAAATGTTGGATGACGTCAACGATGATCTAGATTTGCTTAAAATGGCCATAACTGGTGACGAATTATGGGTATATGGCTATGACATCGAAACCAAAGCGCAATCGTTTCAATGGAAGAGTCTAGGAGAGCAGGAAGACCAAAAAAAGCACGCCAAGTTCGATCAAATGTCAAGGTTTAGTTCACTGTTTTCTTCGATTACCATGGCGTAGTGCAACAGGGGTTATTACCACAAGGTCATGTGGTAAATAAGGAATTGTGGAAAAAAATTCATCGCTTTTGCATCATGATAATGCACCTGTTTACTTATCTTTGCTTGTGAGAGATTATTTGGCCAAAAACAACACCGTTATCATGCTTCAGCCACCGTATTCGCCAGATTTGACCCCGTGCGACTTTTTCGTGTTCCCAAGATTGAAGAGACCCATGAATGGACGGCGTTTTGCGACGATTGAAGAGGCAAAAACCGAATCACTGAAAGAGCTCAAGGACATACCAAAAAGTGCATATCAGAACACACAAGTGGCACAAGTGTATCTGAAGGGGACTACTTTGAAAAATGAAAATTCGCCTTATTTTTTGAAAATACCTCGTATTTGGTTCTTTAATCGTTTCGTCTGGGTGTTATATTTTTGACCGTATCAAACAATATGAGTCTTCACCCAGAGTGGAGGTATGTATAATGTTCAGAATGAGCGGAGTGTGAAAGGTTTCGATTTGGATTGTCTTTACCAACATGCTTTCGTTGCACGTCTTATCAGTTTATCGATATTGGTCCATCCTGACCTCGTTTTGGCACTACGCAGACATGATATTATCGATACTTGAATTCTCTGCATCTGCTGTCATCTGGAATCTCAAGCATTGAGAAGGCGTCAAGAAACAATGGGTCTGGCAAATGAGGACAAAACCAAATTAAAATAAAATATAAAACTTAATGGTAACGGGTGGCCCATAAGGGTGTTGGCGGTTTAAATATTCAATTTCTCGGCAACGCGCGGCGCGGGGTGGCGAGGGGATATGTTGTTCACTGCGCCGCTTCCTGGAAATTTAGTCGCCATGGAGCCGTACACGGGAGTGCAGCGTGCATTTTGTGTCCGAGCGTATTACGAAAACAATAAATCAGTGATTACTGCACGACGTTTGTATCGGCATGAATACGGTTTACACGATTTAAGTGAAGTTCCAAGCGCCAATGTGATACGAAAATGGATCAGAATGTTCGAAACAACCGCAAGATCAGCCGACGTTGTGGAGCGTGTTCGTGTTTCAGTTCAGCGAAATCCGCAACAGTCAACACATAAGAGAAGCCAGTCTTTGGATGTCAAAAGAACAACTTTACGACGATTTTTGAAACGTGATTTGCATTTAAAGGCTTATAAGATTTAGATAGTCCAAGAATTAAAAACATAGAGCTGCTGGAAAATGTTTTTCCTGGAAAACTCATTTCGAAAAGGGGGGATATTGAATGGCCCCCAAGTAGCCCCGATCTCTCTCCATGCGATTATTTTCTATGGGGCTACCTCAAATCGGTAGTCTACGAGAATAATCCGACCAATTTAGAGCAGTTGAAGAGGAACATTATACAGGAAAGTAACAAAACACCGAGAACAACTTTTCAATGAGTTTTCCAAAATTTGCGACTTCGGTTCCAAGAGTGCCAAGCAGCCGAGGGAAGCCATTTGGACAACATTATTTTTAAGTCTTAAAAATTCCCATGCTTCTACTTTTTAAAAATACAAATATATTTTTTTATGTTTCGTAGTTTTTTTTAATTGAATATTTAAACCGCCAACACCCTTATGACCCACCCGTTATATTTTTCATGCAAACAAATTCTTATTATGAGCTTAGCAAATGACTTATTGACCAAGTCCTTTTTCGACATGTGAAAAATCAAGTTATACTTAACACAAGCACTGATTCCGCTTTGGAAGTCATCAAGATAAAAATACTATGTAAAATATGTGAACGAAGTGTATCTGCGTCGTATAAATGTTGAGTTGGGTGGTCCATATTTTGGCATTAACGTTACTACGGACATAATCGTTGGCTAGGGAATGTTGTGCGGATGCATCGAATGTCGTCAACACGATCATGAACTCCAAAGGTGATTTAGAAGAGTGCAATTAAAGCTCCATTGGAGGGATAAGGCTTTTGAAACACTAACAAAACTTTGTGTTATCAATTTCAGAACAAGCGAAGAAGAAGCAGAGCGCATACTAACAATCTAAAATAATGTAAAATTTGGCCAGCCTTACACATCTTGAACATGATAATATTTCATATTGCTTAAAGTATTTATTGCCGGTAGATGCATTAGTCTACGAATACAATACATACTTGTTAAATTTCCTCTAGTTAAAGGTGGTCCTGTTAAAGGTTAAAGGTGTTTATAAGTCAGACCGAAATTCCGGTACCCGTTTATTATTTTAACCCATTAATAATTTGCTATGATTGATGTTGTAATTCAGAGTATATTTTAGCTAAATTTGCATCGTAACCTGATCAGATTGTGAGATAGATTATATTTCAATCTGTGCTTAGCTTTCACTAATTTATTTAAAATCGGATCATAATTTATATATTTTTAGTCAATTTTGGATACCGGCGTCAAATTTTTATCCCAACCAAAAACTAAATCGATCTCATGTTGTATCCAGGACTGATAATTTTTTTTTTTGCGAAATTTGTCTTTTTCATCAATATAGCATCATTAATGACTGATACATTCAATCCAACGCTTCATTGTCATTTCGAAACCTCTTTTATAGAAAAATTTATCCTCGAAAAAGTACTGGGTGGTCATATTTGTTTACCTCAATGCATGTACCTAACGAATGCAAGCGGCACAGTGACTTTGTAGGCTAGATCTTGGGAATTCTGCTGCAAAGAAGCGTTTTTGGGATAGTCTGTTATTTGCGCTAGAGTTTTACAAAAACATTGGACGACTGTAGCGTGTTGAATAGTCTGTAATATTCAAGATTTCCGCTACTTTTATAATGCTGCTAGCATTCCTCTTATTCGAAAATGGGTCAAAAAGTTTGAAGAAACTGGTGCAATACTTGGAAAACAAAAAACAGAGGTTTGACTTCGTAAACAAGAAAATTGAGCACTTTGCAGATGAAGCTCATTTTCATGTTAATTCATATGAAAATAAGCAGAAATACAACTATCGCAATGAATCCAAAACTCACACATTATAAACTTCATTCGCCTAAAGTGAACATATGGGTTGTGATACCCCAGAGTGGTATTTATATTTTTTTGAAGTTGAGAGAGGGTATGCAGTTCTAGTAAATTCTGAGCATTAATCGGAGATGTTAAATAACTTCTTGCTGGTAGCAACATGACGGACCAATACCACATACGTTGAGTATTTCTGTATCTCATGTCTGTGAAATTTTTCTGTCATATTGACCTTTTGTATGGCTTTATCTTTAATCTAAAGCATACTTTGAGCATACTATACTTACTTTCCTGACGCATGTGAAAGAAAATATATGCCACGAAATGGCAACCACTACGGAGTCTACGGGGGCGGTCCCGAAGCTAGCCGATCTAACAAAGAAGACACAAAAAAGTTGGGAAAATTTTTCTTTATTTTTAAACATGATCTTTTAGCTCGATACATTTTTCCAGCAATATTCAATAGCTTCTATATCCTGTTTACAGTAAGAACTGTCTAACTCCTTAAAATAGTCGCCATCCGCAGCCTCCACCTGCTGGCAAATCTTTTACCACCGAGCCACTTTTTCAAGTGAAATTAAAAATAGTCCGATGAAGTAATTCGAACTTTAATTTTTTAATTTTAGACATCGCAATAGTGGATATGTAATCTGGAGCATTATCTTTATGAATCAACACTTTCTTTTTCGCCTAATGTGGTCTTTTTTCCATAATTTCAACACCTAACCGCTGCAATAAATTTTCATAATATTCGCCGTTGATGGGTTTTCCTTTCTGAAGGTAATCAATAAAACTAACCCTATGCAGATACCAAAAAAACGGATGCCATGACCTTGTTTGCAGATGCGCATGATTCTCCCTTTCCATTCCACCGCTGCGACTGTTCCTTTGTCATCGTCACGACGCTGTTTTTGCTCTATTGAAAGCAAGCGCGGCATCCATCTTGCGTACAGCTTCATCATCTTCAAATCTTCGGTCAATATACGATGTATAGAAATTTTTGAAATGCCTATTGCTTCAGTTAGCTCACGCACCTTAAGCCGACGATCGTCCAATACCAGTTTGTGGATTTTCTTAACCGTATCGTCAACACCTCAATTGGTAGACCATTACCGTGTTTGTCTTGCCAGCTCGTACGGCCTTGTTTAAGCAAACGAGCAGACTCTCCCGGAATAGAATCTAACTCGGCTTTAGAATTGGTTGAACTGAGACCTTTAAAACCAATGACCAATTTTGTCCATGTTATCGAATTCACTGAGATCGTTTACTTTTGATGGCTCAAATAAAAAGTACTAAACAACGTAGCGCCTCGAAACTTAAAACATATGTTTTACTAGGTTTTTTTTTCAAACTACTGCCACCATCTAAAGGTCTGCTAGTTTTGGGACCGTCCTCGTACCTGCCAGCCATTATAATAAATTTTTTGTCAGACTGATCGTCGTAGCTGAAATTTATCAAGTAATGCCCATACAAACTGCAATCCTTCTGTCGTAGTCTGCAGTAACCTAAATTTTAGCCCATTGTCTTGGTTGTACTGCTTGGCAGTGCCTGAAGAAATCAAAGGAACAACCCGATTTTTTCTGGTATTTTTGTACTGAATTCAGTCAAATTTAGTATACATTTTGCGTTTGGTGAATTAAGTTCTGAGAATGAAGATAGTACGTATTTTCACAAACCTTTTGCTACCTCACATATAAATTGACAGATCTATCGAAATTTAATTCTTCCTCTCTGATTTCAAATTTGTAGACTACAATTACTTGAATTTTTGACAATTGTATTGCATTATAAAGCTTAGTAGAATTTAAGAAAATAGATCGGATGAGCACAGACTTTCTATCTATCTATGGTACAAGTTATCTAATTTACTCCATATGGACTATTTACCAAAAACAGTGATTCCTGTGTAATTTTCAGGCGGAGAACTTGAGAAAATTATGATTCTTCTGTAATTGAGGATACTTCCTGATAACAGCCTAGGGATGCAACACTCCACTCGGTCATCTCATATTCTCGTGTTTTATTATGTTAAGCATATTCAGTTAAGGTATATGTAAGTCAGTTCACTTGACTGGATTTTCTGTTCTGGCGTTTCCGGAAGTGTTTCTTGGGAAGTGATGAAAATGCAAATACGGAGTTTTTGAACGTGATGGAGAAGCGCTTTCGCAATAATTTCGACTTTGCTTTTCTAGAACTTTGCAACTGCATATTTCAATGATGTTACTACATTATATATAGGGTGGCGCATGAGCAACGTTAAGATTCGATCAGTGAATACTTTTTCTGTTTAAGTCTTTTTTTTCACCTCTTTACAGAATTAACTAAATAATACTTGGGAAATTTATAATGGAAATTATAATGGCTCACACAGAACAAAGAACCAAATTGTTCAATTTTAGTTTTAAAGTCAGCATTCGATTATTCAGATCATATCGACATTTCTTTCATGTTCGAAATGCTCCTAGCGCTCCAACAATTTACCGATTGGCGCAGCGTCTTGGACAACAAGGGGTTATCTGTGATCTTCCGCGTGCTGGAAGTCCTCTTGCAGCGACCATTGCTCGAGTGCAAGTATCGAGGAAAACCCCGAAACTTCCACCATGTGACATTCTCAGCAGTTAGAGATGTCTATGCGGTCTTCGCAAAGAATTTTACTTATGTTACATCTATGCTATGGTTCGCTCTACACAATTAGGCACGAATTGTTGCGAATTTTACAATTTATCGACTAAAGATGAATGTGGAAGAAATAACAAAATTACATTGGTTTTATGTTACTCTCACTTCGTTGATTTATGTTATTTTTTAGAAAACACAATAAATCAATACCCGGAATTCAATTAAATGCATCGCTCCAGAATTAAAAAATAATGTTATACAAGTAAACCATTTCGATAAACAAATATTTTTTTTACGTGTTAAAGCGTTAGAAATCCCACGGCTTATGGTGCAAGTACGAGTACAGCTATCAGCTGAAAGCATCAAATTAACAAATTTAAATATTTGAATATGGGATCGATGGCAGATGGCATCAATTAGTATGGCTGGCATCCTCTCCATGCAATCCAAGCTATGTTATTAATACATATTTGCTCGAACATTGCCGTACCGTGTCATAGTCTATATCTAGATATTAATATAATATTTTCGGAAGCCCCAGCTTATTTTCATAAACATGTGTACGCTTTTTCTTCAATACGCTGCCGATAGATTTAGAGGGGTGTTTGGTTCTTCCATGAGAAGAGTATTAAAATGAATAAATAATTCAGTGTGCTGTTGTAGTTCTCGCAGTACATTTTACATCCTGTCGAACGGCAACAATACCCATAATGATTTGTCAACAATACGTGAGATGAAAATTTAAAATAAACATTCCCGTCTACTGCAGGCGCAATCATTGTAAACTTCCCTTACGATGATATACTTTTGAGTAAATGTGTATGTCTGCATTTCGAATGCAAATAACAGTTTGAACTGAAGAAAGAAATAACAAATTTCCTTAAATAGAAAGAAAATGAAATACAACAACGAATGAATGAATGAATTGTAATTGTTATGAACAAATAAAATCAATACGGATAAATATGTCAACATAATATGAATGAAAATATATTGAAATCTTACAGATTGACAGATATTCATATAATTTTATTTATAAATTTTACGAATATGCAAAGATAAAATTACAAAATTCAGGACAGAACAAAATAATATCGATACATTTCCGTATGCAAACTGTCATGCGGAATAGAAGTGATTTATCAATACATTGCTTTAAACGCGACAGAGAAGCATTTAAAGGCCCAGAGAGCAAAAGTGTCCATTGGCTTATTCCAATATGACCCGCTAACTATAACTCCCCCAAACCCTTATTGACCTTTCATAACTTCGGTCTAAAGTCGATGGTTGTAAAAAGAATTAGTATGTAATGTTTTTTTTCTCAGATGAACTGACTTATGAATGAGTATCCCATCCCATCTTTTGCCGAAATTTAAAAGGTTTTGGCCACTATTTACGAATTACATCAAAGATTTTAATAGCTCAATAAACATTTTTTATCATAAATTGAGAGTGCAGGTAAGTCTACGCCGTTTTACGAAAACAGCACCACCAGTTAATTATCGCTGAAATTTTCACGTGACGTACACCACCAAATTGTAATGTTGAATATCAGACAACATCATATCCATGAAATATTAATGATTTTGCATAAACATCACATACAAGGGGTAGTGAAAAGAAACCCATTATTTTTCCGACAGATGGCTGTAGTAACTTGCATCTTGTGTTATATATGTGTGATTTGCCAAGCCTATTCTAAACCTTTATAAAGGGTGATTTTTTAATCGCAGTTTTTTTTAAAAATAGAACAAAACACACAAATTTGCATCATATATTAACATTTTTATTTGAATCGATGAACTGGTCTTTGCCGTTCAATTTTTAAAGACAATTTCATGTAAATGTTGTCCGCGGCTCCATCTCAAAATGGCTATTCGGAAGATCCAATTTTTCGAGCATTTCGGCCTGTATTGTTATCCTGTAAGGCATCGATAGTGTTCGGCTTGCCCACATAGACTAACGACTTGACATAACTCCACAAGAAATAATGAAGAGGCGTTAAATCGCAAGATCTTGGGGGCCAAATTGAGAGATAAGCTGCTCACCAAATTCATCCCTCAACATATCCATTGTTTCACGAGCAGTGTGGCATGTAGCACCGTCCTGATGAAACTACATGCCAACCAAGTTCAGCTCAGCCAATTGGAGCAAAAAAAAAAAAAATATACTTGTGGTTGAGTAACACATGCCCAATAGCTGAGAACGGCGACGAATTGACATTTCACGATCGTCATTAACACTGGTCGCTACGACTGCAATATTTTCTTCGGTACGCACTCTACGCATGCGAGTCGATGGTTTTGTGTCCAACAAAGTAAATTTGGTGCGAAATTTGGAGATAACAGCACGAATTGTTAATTCAACAGGTCGATTACGACGACCATAAAATGGTCGTATCAAACGATTCAAATTTGCCACAGAGCACGAATTTTGATAATAAATTTCAACGATTTGCAATCGTTGCTGGTTTGTTAGTCTTTCCATGATGAAATGGCAGAGTATACAGTACGTTTTTCACTTTGACAAATGACGTTTGGACGCCATTATCAACCAGTGCTACCAACCTGGAAAACTTAAATCTTAAAAAATCACCCTATATATAATAGCGTGTGTTTGCTTTATTTCGAGTTAGAAAAATTTGGGTTTTTTCAAACATGTTTTAGTGTTATCACTATTTTATCGTAATATTTCCAGATGCTGGTTACTAGGCTTTCAGCCATTGCAATATCGCCGTATTTATCACACCTTGTTATTTGCATTCGATATAATAGCTGGTATAATTGATTGTTCTAAATTATTGTCGCTTATACCGTTTTATGTTCCGTTGATATAATTTAGATGTCATTATACAGGGCGTCCGTCAGGAAGGTATATTACTTTGTTTTGCTGCCATTTTGGTAAACATTAGACTTGACATTTCATATTTGGCAGCCGTGAAGTAGAGACATGGCAAATATTTTATGGAAAAATATTCGATGAACCAACGTGTTTTAATCGTTAAAACATTTTAGCAAAATCAATCGTCGACTTCTGTGGCGATGTGAAAGTTACGTGAAATTTTTGAGAGAAACAACGTGCCAACAAGACGCACTATTTATCGTGCAGTAAATGATTTCGAAGAAAGAGGGTCTGTAGCTGATAGGGCCAAGCATGGACCACAACGTACTGCAATATCGGCTGACTGCTGCTGCTCAAGCAAGTATTCAAAACAATCCATCAACCTCAATTCGACACCGTGCTCAGAGGTCTTCAAAGAACAGCTTTGGCCACAATTTTTCACAAGGATTTGCATTTGTTTCTATTTAAGATCCAGTTGAGACAAGAGCTTCTTCCACAAGACCATTTACGCCGCCGTACATTTGCCAATAGGATGTTACAGCTCGCCTATAACAACCTCGATTTTCATGAAAAAATCTTAATCGTTTTCATTTGAATGGATATGTGAATAAACAATATAGTCGGTTCTGGGCAATGGAATACCCTCAAATTATTCATCAGTCACCTTGCATCCATTAAAAGTGACAGTCTGGTGTGCAATTTGGTCAGGAGGAATCATTGGACCTCACTTCTTTGAAACTGAAAACGGCGTAACGGGTACTGTCAATGGGGAGCGATTACGTGATGTGATTAAAAACCTTTTAACGCCACAACTGCATGCTTTGGATTTGATTAACATGTGGTATCAACAAAAGGGCTCGCATTTGTGAAACTAACAGGGGCGGACATTTATCTGATATTGTTTTCCATACATAACTGCAGACATTAAATAAAACGTTTATCAACATAAGATCCATTCTCTTTCATTTAATCAAGAATTATAAACAAACAAAGTAGTACACCTTCGCAACGAACACCCTGTATATTTAATGTAACACGCCATTCCACAAATTATGCCCAAGATAGTGCTTTGAATTGCGGATTTATTGAATTCAATATCCTAAATGCGATTGCAAGAAATGAATACGCAATTCAACACTTAGAGTTTTGTATGTCTAGAAATAACTTTATACTGTTCCTTTTTACATATTTAAAATAAAATAATGTACATATTTTCATAACTTTCTTGAAATTTGTTACGTCAATTTTTAGTCTGTAAGGATTTATATGTTCGTAGACCTAAATAAGTGAAATGAAAGAAAAAATTAAATGAAAATATATATCGATTAACTCAGCATTTCGGGCCTTTCTGTCTTTCTGTCTGTCCACGTATGTTTGTAGTCAAAGCCAAATCGTGTTTATACATGGGCTTTGGTTATATTTATTACCTAATAATTCGATGAATCTAGGAAGATTTCTGTTGAAAATGGATTATATCGATTTACGTTTTGATATATTTTTATTTTTTCCCATACCCGCAGTTTTCTTTGAAATTGTATGAAGATACGAGTATATATCATTTTATACGGTAAAAATTTAATATCCTGAATGAAGCACCTAAGGTACCGGGTATCTTCTGACCAAATGCGTTTCACGACTTTTTGAGTCAATTGGGTGATGTTCGTCTATGTGGTTGGCTGGCTGGTGTATACGATAATTACAGTATATTTTTATAAATGTTTTTAAAACTTGACTCAGCTTAATATTTTGCAAATGGACTGTATCGATCCACCGTTTCTGGTACCTCCCATACAAATTGAGCGAATTTAGAAATTCGGGTTTTCCGCCGCAATTTCACATTTGTAGATTGGAGTAACTTAGATTTTGTCCATTACATTTGTTTGTAATTCCAGATAGAATTCGAAATATCTTTCACCTCCCATACAAATTGACTGATTTTTCGATATTCAATCTTTCTCCTGTCATTTTTATCTTACTACAGAAAAGTGTCATTGAAGATACTTTTTCCTACAGAAAAGGTGAAAAATTACACTTTTCTACGGGAAAAGTCGTGTAGAAAAGTGTCATTGAAAACAAATTTTCCAATGGAAAAGTGTCATTGAAAGCACTTTTCCAATAGAAAAATGTGATTGGAGACACTTTTCTTGTAGGAAAGGGTCATTAAAGTCACTTTCCCTATAGAAAAGTGTCATTGAAAACTCTTTTCTTGTAGGAAAGAGTCATCAAAGACACTTTTCCTGTAGGTAAGTGCCATTGAAGATACTTTTCCTATAGGAAAGAGTCATTAAAATCACTTTTCCTGTAGGTAAGTGTCATTAAAGATACTTTTGCAATAGAAAAGTATCACTAAAAACTCTTTTCTTGTAGGAAAGAGTCATTAAAGACACTTTTCCTGTAGGTAAGTGCCATTGAAGATACTTTTCCTGTAAAAAAGGGTCATTAAAGTCACTTTTCCTGTAGGAAAGTATCATGAAAGACACTTTTCCTATAGAAAAGTTTCATTGAAAACTCTTTTCTTGTAGGAAAGAGTCATTAAATACATTTTTCCTGTAGGTAAGTATCATTGAAGACACGTTTCCTGTGGGTAAGTGCCATTAAAGATACTGGTCCTGTAGGAAAGTGTCATTGAAGACACTTCTCCTGTAGAAAGGCGTCATTGAATACACCTTTCTGTAGAAAAGCGTTATTGTTAATGAATAACTTATTGAAAATTCCACACACATCGCAGACATGGTGTCAGCAGGAAGAATTATATTTCATTGTGGCGTGATTTATTGTTTGTTGACGTTCACACAGTTGGTGCATCGCGCGTGGGCTACGTCAGCACATTTTAGTTATTAAGGAATGTTAAAATATTGTTTGGAAATCAGTCTAATAATTTCACTAAATAAAGCAAGTCGTGTTCACGGGAACACGCAATTTTTTTTAAAAACAATATAATAAAATAACATTGTTAATTAATACACTTTTCCTGCAAAAATGTATCATGAAAGACGTTTTTCGTACAGAAAGGTATCAACGAATACATTTTTAATTTAGAAAAGTGTCATAAAAGACGTTTTTCATATAAAAAAGAGTCATAACGCACACATTTCATCTGGAAGAATCGTAGTAGACAATTCTCATAGAAGAAGGGCGTGCAATATAATATTTTCGCGAAACGCTGTTATGATATTCATTTTACAAAGAAAGCAGTTCTGGTAAAGCAAACTGTCTTTGGAAACAATCATCATACAAGTATATAGATCAAATTTTTAAATAGAAACTATTTTGTCTTTTCTAATCGAACAAGAGCCTCCAAGGCACATTAAAAAGTATGTCTCAAGACCCTTCTTCGTATGAACAGCGTCTTCTTCATAAGATAAGTTTTATCCACAGCACTTTTCTATACAAAAAGTGTATTTGAGATATTTCGCCTTTAATTTAGTTTTGTTTAAACCATTAAACTTACTTTAAATATATTTTTCCATTTTCTGTGGATTTGCGATGATACTTGATACAAATGGTCCATCCATTTGACGCTTTAAAAAATTTATAGTTTAGTTAGTAAGCCTGTTCTATATCATTGATATTTTAATTTATTCCAATTTGCACTGCGTTTGTAATAATTTTATGTTCGTTTTATGTTATGACAATTTCAAGGTAACAATAAATTGTGTCAACAATTCCACCAATGTAAAGTTCGATAGCAACAAATAAACTAATTGCCAGTGACTAGTATAGATATTTTAAATTATTAGAAATCGACTACTAGATGAGGAAATCATCTGCGATAATTTTTCTGTGTAGGTTTCCTAGTACATCCAGTAGTAGTGGCCCAGTGAAGGAAAATGGTTGTTTTTTATCAAGAAGTCAAATAAGCTAACGGAAATAGTTACATAGGAAACGTATTTTAATTTAATTAAAAGCAATACATTTATTTAGTTAAGAAACCAAAAATATTTATTTTTAACACATAAATTCTAATCTTCATTTAAAAATATTTGTGGCAAAGTTGGTAATGCTAACGAATTTTTAAATTATTCACATTTTTTTTCGACCCTAATATTTTACGCGCTTACTATATAATGAGAGCGCTGAAAACACAACATTTTTATCCACTCTTGGGTATCGAATTTAAAATTATTTCGACTTTTCTCCTCGGCAACAAGTTTGCACAATGTTTGTGTTAAATCACATTTCATTCACCTTCGTGGTTTGAATACGGAATTAGTTTACGTAGATTTTTACTACCTTACTTCCATCTGAATTTTGCATAAGCTGCGTTATTGTTGCGGTGAAAATTGTTTATTAATTACAGATATATACAAGAAGAAAACTTTTTAAAGCCACATAAAACTTTTCATTTCGTAAAGGGGTTAAAATTCTACGTAAACAATACAGTTTATTTATGCTCATATCAGTTCGATACTGCAGAACATTGATAATTTTCTAACCAAGTACAGTCTTTCACGTTTACCAACAATGAGATCACCCAGTTTGAATCTACCCCGACCTGCGTTAACGCAGCTAAATAATTTCAAACCAAATTTCTTTCCCTATATAAAATGTGAGCAAATTCTGCCAAAGGATTTCCCTTTGCATAAAATAATAATAAATAATGTGCGTCTCTTTGTGTACGGCTGGGTGGACGGAAGGCTAATTAATAAAATAATTCAAGTATTCGAAATATTGTAATATTTTCTCATGTCATAGTTTCGAATTGAAAATTGGGGAAAACAGCTATGCGCTTTCTGATACCTCTCATACAAAATGTCAAATTAGGCAAAAATCTTAAAGGCTCCTGAAGTCATGCTAAAACGAGAAAATTCCAAATTCGTACTCATGAAATGCAATATAACTGGTGATGAGACATGTGATTACTAGTTTGACATGCAAACCAATCAACAAGCTTCAAAATGAAGTCTTCTAAGTGTGATTAACAAGAAAAACTCATACCAAAGTCTATCACAGTAAAAATAATGCTGATCGTTTTCTTTGATTATCGCAATATTGTGCACTCGGAATTCCAGTCAGCAAATCAGACGGTAAATAAAGAAAATTGTTTGGACGTTTTGCGGCATTTGTGAAAGTAAATTCGTTGAAAACATCGAAATTTGTGGAAATGAAACTCGTGAACTTTGCACCAATATAATGTGCCATCTCACATGGCTATCATTGCAAACGAATTTCTATTCAAAAACTAAATAACCGGTGCAAACACTTCAGTAAGGTGAACTGACTTCATCCTATCGTCCTTTCGTGTCGTTGGAAAAATACACTGAATTGAAGCACAATAAAAGAAACTTATGGGTCTATTACGGAAGGCAACCAAACTTCAGTTGCGTTGCCAGTTGCCAAATTTGCATTACGGTTGGCAACTGATGGCAACCTCAGTTGCCTTAACATGTGTTTTGCGGCAACTAGTTAGTTGTGGTTGCTGCTGTGTGGTGTAGAGAACAAATTTGGTACATAAAAAAGGTAAATACATTTTTTAAATAAATTAGTGATAATATCAACATAAATGTGTGTTTTTGTGTAATTGTAGGCTTCCATGATGGTTAAAATTACAAGCAAACAACAATTTGAAATGTTAATTGCTCAAATGGAAGCTAACCCAAATTTAGCACGAGGAATCCGGCTGTTTGGGGAAACTAAAAGCACCACCGAAGAATTATGGAAGGGCATCGCAGAGCAACTCAACAGCAATGGCCCACCAACCCGTACTCCCGATGAATGGCAGAGAGTGTGGATCCACTTTAAAGCCAAATTAAAGAAGAAAATGGCAGCAAACAAGCGTAACCTGTACGCCACAGGTGGTGGGCCATCGCAGCATGTGTCCTTGTCACCACTAGAACAAGCAGCAGCGGATATAATAAGTATTTTTTGAAACCAGGTTTTAATGTTTCTACTAAGTATTCAACGGCATCTTTTGGAAGACGAAAATATGCCTTAAAACTAAGAAAATCAGTTGATTACTGAGAATTATTTTAAACACAAAAAAACATCTACTTACAGTGCATTTGGCAATTCTAATGGATTCGAATGGTCTCTCAAACGTCTTCTAATTGATGCCACGTCCTGAACATCGTTTTCTTGGTCAAAAAAAAGTTCAACAGAGCTAATCATCGTACATAATTGTATGCACTTTTTGTATTTTCAGTTGCCGAAATGGCAAAACACTATTATCGACGGCAACTACCAACAGTTGCCATACATAATACCAATTATTATTTTGGTGGCGTTGCCAGCTGACAACGCAACTGAAGTTTGGTTGCCTTTCGTAATAGACCCATTAATTGTAACTTTCTGAAGTTTTCCGTTCGGGACATATGGAAATACCATCGATTTTTTGAAAATCACCCAATTTACATATGCGGCACCTAAGAGGCGTGGCAATTCGATTTATTTTCATTCGTAGTATTTAATATCTGCTCCAAGCTCTTCTTCTTCCTATTTATTTGTCAATTCATTTTTCGCCACCAATGCAAATATATAATATCTTATTGTTATTCAAATAAATTTATAAATTGTGTTTTATTTCTGCAAACGTCTCTCTATATCGCGATTCGCTTAGAAGGTTTGGTTAACAACGTCACCGATATCTGTCCATTTCAGTACCATAACGGGTTATCCATTTAGCAGTTTCAAAATCACTGATGTGGCAAGACTGCCAGCTGTTAAATACCTTCCTGAAGTGTTCTTTATTTGGTTGAAAGGTTTGCCAATAACGAATATGGATCGTTTAACAACCGAACAAGTAAAAATAGTTAAAATTTACTACAAAAGTGGTGATTCAAACGCGGGCAATTCTCGTGCATTATCGGGTGATTATGGTCTTCATAATCCACCTACTGTGCAAAAAACTGACAAGATTATAAAGAAATTTTAAGAGGCTTTATAGATGTGATCAGGTCTATGCAAATATCGCTTCTGTTGGTGATAATGTGGCGCGTAATCCGAATTTGTCGATTCCAAAGCGTTCTCAGCAATTAAGCCCATTTTACGCTCATTATGGCGTATATAGAGTACGCTCATTATGGCGTGTATAGAGTTTTTCGAAAATGATGCTGGAGGAACTGTTACCGAAAATTCAGAGCGCTACGACCGTATGGTAACCGATTATGAACTTATGTGGTTTCAACAAGACGGTGCCAGGAGCCACACAAAACAACGGATTTTGTCTTTATTGCATGAGAAGTTTCCAGAAAGCTTAATTCCCGTTTTGCCGACGTCAATTGGCCACCAAGATCAAGCGATTTGGTGCCGTTAGACTTTTTTTTGTGAAGCTATGTCAAAGACCGTAGTTACGCGGATAACTACGCAAACTTTGGGATATTTGAAAACCAACATTCTTCAAGTTATCGCCGAGATACCGTTCATAATGTGCAAAAAAATATTCGAAAGCTACCTCAAAAGGATACACCGCTGCAACCAATTCAAAGACGGTCATTGAAATAACATTGTATATGTATTTCCAAACATTGTAATGAAATAAACTTTAACTTTACTCTTAAAACCGAAAAATGGATAACTAGTTATTAATCCATATCTTCTCTTTTAGTTCTGTGGTAGGGCTTACTTCAATTTTTCCGCAAATGACGTTTTTTAGCAGCTTATATTTCTTATTTCTTATTATGTGGCAGAGATATCATGTCTTCCAGTTTTTCTATTGTGTTTAATGAGCGCTAATGCTACTTTGAGTATGCGTCTCTATGTTCACATCTCAGAAGCTTTTTTTATACCCTTTGCTTTTATAGTTCATACTACGAAAGCAGACAAAATTTTAAAACTTTTATGTACTTAATAAACGCATCTCTTGCCATTTCAATTCGGCATCTTATTTCGTTCGAAATATTCAATTTGCCATTTATTGTGATGCCGAGATATTTCAAGGTTTCCAAGTACAATACACGTATATCTCCTATTTTTAGTGGTGTTATGTTGTATAATTTTTCTTTGCCTAAAATCATATATTTCTGATTTTTAGTATTTGTCTTTTTCTGTCTTTATCAGATCTTTGAGTCCTGCCATGTTATCGGTCATATTCACATTTTTTCGTAGTAGATGTAAATAGCAAAGGTGGCAATATACACCCCCATAATGCCTTTGGATACTGCTATATCTTCTGTCAGTTTCCTATTAACATCAACCTGGGTTGTTTGATGCCAGTATAAGCTTTTGATACAACGAATTTTCTTCTCTTTAAAGTCAGTAGATGTAAGAATGTGTATTAATTTGTCGTGTTGGACTGTAACAAATGTTTTTTTTTCATAATCAGTGAAGCATATATAGGGTGGCGGACGAATTGCGCTACAAACACAAAACGTCGACCAATGAGGACCATTACTTATAAATTTTGAAGGAGTTTTCAACACCTGTATCCTTTTTAACACCATTTAGTTCCAGTAAAATGCAGTAACTGCACACATAGCCAAACCGGTTATGTTATGTGTTCCCACACACATTAACATCCACAAACTCTACTTTTGGCTGGCCCCTAAGGTCATCTGACCTGACTGCGCCAGGCTTTTTTTACGGGATTACGTCGAGCAAATGTTTTTAAAAACAAAACCAAAAAATTTCACTGAATTGAAGCAGTCTATTGACACAATAATTGGGCCGGATCCTACATCAACCCTTCAGACCTTAATAATATATAATATAATTATATAATATAATATAATAATTTTCTGACCGGGTGTTGCATATGTGTGAATGAGCATGGAGGTCATTTAAGGTCAGTCATCTACAAAACCAATTAGTTTTATAAAAAAAATTGATTGATTAAAAAATAAGTTATTTGAATTTCTTATTGTAGCACAGTTAGTGTGCCACCCTGTATATACCTTCATTTCTCCGGGCGAAGATATCCATATCATCAAACAATTAACGCGTTCGCTTGCTATGGCTGCAGCCGAATTTCTTCTTTCTCTAAAACTCCAATTAACACTACGAGAAACTGGTTTTCAAAAATAGAAAACACAAAACAGAATTAGTCTTCAGTGAGAAATGTGTTTGAGAAACATTTTGGCTACTGGATTAGTTGCCTTAAGGGAATATTACGAAAGGTGCCTACTTTGAAAATAATGTAATAAATTTCAGTTAACAATAAATATAATAGTTTGCTTTTTACTGAATAATTTCACTTTGCTGACTGAATGTATACAGATTTATCCAATAAACAATAATCATGATAGTTACTTTATCTACTGTAATCTACAAATTAATGATATTCTAAATGACATTCTAATGAGTTCTTACAATATGTTCCATTAACAGCAGTTTGTCCAAGCCTTTTTGAATGGGAAGGCTGACCACAATATAAGGATATGCTAACTAATCTGGATTACTATAATTGTATAAAGAAATAAAGGGGAATTCATTTTTAATTATGATATCATATTCTGAGTGCAAAGAAAGAAATAATATGCCATCAGTGAAAACTCTATGTGGCAGTGTATTGTAATAGTTTCTTATATAAAATACGCACCGTAGTCATTTTCTCCGGATTTATATTCTAAAGCTTTTATCCATATTATTTTAATTTTCAATATGATTTCCAAAATCTTGTTACATATTTTGTTGAACATTGTTTGAAGCCTTGTACTGTTTGTTCGCCTTTAAGTTTATGGGTTGAGATAACTACGGGTGTGAACTTAAAATGAGTAAAGTACTCATAACTTCTTCTTAAGATGCCATTAACAGTTGTCTCCTTTCATGTGGGAGGAGCAATGACTACAGATGCCAAGTCAAGTAAGGAAGGCAATGGAAACAAGTGTAATATAAACATGGAAAGCTTGTGCAAAGCTCAATAACATCAAATTGAAATTAATTATTATTTGCTTAGATAAGGTGGTAAAATGTCACTTCGGTATAAATATTCCTGTTGAAATCTTTTGAACAAAATAAATGGGAAAGCAGGAAAATCTGTAAGTCTGTTTATCAATTTGTAAAATGCAAAAAAAAAAAAAAAATTGAAAAAAAAAATATTTACATGCATCTGAATCGCACGATAATTGCATATTTCTTGTCTTATCAAGAGCCACGAACATTGTGAATACATGAATGCTGGATATTATTTTACAGTCGTTTCCATTTTGAGAAGTTAGCATTGTTTCTTTTCCCTGCGTCAATGTCCTGTACTATGGTATGGTTTCGTTATAGTAGTAATATCGCATTTCTGCTACCGCATATTGGTGTCTTTTAGTTTTGAAAAATTAAAATTTGTGTAGGAAACCTTAAGCCGTTTCTTTTACACGTTTGGATGTCGCTATTTTTTAGCAGAACTCCAGTGGTACAAACTTCCATAATAAATAGTAGACATTTTACAAGCAATGGAGGCTGCCACGCCGATTTCCTGTCAAAGCCACTACAGCCGCCGCCAACAGCGGTTACAACTTGTGGGGAAACTTTATAGTTGAAAGACAACGAAAAACAAAACCATTCTTTTATTTTCCTTACAGCTTTGAGGTCTTTTCGCTGTTATCTTTACTATTCATTTTTCACCGGTACTACTTTTTTCGCATTTAGAGGTAAACTTTTACACCCAAGGAAATATAATGTGGTAGAGCATATTATGTTATGGAGGCAGTGTGCTAAACAGAAGAAAGGATTTAGATGTAGTGAATTTCAATTGAAATGCATAAGATTTGATATGTGTATACTTAAAATGGAATGGCTTTTTATGAAAATGTATTATATAAGTTACCAATTACGAGTGTATTTTGCTTTTGAATAAGATATTACAAGAATACTTCAAAAGTGGGTTTAGAATAGTTTATTTCCAACAGAATCAATTTCTTTCTTCATGCCGAACTTGCTGCATGTAGCGTCGTAGACGATGCACGGATTCATCGTTAGATCATTGGTCGTATTAAAAATGTTTTCTAACCAGGTGTCTCAAAAGAAAGTTTTTATATAGTGGATCAGTTGAAAAAAGTAAGCCGGTTAATGAAAAATGTATGTTATGTGTTAAAGTAAACTGTTTGTTAATTTAATTCTTAAAGATAAAAGCGCTATCTAAATTACTGTTCTACGGGCTTGACAAATTTTTCTTGTGTTGCTAAAACAACGGTTCTGATTCGATTATAGCTTGTATGTCATCAATCAGCCCTTGGAAGAATCACATGTCTCAGTTATCTCTTAAAGCTTGGAAGATAAGTGATTTAGAAAATATATATATTTTTTAATGTTTTCTCACCCAACTTCTAACAGTTGTTTTTTGCCTAGCTCGAATTTTTCGGCAAAACATGTTTTAGAACGGCAATAGAATTTCATGAAAACACACAAAAAGCACTAACTTTTGTTTGTTAAAAATATTAGAAGTCTTAATTCAAATGTTTCAAAATATATAGTTTTTGTTTTGCAAAGATTTTTGGAAAAAATGTACATTACTCTTTCGCCGATTGCGAAACGAAATTTAAATAACTTCCTAGATGTTACAATGGCCACCACAGCTGGATTTAAAAATGTGATATTTTTGAACAACAAATCAATCAACAAATTAAACAAATCAATTAAATCAAAAATATTTTTAAATGCATAAATTTCTTTGCAAATTATTTAAATGTAAGTTAATAACTGTATTCGTTCAAAAAAAAAAATTATGTCAGTTTTGACCACCAAAACGAACGAACAACGAAGACAAAGAAGTAATTTGTCAAAAATTCTGTTTTTGGCAATTTAGGTGTTTGTTTAGTGTCTTTTTTTCAGCTACATTTAAAAATGTTTTGTTGTTTTACATTGCCTACTATAGGCAAAATTGTATTGCGCTCAGTGCATTAATACATATTTTATTATTATATATATAGGGTGGCGCATAAGCAACGTTAAGATTTGATCAGTGAATACATTTTTTGTTTAAGTTTTTTTCTTCGTCTCTTTACAGAATTAACTAAATAACACGTGGGAAATTTATGATGAAAAGGTTCAGCACAGAACAAAGAACCAAAGTTGTTCAATTTTACTTTGTAAGTCAGTATTCGATTATTCAGATCATATCAAAATTTCTTTCGTGTTCGAAATGTTCCTAGCGCTCCAACAATTTACCGATTGGTTCAGCGTTTTGGGCAACAAGGGGCTATATGTGATCTTCCGCCTGCTAGAAGACCTCGTGCAGTTCGAAATGAAGTGGCCATTGCTCGAGTGCAAACAAGTTTTGAGGAAAATGCCGAAACTTACACCAGGCGAGGTTCTCAGCAGTTAGAGATGTCTAGACGGTCTTTGCAGGGAATTTTACATATGTAATATCTTTTCCCATATAAGATGCAATTGGTTCACGAGTTAAAACCAAATGATGCACAAGAACTCATTCGAAATAGTCGCCATTAACGTTACTTATGCGCCACCCTTTATTTCCTATAGGGTGTGAATAAAGTTTTCTTTTATTTTGTATATAATTACATTTTAAATGGATCAGAAACATTGTTTGGCAGCACTCAAATTTAAATTTGACAAATTTAAATTTGCTCACACCGTCCGGCTCTGTACTTAGACCGCGAATTTTCAAATTTTGCGGTCTAAGTACATTCGATTTCCGACTACTATTTTTTTTTTTTTTTGGTGGTGGTACACTTGCCTCGAAGACGTGTTTATGATTTTATCCATATGGCATGTTTAGTGTGTTTGTGAGAGGAATAAATAAGACACGTGTTTTGCGTGTTCGGCGATTTGTTTTTTATCTCCTCAATCGTCGCAAAACGCCGTCCTTTCATGGGTCACTTCAATCTTGGGAACAGGAAAAAGTCGCAGGGGGGCAAATCTGGTGAATTCGTGGTTGGGGCATGATAACGGTTTTGTTTTTGGCCAAATAATCTCTCACAAGCAAAGATGAGTGAGCAGGTGCATTATCATGATGCAAAAGACATGAATATTTTTTCCCCACAATTCTGGGCGTTTTCTTCGTATTGCTTCAACTTCAAGGTAATAGTTCTTATTTACCGCACGGCCTTGTGGTAAGAACTTCTGATGCACTACGCCGTGGTAATCGAAGAAAACAGTGAGCAAAACCTTGATATTTGATCGAACTTGGCGTGCTTTTTTTGGTCTTGGCTCCAGTGGACTCTTCCATTGGAACGATTGGGCTTTGGTTTCGATGTCATAACCATACACCCATGATTCGTCACCAGTTATGATCCTTTTAAACAAATCTGAATGATCGTTGACGTCATTCAACAATTCCTGAGCGATGCTCATGTGACGTTGTTTTGGTCAAAATTCAGCAATTTTGGAACGAACTTCGCTGCCATACGCTTCATGCCCAAAATTTCCGAAAAGATTGCATGGCATGAGCCAACCGATATGCCGACATCCTTAGTAACTTGTCTAATTGTATAACAATAACAATTTTCTTTACTTTCTCAACATTTGCTGTGCTGGGGCGTTTAGAGCGAGCGTCGTTATTCACATCTTCTCGACCTTCTGTTAAAAACTTGTACCAATTGTATACATTTTTTTTGACTCATTTTTTTGACTCTCACCGTAAGTCTGGTAAACGCCGGTATAAGATAAACGTCGAAAATAGCTCAATTGTCAGGTTTGCAGAGTCAAGGTCAGGTTTACAGCTTTAGTTCTCATATGCAAATTTAAAACATTTGCTCGCTCCGAATTGAAAGGTTTGAATCCTTTCGACTAGACTAACCCACACTTTTCCACACATTTACTACCGTTCTTGATAATTCTGGTCACTCGGATTCCGGTATTTTTATTGTTATACCAGTCTTTTCAATTTTTTTTGCCCATTTTTGAGTGAGGAGAATGGTTAGCGCGAAAGTAAGTGGCGAAATCATAGAATATTGTAGAATCTTCCACGCACTGCAGCCGTCGGTTCACAGTTTTTGTAAAATTCTCGAACACGCAATGGGTGGGCCGCTACCGAGAAACGCACCATAACAACCGAATTCCCAGACTACCGATTGACATAAGTCCTGCGCTTCTGCATTTTAGACACCCTGTATTAGCATATTTGATAGTTAATGTCATATGAAATATATTTGTTATGCGTTCACCCGAAGAAATATATATATATAGGTATATATGTACATATATATAGGTATATAGAAGAAAGCGGCTAAGGTCTCAAGCAGCTTTTAAGTCGATTGACCGGCGTCCGTTTGTCTGGCTGGTAAACATGACAATCGCCGTAAACCTTTATTAGACCTCCTAAAATTTGGCACAGTCTGGTATATTATTGGATCGTAATCCGGGATTAAAAACAAAAAATAAATTCCCTTGTACCCATATCTGAGATACAAGAGAGCATCTCACATTCAATGAGTTCACACGCATTCAATTTTTAGACTCAATGAATGGGACCTACAGTTTAACAACAATTTCGAACGTCACAGTTGGAGAAGCATTCACTAGACTTGCCGATTACTCGACTACACAGTGTTCGTCAGATGCATCGAGGTGGCCGCTGCTCAAATAATGACAGGTTGCTGTATGCGTGTTTAAACCCACGATCATGAGAACGATAGTCGTGTGTATTAATTATTGCGCCAGGGTTGGAAATTGTAAATCGGTTTTTGGTAACTTCCAAACAAAGTGACCGTTTTCCTAAAATTTATTTTTTTTCTCTGTACCTCATATTTCGTATACTGGAGTGACGCGAATTTTTGTCATTTACTTTAAGATATAATTATTGGAAAAATCAGAAAAAATCTATCGATTAATCATTTTCCTTCTGGTATCTCCCATACAAATAACCGTTTAACAGTTATACTAATTTTAGTCAAATTTTGTATACATGAATGTGATAAGTTAGAGTCCGAAAATGAAATTGGACCCCATTCTCGCGCTACCGCTGTAACTGCAACTTTTTTTCAATAGCATTTAATTGTAATGCTTGATGAAATGCACAAAAATCGACCCATATACTCCTGGATCCATATCTTTGATTTAACTGCACTAAATGCAGTATTACGCATTAACTAGGACGCATCTGCATCGATGCAAAATGTAGTTGGATGAAGGTAATTAAGATGTAAGTAAGAAAATGTAAGCCAGTTTACCTGACTAAAATTGCTGTACCCGTTTTTCTACTGAAATCGTTTGATTTTTTTTCTTAAATAATTTGTAGTTATTATAATTAAATTTTTAATTAATTTAAAGCTATTGCTGAAAAAGCCCAACAGGCTTAACAATTTGAATAATTAATATAATTTTCCAAACACCAGATTTCCTTAAAACTACGTCAGTCAACTAAATGTAGCTGCAATATTTTGTTCATTGAAATTTAAACTGTAATTTTTTTTATTAATATTATATGACTGTATACTTTTATGTGCAATGTGTGTTCAATACTTTTGTACTCATATAAATGTTATTCGTCTTGAATACTGTACATTCAAATGTAATTCTGTATTTAGGTCAAGTATAGAAGTACATGAATTCTTCTCAAATGAAATAAAATTATATTAAATTCTAAATTTAAATAAATAATTCGAAATATATCTGTGGTCACAACCCGTAACAGCCTAACTCGAGTTAGGAAACAATTGAGTTGTTAGCACCATCGTATTCAGCGTATCTAAATTTATTTGATCTAAACTTGTCATGTTTGTATCTCTTCTAGGAAGGCAATTAATCCTAAAAAACCTAATAGCTTAAGTTATTTTTCTAAATGACTGTTTTCTAAATGTTTGTTCTGCCTAAGTCAATTTAGGATTAAAACAAATACAAACATTATTTTTTCATCATTTCATCATTGCCTAAATCAACTTAAGTCGTTAATCCAAAAAAATAAAGAAACAATTTTATTTTCCTAACTTGAGTTAAGTTCTTATTCCGAATTACAATTTCGTTTTTTGATAAACACAAATTGAGTTAAGGTCTTTCTTCAAACTTAAAGTTTTTTATTTAGTCTGGAATAATAGCCTAACTCAACTTGAACTTTTTGACTTTCTTTCGTTCAACAATTCATAAGAGCCTAAGTGTCTTTTTCGATAATATCTTTTGACTGCGAGAATAAACAACTATTTTTTGTTAACAACTAAGTAAAGAAATTCGTTTTCTTGGAATCTGTAGCAAAGTTTTCCAAAAAACACCTTCTCCTGATTTTCAGTGAAGATTCAAAACTTTAAACTCCTGTACTGAAAATATTGAAAAACAGACTAAGGCTGTTACGGGTTGTGACCACAGATATAATTACGGGTTAGGACTATTTCACTTGCCCATTATCACAATTATTTTGTCAGTAAGCACGCCCATAGTTAGGGTGGTCCCTTAAAATTAATTTATAATTTGCACGTGTTTCTTTAAATTGTTGTCATGTGTATTGCATCATAGTGCAATGCATTTGGATTTGTTCTAGCCGGCTGACCATTCACAATACTTATTTTTCGAACAAAATTGTCTTCAGCGATGAAGCTTATTTCCAACTCAGTGGTTACGTCAACAAGCAACATTGTCGCATATGGAGCACGGAGAACCCAGAAGTGATTGAGGAAAAGCCATTGCATCCGAAAAAGTAACTGTTTGGTGCGCATTATGGTCTGGAAGAGCCATTGAGCCGTATTTTTTCGAAAATGTCACTGGAGGAAGCGTTACCGTCAATTTACAGCACTATGGCCGTATGATAACCGATTTTTTGGTCTGGAATTAAAGATTATAAACTGGGCTACATGTGGTTTCAATAAGACGGTAACATGAGCTGCAAAACATGACCGATTCTGGTTTTATTACATGAGAAGTTTGCAAAAAAGCGTAATTTCACGTTTTGCCGACGTCAACTGTCACTGTGGGCAGTATAGATAGTCACACCCCTTCTGGTATCTCCCATAAAAATTGACTGTTTAGCAAGCTGCAGTAACGCATATTTCTGTGCAATGAAATTATGTATATCCACGATGTATAATACAGGCTGTCCGTCGGGAAGGTATACTACTTTGTTTGCTCATAATTTTTGATTAAATAAAAGACAATGGATCATATTGATAAATGATTTATTTAATGTCGGCAATTATGTATAGAATATAATATCAGATAGATGTTCGCCTCTGTTAGCCTCATAAATGCGAGCCCTTTTGAGCACATTTTTCATTATATTCTCACACATTTCCGGACTATCACACATTACAATGATACTGGTGGCATCAAAAAACGTCATGGAGGTGGACATACAAAAACAGCAACATCGCCATAAATAGTTCGAAAGATGAAGGCCAGAATTTACCGTAATCCAGCGCAAAGGAAAGTTCAATTGACGAAAAATGACAACGTGTCTGTTTGTAATATGGAACGCATATTTAAGAATGAACTACAATTGAAATCCTACAAAATAGAGGAAGTGCAAGATTTAGTACCTGTACAAAAGGCAGTTCGCCAAGTAAGGGTAGAAGTATTTATTATTATTATTTATTAGTTATTATTAACCTCCACATTAGTAGCGAGCTTATATTGATCTCTTCTGATGAAAAAATATTTACGGTTCAAAAATATGTAAACGACAAAACGATCGTGTATGGTTAGAGTGCAAATCAAAAAACAAATTAGGCGAATTGCTCTGCGAAAGCAAACGTTTGGGTTAGTAATGGTTTGAGCCTATAACTACACTGAACAACAAAATATTTCTTATAAAATTTCAAATGTTTTTGCGATTTACTGAAGTTTAAAAATGAAAAAAAAAAAAAACAGAAATTGGTAAAGTCACAACGTTTTTAATTCGCCAAACTCCATCCTTGTGCTATATTCATAATATTGATTGCAATTTTTTGCAGAATAAAATTGACGGAATTAAACGGGATTATCACTTAAGAGCGAAATTGCCTGAAGCCTAGCATTATCATCTACTACAAGTAGAAATAGAACTGCTGAATTTTGTGATTTATATTCAAATATCACTCTGACAAATTAAACGAAATTTGAAGTGTATGCTGTTTATGAGAGTGTCAATACCTCACCTAAATGGATGAGCATTCTATTGAAATTCCCTATTAATTGTTTCCGGCAAACTCGGCACATCAGTTAAAAATTTCAGTAGTATTTCAAACATGTTTATGAGTAGATGGAAGTAAATCAATCTGCGCTAGCAGTTTGTCTTATTTCACACAGCACGAAACACATTTTGTTTCGAGTGAATCACACAGCTAAACGCTTTCAAACGTTAAAAATTCAGGTTTTGTTCGTATTTGAGAAATGCGAGCGGAAAAGATTTGCTTGTAGCCAGTTTACTATCTTTATGAAGGAATGAAATGAAAAATGATTTCCTACCATTTTACTTTTTCGTCTATTATCCGAGTGGGCGGATAAAGCAAATGTGCCTGAGATTGACACACTTCGCAGCAGTATTTCTTTCTAACATTTCCAATCCATTTTTTGGTTCGTATGTGCAAAAAAAAAGAAGCAAAAAAAAAAAAAAAAAACTTATGAAAAGTATTTAAGCTGCTATTAATAATATTTTGTTATACTTTGAATACTGTTCGTTTAAATTCAGCCAAAGGAGCAACTTACAAATGATGGGCAAAGTTTTATAGGGATGGTATATACAATAGTATGTAAAAACAAAATTCCTCGAGCAGCTGGAAATTTTCTCCAGAACATTGAGAAGCATCGTTTAAATCAGAATTTAATTATCTATGATAAAGTTCTATGCTTTTATTTGGAATCAACACTAAGAACGCAAACACCGAAAAATGTGTAGATTCAATCTTATTAAGTGAAATTATTCAAAAGGAATGGGAATTTAAGTAATTACGTGATAATTTGCATTCATAATTAGATGGCCAATTTTATGGCCAACAAAATATTCATGCGGGCAAAAAATTGTCGTGGAAAATTATTACACATCGACTAACAACATATTGTCGTAATCGATGCTTATTAGATGTATAAGTAAAGAAATGAGTATTCAGGAAATTGTGTTATTGTTGTGTCAATCTACCTATATTGAAAATAGTACAGAAATTGTAGTCAAGTGAACTGATTTACACACAATTTCACTCAAAGTCCTTTCTCATTAATGCAAAAGGGTATCGCCAGGTTATTATAAAAAAATACACAATAAAAGAAGTAAAATTCTACCTCACTGAACTTAATTGTCACAGTTTACTCATAATTTCCGTGTCATTCTCTAATAAATGAAACGGAAGCCATTGATTTTTTAATACTTCCGCTAATTTGTATCGGCTCTTTGTATGGAGGCGGTAGTACAGATAATTTTCATTGGCAAAACTAAGTTTAATAAAAACTTGGTGCTTGATAAGTTACACTAAATCTGTTACAACAAAATGAAAAATGAGAACCAAGAATGATATGACTTAAATTATGGGTGCCTAAAAATCACCCTTTTTTTGAAAATCTTAAAAGATTTTTTTTCTTAAACCAATTTTTTCTTTCAAATAAAAACATTGCGATTTTAATTTGAAAAAAAAAAAAAATGTTTTAAGGTTGTTTTTTTTACCTGCTGCGCTTTCCTCAGTGCTGCGTATCTTCCCAGTTTTGAGAAACTAAGAGATTCACAACAGTGAAAATTAAAAAAATTAATTAATTAAGTAAAAATTATTAATAAATAAACAAATACAAGAATAAAATCAAAAAAAAAAGAATAAAAAGAGGAAGGTCACGCGACTTTTACTTAGAATTTTTTATTATGCGGCTCTTTCTACAATTTCGGATTCTACCCATTTTTTTGGAGATGAAGAATTTCATCAAAATAGGACTTAATCAAATTGATTGATTGAATTTGCTGCTATAGAAACACCAAAATACGTATCCAGGTACAGCAAATAAAATTCTGAAGATTAGAAATCTTGAGAAAAAGAATATTACACTCTTTGATTGAATGAACTGCTCAAATAATTGAACGATTGAATTGAATAAACGGCGTTTATTACAGTTTTGCTGGATGATTTATTGAATTTGCTATGCTAAAAAGACCAGAAAAAACGAAACCAAACAAAGCAATTATAATTCTAAAGGCTGGAAACTTTGTGCAAACGAAGGTCTCAACGTCAATCGCCTTCCTCTACATTTCATTTGATTTCATTTGATTTCATTTGATTTCATTTCCTTTCATTTCATTTCATTTCATTTCATTTCATTTCATCTCATTTCATTTCATTTCATTTCATCTCATTTCATTTCATTTCATTTCATTTCATTTCATTACATTTCATTTCATTTCATTTCATTTCATTTCATTTCATTTCATTTCAT
>JAHXMU010026709.1:3590976-3724277 GCA_019455685.1 Philornis downsi | reverse complement strand
TTCATTTCATTTCATTTCATTTCATTTCATTTCATTTCATTTCATTTAGGTCTATGCACATATAAATCCTTACAGACTAAGAATTGAATTATAAAGGAACAGTTTAAAGTCATTTCTAGACATACAAAACTCTAGGTGTTGAATTGGGTATTCATTTCTTGCAATCCCATTTAGGATATCGAATACAATAAATCCGCCTACATCGTTGGGCTGGCGGGCTCATGGAGTTTCAGTCGCTATGAATCACTTCGACGGGAAGCGTCGCGCATTTTGCGTGCGCGCATTTTACGAGAACTCTCGTTCATATATTGCTACTAGGCGATTATATTGTGCTGAATATGGACTACGGCGAATTAGTGAAGCTCCGAGTGCTAATTTAATTAAAATATGGGTAAAGCGTTTTGAAGAGACCGGTTCAACATTTAAACCACAAGCAAATGGTCGCCCAAGAACATCTAGGACCGAAGACAATGTTGAGAGAGTTATGGAGTCAGTATGAGGAAATCCACAAATGTCGACTCGCAAGAGTTCGTCTGCCTTACAATTATCGCGACGAAGTTTGCAACGAATTTTAACATTGGATCTTAAACTGCATCCATATAAGCTGCAATTAACACAAGAATTGAAAGAGTCTGACTTCATAGCAAGGCTCGCATTTGCTAATGAAATGCTTAATCGATTTTCCAATGTTGACAATATCCTTTCCTCTGACGAGGCTTATTTTCTTATGAATGGTTTCGTAAACCGTCAAAATTGTCGTTACTGGAACAGTGAAAATCGCAAAATCAAACACCAGAAACCATTGCATAGTCCTAAAGTGACAATATGGGCAGCAATCTTTGGCAGAGGAATAATTGGTCCTTTTTTCTTCGAAAATGCGCGGGGCCAAAACGTCACGGTTAATACAGAACGCTATGATGAGATGTTGCACCGATTTTTGGCTCCAGAAATTGAAAGTTCAAGAATAGTGAATTCCAGAACTTTGTTCCAACAAGATGGAGCTACCTGTCACACATCAAATGACTTCATGGCGGTGGTGAAGCAGATGTTCCCTTGCAGACTGATTTCGAAAAGAGGTGATATCCCATGGCCCCCACGTAGTCCAGACTTGACACCTCTTGACTTTTTTTTGTGGGGATACCTCAAACAAAAAGTCTACAGTAATAATCCAAGAAACATCGTTCAGCTCAAGGAGAATATCCGTGGTGAAATGGCAGCCATTACACCACTATTACTGAAGAAAATTTTCAATAATTTTCGTTTGCGGTTAGAGGAGTGCCGTCGTAGATAGGGTCACCAATTAGATGATGTTATTTTTAAAAAATAAACTCCATTTATTACTCTACAATGCCTTAGATGTATTTTAACCATACCTTTTGTATTTATTTTTTCTATTTTTTCTATTTTTTAAATATGCACGTTCTATTGCGCCACCCTGTATGATAAATACGGCGATATTGCAATGGCTGTAAGCCCAGTAACCATCATCTGGACGTACAAGGAGGCTCAAAATCACCAAAGTTCATTGAGGAAAGAGCAAATTTCAGAAGGGGTCTGATCAAAATAGCCTGAAATTCCCGGCTGCGATCTGAAACAATATGAAACTGTGAAAAGTCCCTGTCTACAGATTGGATGATATGTATGTAAAAATACATGATTTAAATTGGTCACATGCATGGGAGGTACCAATATGGGCGTGGTTACTAGATAGAAACAATGAAATAGTTACAAATCTAGACAACCACAGCTGACTAGTAAAAAATTACAGAGAATTGATTGAATTTCGTAAAATCAGTCTTTATTTTTTTTTTTTGGGTGCCAGAAAGAGTGTGACAATCTGCTCCGTTTTCATTTTGAGGCCCTACTTTGGCAAGCACTCAACTAATGCCAACCAGTGCAACTGATTGCATAATTAAAATTTTACGAGGAATTATGAAACATTGCAACGGAGAAAATTTTGGGTTACCATAGATAATGGATGAGGAGTTATAAGGAGGAATTTGAAAAGGTGGGGGCCGATGTAGTCCACTTATAATCTTCGACTACGATCTGAAAAAAATATTAGGATGTGTCATGTTTTAAGAAGTTCCACAGAACTTCTCGTTTTGCAGAACAAAAAGGAAAACCAAAAAATACTGAGAATTAAGACGATGTAATTAAGCTCTTATTAAATGTTAGCGTAGTTACCGCATTCATAGTGACACTTCTACACTTTCGTGAGGCGTTTGCGATGTGAGCAACAAATTTTTGTACAAAAATATTCGAATCAACGGTTTGATTGATTGATTATCCACGTACAGCAGATTTAGCTGTGAACGTGGAAATTACCGTCCCATAATGGACCATTTTTTAAATTTATTTCTCTTCGACGAACAGGATAACAAAGATTAATTTGTGTCTGAGTTTGCTGTTCGCTTTTACATTTTTATATATTTTGGATGTGAATAATTTGTTTAAATATATGAGACGTTATACGGATAACACTTCTGTTTAAATTTGAAGGAAATGATAATTTCAAATTCTATATTTCAAAATGAGAATGAAAAAAGCGTCATTTAGACACAGTTGAAGTTGGTAGAGGTTCGACTTTCGCAGATGTTGAGCTATATATGTGTACTACAAACAAAATAGTCATACAGGGTGGTGCACCATTTGTGCTACAATAAGAAATTCAAATAACTTTTTTTCTAGAAAGTTTATTTTATATAACGAATTATAATGATGATAGACCGTAAATAACTTCCATGCTCATTCACGCATATGCGACACCTGATCAGGAAATCATTAATTAAGACCTGAAGGGTTGAAATTGGGATCGCTTCCTTGGACTGCTTCCTCAGTCTCGATATCCTGCATATGAAATGGTTTGAGAGCGAAAGAGGGGAACAAACTACGGATATCTATATGTCATTGTAGCCAACTGTAGCATGTACAGTTGCATGGAATCTGTTCCGGAAGTCTTCAAACGCATCTGACAGGTGGTATAATGTAATTGGGTCCCATTCTCGGCGAAAAAGCATCTTTAAGACTTTGAACATTTCATATTTTTTTTTCCTCCAAATAGACTATGTGGTAAAATATATAGGGTGATTTTTTAAGATTTAAGTTTTTCAGCACTTGGCGGTACTGGTTGGCGGAACGTCATCTGTCAAAGTGAAAAGTGTACAGTATGCTCTGCCATTTCATCATGAAAAGACTAGCAAACGAGCATGATTGCATATCGTTGATATTTATTATCAAAATTCGTGCTCTGTGACAAATGTGCATCGTTTGATAAGACCGTTTTATGGTCGTCATAATCGACTTGCTGAAGCAACAATCAACAATTATCTCCAAATTTCGCACCAAATTTACTTTGTTGGACATAAAACCATCGATTCGCATGTGTAGAGTGCGTACCAAAGAAAATATTGCAGCCGTAGCGACCAGTGTTAATGAAGATCGTGAAATGTCAATTCGTAGCCGTTCTCAGCGATGGAGCGTGTGTTACTCAACCACAAGGATTTTTTTTGCCCCAATTGGCTGAGTTGAACTTGGTTGACATGTGGGTTTATCAAGACGGTGCAACATGCCACTATGCTCGTGAAACAATGGATATGTTGAGGTATGAATTTGGTGAGCAGTTTATGGCCCTGTGAGTTGGCCCCCAAGATCTTGCGATTTAACGTCTCTTGATTATTTCTTGCGGGTTTATGTCAAATCGTTAGTCTATGTGGACAAGCCGAACAGTATTGAAGCCTTATAGGATAACGTAATACGCGTTATTTGTGGAATACAGGCCGGAAAGCTCAAATTTTGAGACGGAGACGCAGACAACATTTACATGAAATTATCTTTAAAAATTAAATGGCAAAGACCAATTTATCAATTCCAAAAAAATTTCAATATATAATGCAAATTTGAGTGTTTTATTCGATTTTTAAAAAAACTACGATTAAAAAATCACCCTATATATGCTCAAGTTTGGGGCAATGTGGTAGACATTGTTGTGAGAAAATGAAGCCGGGAACTTTCTTTTGTTTATGAGCTTTGGGTTTATGAGCTTTATGGAGTGGTAGCGAATCTTATTGAGACGATTTGTTTTATTACACATTGTTGAACATTAAAAATTGTTTCATCGAAGAAGATCACATTTTCAGGCACAACACCAACGTACAAAGTTTTAAACATATTTGCTCCTATTACGCGAATTGCCTTATTTACTGGTGTAAAATCTTTCTCTTTTTGCATTGTGTAGGGCTTCAATCATAGTTCATTTTTTAATATGCATCCCATACTACGAGCAGATACTTTGACATATTTTTGATTATCGAGCTACGCTTTCTCTTGGATTGCGTTAAATTCTAATCTTGACATTTCGAACCATTTCTGGCGGTGTTGTTGGCTTCTTTTGATGTTACCAATGGAATTGTAACGTACTGTGGAACGATAAACAGACATTTTGTTCTTACGTAAATATTGTAGCTCTTAGCAATGACTTGTTGTGATTTTCCAGTCAAATATAAAACAACTAGCACTGCCTAGGGGGACTCTTTGCCAATTACCGCGATTCTGATTCCGGTCCCACATCCGGTTGAGCTCCTAATGATTCAAATTTCGGGAAATACAGCATACTTTATTGTCACTGCAGCTCTCAAGTCTAAACAAAGATATCGTTTTTGTTCCTTCTCGTCTATGTTGTTTTCTGAAACCGAAATTTTTTATAAAATTACTGCTTTTTTCAACTTCAATCATATCTAGTCTGGTGCAATTTCTGTCCAATTCCTGTTTGAATTCAAAAGTTTGTATTTTCGTTATGTTCCGTGATAGAATGCTTATAATTTCACGGTTTGTTCTGTTTGACACCAAGTGCGGTGCCATTTATGTCCTCTTTCTTCCTTGTTTATATCTTAAAAGAACGCATTTCTAAATACCTCCTGACATTGCGCGACTACGGACTAAGAGGATGCACTGATGATTTCTTTTATGGGACGGCCCATTTTTGACCCCCTAATTCCTCACTTTATGCTCAGAAATGCTAATTTTCCAAAATGGACAGAGGAATCTGCACTACCAATTTCAAGACTTTAGCTGTGTTCCAGTCTAATCTGCCAACTTTGCGGTCACTCTTTGATCTTCTCGAAGTTGGACTTTTTTTTCCTGCTTCATAATAGTAATGTTTAATTAATTTTCCACGTTTGTCTTAGACTATAGTTCCCTTTTTTCACTTTCTTTCACGTTTCGCTCCTAAAGTCACGAATTTTTGTAAATCTTTTTTTTTATCCCATAGACTAGGAACTACGTTGATAAGCGAATTTACACCCCCAATTTGAAGATTCAGTCTTTACTCTTCTGTTCTTGGCGATATTGGCAATTTCAGCCTTTTTCTTTTTGAGCGCGACTACAATATAAAAGTGGAGTATTGAATATACAAACGCAGCTTCATGATTTTAGCCTCAGTCATTGATTTTGATATTATTTCTATCACTCTTTTACCATTTACTCGTATACCTAAAGCTAAGAATTGCGTTACATTTTCTCTTGTCGCACATCTATTCTGTAAAAATGTACAAGATAACGTTGATGATCTTAGTTTCGACTCTTTGCTATACTTAATGGTAACATTTTTTTCGTGCCTACCAGTTTTATATCATAAAAGTACAGATTCCGGAAAAAATCAGTTCCTATCACCCGCCTATATTGTAGGTCGAGTGGACACTCCCACTTATGTCGACATGCCTTCGCTGTGGAGAGTGATTCTGGACGTACCCGTTTAATCTATCCAGTGGTATAATTTTAGTATTTTTCCCGGGAAAAATTGTGCTTTGAAAGGGGAAGTCAGACTGCAATTTTCAAGATTTTAACTGTAATCCTTTGAGTAGGACGATGATATCAGATCTGAGCCTTCCGTTGGCTTGTAAGCAATATACCGGACAGAAGCTTAACAAAGAATAAGCGCGGTGTCATTAGTTGTTTGGTTGTGACAACAGAATAACGTTGGTATCACTTCGAGCGTCTACTCCAGTATGTGCTACTTTTAGGCACACGTGTTACTGTTGAATGGATTTATAGCACCAATGATTTGGCGTTTAAGTTGGGAAAATAATAAAACCCTCTCAGATGTACAAAATTTTGAGTATTTATAACAAATACAAACTATCAGGCAAGCCATAGTTTTTTGAGCATATTGCGATTGGCAAATTTGGAATGGCACACTTACACTTATTACAATTTACGGATTCTCAGTAACCATAAATTTGATTTTTTGAAGTTAGTTTTTTTTACTATCACTGCCAACGCCAATTTTTTAGTATAACTCCTCACCCACAATCGCCCACGCCTTTTTTCAATGACAATATCGAAAAAGCAAGATTGTGTCAGCAAGTCACAACAACGCGTGACTTCCAAAAATACACAAAATATGTTATTTGCACGTACATATTCTTGTATTCGTACATCTGTTAAGTCCTTTTCATTTGTGATTTTTAAAATTGTCATATATTTGGTTTGTTGTTTGAGCTCATGCCGCAATTGAGTACGTTCGTTTGATCAAAATTGTATTTTTTTTTGTAGTTGTCCGAATATATGTGTACATTTGAAACGAAATTCAAACAGTGGAGGATTCATGAATTTTCAAATAATTAGTTATTTATGGTATTTGCGGTTTAGTGCCACCGATGGTCTTTTGTATACTGCTCTATGATATTTTTGTATCCTTGAGAATGTGGCTGTCGTTTATCCAAGAATCTAATCTCAAAAAGTAGCGCTTAAAGTAAAACGTGTTGACTAATGTCAACAACATTTTTTCAGCATCATAAATGAAAGTTGAAAATGGGCGATATTGATCCATCCGACTCCTCTAATGTCTGCCACAAAAAATGATCATTTTATAATAATTCAGTGCTTAGTAGAGTGAAGATATATGCCTTTTGACATACATGTTACAAACCTCCAGTTTTTCCTCATAACTCCAAATCTACAGACTGCAGTGACCTGAATTTTTTCCCTTGTTTTGCTTTACAATTCCAGGCGAAATTTGTGAAACTCGACAGGTCAATCAAACTCCTTCTTGTACCTCCCACACAAATGACCGATTTAATCCATATGATCTTAGATTCATATCTTCCGCACGGTTATACCAAATAAAGTCAAATTTCGTACACAGTTAGAGTATTAAGTTTAAGAATTAAAAAATATATAGCATATCTTCCTAGTTGCACTGAATTCAGGCCAATTTGCTCGCATCATTTGATAAATTTAGTTCTGATTGAAAATTGACTGCAGTACCATGTCTATTCGGATATTTTCCATACAAATTGATCGACTTAGAGAAATTTGATTTTCCTCCTGTACACTCTAATGTTACTGTTATCTGACAGTAGCTTAAATTTTTGTCAATACCGTTGATTGGAATGTTTGATATGATATGAAAAATTCGATTGGATAACCCCCCGGACAGTTGTAATACCTGCATTGTAAGCTATCTAATTTAACCCATATGCTTAAAGGAAACTTGTTGAAGTTTTATATGAGTCTCTTCACTTGACCAACAAAATATCTGTACTGTATAATTACTATTTACAATTACAATCAATTAACAAATATTTCTCATTTTATTGTGTTATAATGCTACAAATGACGTTAAATTTTGATAAGCTTGAGCCAGGGAAAGAAAACGAATGGTATTGCAACACTCCATAATGGAAATTCTATTTGTAATACAAGATTTGAGGCAAATCCTTTGTTTGATATCGTAAAAATTGCAAACCACACCTGAAATGAGCTGACATAATAGAGCACTATAACCAAGCCCAATAACAAACAGCCCTGCAAATAAAGGAATAACACATTTTCACCACTTCTAAGGATTCAATGCGTGTATGTTTACCGCTCTCAACGAAGCACTTCTAAACTGTATCCAAAACAACGGTATCGAAGTACTTACAACATTGGTTCGCTTTCCATTTACATAGGGTGATTTTTTAATCGTAGCTTTTTAAAAATCGAATAAAACACCCAAATTTGCATCAATATTAAATTTTTTATTGAAATCGATAAATTGGTCCTTGCCATTTAATTTTTAAAGATAATTTCATATAAATGTTGTCCGCGGCTCCGTTTCAAAATGTTCATTCGGAAGGTCCAATTTTTCGTCACTTTTTCGAGCATTATGGCCTGTATTCCACGAATAACGCGTGTTATGTTATCCTGTAAGGTTTCAATAGTGTTCGGTTTGTCCACATAGACTAACGACTTGACATAACCTCACAAGAAATAATTTAGAGGCACTAAATTGCAAGATCTTGAAGGCAAATTCACAGAGCCAAATCACGAAATAAGCTGCTCACCAAATGCATCCCTCAACATATCCATTATTTCACGAGCAGTGTGGCATGTCAAACAAGTTCACCTCAGCCAATTGGGGCAAAAAAAAATTCCTTCCTCATGTAACACATGAGAACGGCAACGAATTGGCATTTCACTATCGTCATTAACACTGGACGCTACGGCTGCAATATTTTCTTCGGTACCCACTTTACGCATGCGAGTCACTGGCTTTATGTCCAACTAAGTAAATTTGTTGCGAAATTTGAAGATAACAGCACGAATTGTTGATTTAGCAGGTCGATTATAACGACCATAAAACGGTCGTATCAAACGATGCACATTTGTCGCAGAGCACTTATTTTGACAATAAATTTCAACGATTTGCAATAGTTGCTCGTTTGTTAGTCTTTCCATGACGAAATGGCAGAGTATACTGTACACTTTTCACTTTGACAGATGGCGTTTGGGCGCCATTACCAACCAGTGTTGCCAACTTGAAAAACTTAGATCTTAAAACATCACCCTATATTTCCTAAGGATTAAAGCAAGACATGTAAGTATGAAATAGTCCAAAATCTATTCCTCAGGGGACATAATATGTTCCGAAGATGTAATTTTTTAGGGAAAGAATTTGTTTATGCTCCTTTATACGATGACGGTTATAATAATTTTATCAATCCATTTGTAAAAACTACAAATATAAATACAAATGTCCGTCCCCAATATTATGAACTGCAATCAATGGTGCAGGGTATATATCGTAAGCATCGATCTTACAGAACATTAGTTGCCTTTCTAGTTCAGTGCGTGTCTACTGAATTTTAATAGAAAATATTAAATCGATCGATCGGAATCTACTGGCAAATTTCATGCTAAAAGCGATTCTACTGATGCTATATCATGAGCAATTTTAGTGGATTGATTTATATTGTGGAAATAGATTTCAATGCGGGTTTTTTTCTGATGACATATTCTGAAGAAACATTTTCTGAAAAAATCCGGTTCTTTTGAACAGTGAAAAATTACAGCCGAAGATTTTAATTTCCGTTATCCCTACATCAGTTGTGAATATATGGAGAAAATGCATCATAAAAGTGCTTCACTCCTATGACAACCCTATGTTAATTTTATTAATGATTATGCAATTTTTCATTACTTACTCATCGCAAAATGTGATGCGTGTTTGTTTCGCTTAATGCATTTTTTTGCTGGGAGATTACGTTAAAATTCCGCTTCAGTGTACAGGACAATTGTATAAAGTTATAATGGCAAAAAGAATTTTAATAACCCCTTTAAACAATATTCTACTCCATGAATTATTGGTACTTTGTTTGCTTGCTTTCAGAGTGCTTCCAGTAATGTTCAAAGTAGTAATAATAATGTTACTTTTGAAAAAAGTAATGATTTAAGGTGACCGATGCAACGGTATTAAGTAACGACAAAAACGACATACTGACGTCAAATATGCCGACATAAAATTTCTCTTAATTGAATATATTTTAATGTATTACACTAACAAGTCAAACACGGACCAATAAACTACTACCATTAATTTAAATTCGAAATTTTAACTTTATTCTATAAATATACAAAAATTAATTGTTTTTAAGAAATGTGTTTGAAATCACATAATTGCACCACATAAGTAATAATGATACGACGTGTAATATGTTGCAAGCATTTACTTCCTATGACAATCCAGCCACATTTCAATTCATTAGTGTTTCAGTCAAATTTGCATCGCAGCTGCATGGGTAGCTGTGATGAATATCAGGACATTTGGTATGCAATGTTTTTGCTATGGATGGTTTGAAAATTTCAAGGGTTTAAAACATCCACTGACCACCACAGTGCACTCTTAATTTCAAGCAAGTCCATTGATTTGTTGTTGTTATTTTTTACACAGAATAAATACGGTTTGCTGACTCATCCAAATCTGATAGAATATAAAACTGCAGGGTTCACTCAATGATAGCATGAGTACGCACAAAGCTGTTAACACTGCAATTTGTTTATATTTTAAATCGAACCTGTTGTTATTCTGATATAAATGGAAAAAATGGATAGCAAAACTAGTTAACTATTAAAAAGGATATAAGTTTTCAAGTTATATTCTATTGCAAACTTTAAAAATATATGATGCAATCTGCAAATTGAGGATTATTTGAAATTTTATTATGATGCTGTAATTTAACTTTAATATGTATTTACATACACTATATAATGTAATATAATAACAAACACGTTAATAAACACGTTTTGTGTTTATAGCAAGATTCGTGCGCCACCATGTATAATAAATACAGCGGAAACTTTTCCATGCGAGTGTTATGGAATTTGTGTTGTAGATACTTACCGAATTTTACGAATTTCAAGTTGACCCTTGAACTCATAACTATAACTTAAATTTTTGTCCGTTGATTTATAATGCTTTGCTGAATTTGAAGTAATCGACTGATCAGCCATGCCTATTTCATTTAGCCTCATGCAAAAGTCATAACCCAGTCATTATCAAGTTAACATTTTTATTTAATTACGCTAAATTTGGCCAAATTTAGTACACATGAGCGTTTGAAAAGTTCCATTATCAAAATGGATCGTATTGCCAACCCCCTTCTGATACCTCCCATACAATTAATAGAAACTTAATCCGCTATAATCCCAATTTCGTGAACTACAGTTACTGAAAGTGTTGTCTATTGTATTGCGTTATAATGCTTGTTCAATTTTGAAAAATCGACTGGACAACCAAATTATACAAATTTAATAATCTAATCCACATATTCCCAAATTCCTACCTCTCATTCATTTGCACTGGTTTCAGGATAACTTTCCAATTGTCAGAGACTTGATAAATTTAGTTTTGCGAATGATGCATGGCACGACTCTATTGATGCCTTCAATATATATTAAATTAATCAATTTATCAAAATTTTACTCTTTCTCCTGCAGTCTCTAATTCGTGGGCTGCAGTCACTAGAGTTTTTGTAAATTTATAGCATAACAACACTTGCTCACATTTTTTCACTTTGTTTCCGTCAACCGAACCGAAGCTGTATTGAATATTGTCTCTGTTTCAAATATAAATAAAATTACAAGCAATTTTGATTTTGATTTGGTTTATGAAACGTTTTGTTTGTATTTCAATTAAAATATTTTGATATAAAAACTTCTAAATTCAGAAAAATAATTATTTAACCATTTTTACTTTTCTCAGTTTGACGCCTGGCCCTTTTCTCTGCCATGAAGCGAAACTGTATTAGGTTAAACTTGAAACGAAATTGCATAAAATTAGGTTTTCACTTCAAATTCTCAAATCCAAATATCTGTTTCATTTTGATAGAGAAACAGAATCAATGTTGGTTTCTAATTTATTTTCAGGATAAAACTACTCAATGTATGAAGTGAGTTGCTGTGAATGCATGTTGCATGAATCTCAAACAAGTTCCTAATTTATTTTAAATAAGTTTACAATATCAGAATCGAAACGAAACTGAACTTTCGTGAAGATTATTGCTAAATTTATATCTTTCATTCATTACTCCTTTATTCAATTGCAATAAATTCAGTATTACTCGTATTTAGCACGCACTTGACTTTTAGTATACTTATTGCTGTGATTGAAAACGTACTGCATGCTTACCTTCCATAGGGCACTACACATGCAAGATCCTCTATTCAGTAATACTAAGCGAGCCGTTTACAGTTTTTAAGTGAAGGACTTCAGAAAATTATAATTTGCTTTTGTTTGTTGTGTATTAATCCAGAATCCCTTCAGGCACTCTTCATACTTTTAACATAACACAAATGGAGTTTTGGTTAAAGTATATATATACCTAGTCCTGCCATATGTTCTGTTACAAATATAAAACACGATAAAAAAACCAATATTCACATTGTATTCAAAATTATTTCATTTATTAGAAGACAATATTGGTTATTAAAAAAAATTGTATTCACTCGGAATGGCCGCCTTTTGCTTTAACACAAGCTTTCAAACGTGTGGCCATTGGGCTATAGCCGCACGTACGATTTCCATGGAGATCGAGAACGCTGCTCTGGTTAATGCTGTTTTAAGGCTTCCCAAATTTCTGTGGGGGGTCTTGCAAGCCATATTCTTCAATTCTGACCACAAAGCATAATCCAGTGGATTGACTCTGAGTCACTCCAGCGTGGTTTTAGCTTTGTGCGCAGGAGCAGAGTCCTGTTGGAAGATCCATCTACGTCCATTGAAAAGGGTATCGGTCAAACCCTTCGCAACACCCTCTAACACATCTTTTTGGTAAACCTTTGCACCAGTTTTTACGCCCTTTTCACAGAAATGGAGGGATGTGACACCATGGTGGGAGACCCCCCACCAAACCATTACTGAAGAGGGATGATGGCCACGTTGAACCCTTGGAACAACTTTTTTCGCTTCCTTAGATGAAGTGGCATAAATATTGTCATTTTGTTTGTTGAAAACTTCTTCCACGGTAAAAATTTTCTCATCCGCAAACAGAATGTTTTCATGGCCTTTGTCCGCCTAATTTTTTTTAGCTGAGAAGTTAGAAGATACCCCGTGGACCGACGATAGGCTTTCATATGCAGATCATCCCGAATCAGCCTAAACATGGATCTGGTTGATATATTCAATTCCTTGGACATGATTTTTTGCTTTCTAAGGGGATTTCTCCGAATTCTTTCACGCACTGCCTTTACTACCGCACTCGTACGGACAACGTGCGGGCGACCACTTTTTGGCTTGTCTTCTACTCCAGACAATTCGCCGAAGCGAGCAATAGCACGATAAACGAACATTCTCGATATTCCGAGTTTAGCAACTCGAAAATTTGGCCAGCACTCTTTCCGCACTTATGCAACGCTTTAACGCCCCACTCCATGTTAATAGATTGCAAACTGAAACCAAACTGACTAGTATTCTTCACTAATCAGTGCATGTGTTCTGAAAAAAAAAGTTAACGGTTCTATTCTCGCAAGAAGTTTTGAACGATAAGCGCAGGAAATTGTGTAACAGAACATATGGCAGGACTATGTATAATATAGTTTTTGTACTACTGTTTGCAATTTATTGATTTATTTGGATTTTTTTTTTCTTTGCTCACTAAAATTATTTGAATTCTTTACAAAGTATAATAACAACACTTTTTGACACCAGAAAGTATAGCACAATGTTCACAAAATGTATGCCGTAATTTCAAAATATCAAATTTTGAAATATGAGGTGGATTAGCAATCGTTATTTGAGCTTTATGACAAGCTGTATCTTATACGTACAGGGTGTTCGTCGGGAGGGTATACTACTTTGTTTGTTTATAATTTTTGGTTGAATGAAAGAGAATGGATCGTAATTGATAAATGTTTTATTTAATGTCGGCAATTATGTATGGAATACAATATAAGATAAATGTCCGCCCCTGTTAGCCTCACAAATGCGAGTCCTTTTGAGCACATTTTTCATTACATTCTCATTCATTTCATAGCAAATATTTTGTTTGAGTTGCTCAAGCTTTTCTGGTTTGTGTGCTTAAACTTTGCTTTTCAGATATCCCCACAAAAAGAAGTCCGGAGCAGTCAAATCAGGCAATCGTGGATTCCAATCAACATTAGCATTTCTTCAAATAACTTGTTGTGGAATGAGGTCTTGCAGTAATTCTATTGTAATCCTGCTGTATGTGACGTGGCACCGTCTTGGTGATAGCACATGTTAATCAAGCCCAAAACATGCAGTTGTGGCATTAGAAAGTTTTCAAACATATCACGATATCGCACCCCATTGACAGTTACCGTTACGCCATTTTCAGTTTCAAAGAAGTGAAGTCCAATGATTCCTTCTGACCAATTTGCACACCAGACTGTCACTTTTAATGGATGCAAGGTGACTGATGAATAATTTGAGGGGTTTCCATTACCTAGAATTGACTATTCTGTTTATTCTTGAGCAGCAGTAATATTTACAGCCGATCTTGCAGTACGTTGTGGTCCATGCCTGGCCCTATCAGCTACAGACCCTCTTTCTTCGAAATCACTCACTACTCGATAAATAGTGCGTTTTTTTGGCACGTTGTTTCTCCCAAAAATTTCACGTAACTTTCTCATCGTCACAATAATAGATTATTGATTTTGATAAAATGTTTTAACGTTTAAAACACTTTGGTTTATCGAATATTTTTCCATAATAAATTTGCCACGTCTCTACTTCACGACTGCCAAATATAAACTATTAAGACTACTGTTTACTGAAATGGCGGACACCCGGTATATAGTTTTTGTACTGCTGTTTGCAATTTATTGATTTCGTTCATTTTTCTGCTCGCTAAAATTCTAAACTAAAATTATTTTCAAAGTATAATAAGAACGTTTTTTCGCACCAGAAAGTATAGCAAAATTTTCACAAAATGTATGGTCTAATTTCATAATATCAAATTTTAAAATGTGGGGTGGATTAGCAATCGTTATTTAAGCTTTATGACAAGTTGGACTTTGACAAGTTCGATAATTAAAAATTTCCAGGCATGCCCTATTCCTGGCCCGTTAAATTTCACTGATATAACAAAATTCTTATTTCACTCAGTTTTCCTTTCACAATTTTTATAGCGACTAATTTCTGATTTTGTTCTTTTTGTGATATCTCTGACAATAATCATTTCTCCTTGACTTTTTATTTTAAGAGCAAAACGTTTTTCATTTATTTTCACACAGCACCCCATACAATAAATTGGAAAAAGCATAATCAAAACAAGGGGCAAATTCGAATACATATATATTTATATATATATATTGTCTCATAGTAACAGCTTCCATGATTTAACCATTACGTTTTCTCCACCACTGCCGTTGTTATTATTGTGTCCTTGTTTCCTGTTCCGCTTATTGCAGTTGTTTTGTTGTGTTTTACTCTGTTTTGTTGGTGTACTTCCAAGGTTGTTTTTATTACCACAACATGAGTGAATGTTAATTACGTGGTTTGAGTTTGTTTACGTTTTTTTTCAATGGGTTCATAATATAAAATGCTTGAATTTTTATATTCCTCGCACAATCCTACTTATTGTATTGTGGGGAGGATGGGCGGAAAAATCGAAGGAGATATGTATATGTTCGACACGTGATTCTATTTTGAGAGAGAAAAATGGTACGAAAGTAAATGTTAACACAATGTTAATAAAATGCAATAATTAAGCCTTAAATTAATAACTGGGACAACTTTTATTCCGATTACTTAAAAGCAGGGACTGTCACCGAAACGAAATCAAATCCCAAATAGTTTGAATTTGTCTCAAATTCTGAAATCCAAATCGGAGAAAGACATAATTTTAATTCTCTTGTCTACAACCGAATCAAAATTGTAATGAACTTTGTTTCTATTTCATACATTCAAAATGAAATTACAAACAATTTTGATTTTGATTCATAAACCCGAAACGAAACAGGAAATAATTTCGATTCTGGTTCAGTTTATGGCACTTTTCTTTTTGTATTTTATTTGATATATTTCAACAAACGGACCAAATATTGTATCGTAAATCCATTTTTCGTTATTGAGCTATCTGTCAATAAAAAAATTACATTTGATTTCAGTTCTAATTTAGATTAGGAGACGAATCTACAAAAACTATATTTTCGTTTTAGGCTCTCGAACCAAAATATCTGTTTCCAATAGAATCAAAGCATATTTCTAATTTTGTTTCACGTAGAAAACGAATCAATGTATGAAGTTAATTGTTGTTTCCAATATCTGAATAAAATTTCTAATGTACCTTAAATAAATCTACAATATCAAAATCGAGACGAAATTGAAATTTAGTGAAGATCCCTTCTTAAAAGAATATTATTAGCATCAATATCATGTTCAGCCCACCGAACGCGGAAAATAAAATATTTGTTCTTTACAAATAAATACTTCTAAATAATAAGATAATTACAATGCCGGTTTATCAATTCAAGGCAACTTAACGTGGGTCTCGCTATGTCTCACGAAGTGCCATCACACATGGAGACATTATATTTATGCGACAGACAGCGCCCCTCTGGGGAACTCAAATTAGCCCCGCAAGAATTCAGCGAAGCACCTTTGAAATTATAAATATATCCCCTTTGAACAAATTCCTCAGAGCTCGGTTCCTTTTTCAGCCTAAGTACATTTGAAGCCACTGGAATAAATTGAATTTCCTTCCGGTAGGGAATGAAGCCTGTCTAGACACCTGAATTTGCTCATCGACAAACTACCCTTCAAGTTTACATACTACAAGCAGGAGGGCCTGAAGTTATGTGGGAACACTAATATCACATCTTCTGTTAATCGACTGTCAGTACGATGTCCCACAAGGGCGTCTACAGCGCGATCAGTACAGCTCTTGGCGCCTTGGATCTCCCATGCTACTAGTCAGAGTTTCGGTGCTCCAATATCTGCACATGTTATGCCTCACATAGAACTGGTTCTTCATTGTGAAACACACACAGAAATTGGACGTCTCTCGTACCCGTGACGGTGTTCATATACACTATGCAAGGTATATATAATTATGTATCTCCGCAATACTATCCCATACAGTAAAACTACACTCCACATCACCGCATTGTAAACAATCCGTTTGGAAAGTGACGTGCCCTGGTGAGCTTATTTACTGTAGACAGCTAATCACTAACGTCCTAGTTGTTGTTGACCCTAACAATCCTTGACGGGTCCAAGTCTTTCATATCATCATATAGAAGATAGTCGCATAAAATATATCTCCAATCACATACCAGTTGCCTACAGTCAAAAGACCTATTTCTACCGAAACCCATTTTAAGCAGGAAATCGCCAAAAGAACAATGCTCTGTCACTATAAAACCATAACTTACATTTAACTCAAATCCTGGGTTTCCGTTGGAAAAACAAACATTCTGCAAATTAAGCGTTTGTGGTCCTAATGGATGGATTACCATCTTTTTGCCACACACTCATCCAAAAGTGTTTCACCTTTTGTCTTGCTTAGATTGCTTATAGCTCTTACGTCCCACCGCCAATTCAAGAAATATAGTCCCCATTAAAACCTGAAGTGCCTCGATATAAGTCGTTCTATTGGTGATTTTTTCAGATTTAAGCTTTTCAGGTTGGCAGCACTGGTTGGTAATGGCTTCCAAACTTCATCTGTCAAAGTGAAAAGTGTACACTATACTCTGCCATTTCATCATGGAAAGACTAACAAACGAGCAGCGATGGAAAATTCTTTAAATTTATTATCAAAATTCGTGCTCTGTGACAAATGTGCATCGTTCGATACGACCATTTTATGGTTGTCGTAATCGCCCTGCTGAATTAACAATTCTTGCTGTTATCCCCAAATTTCGCACCAAATTTATTTTGTTGGACATAAAACCATTGCCTTGCATGCGTAGAGTGCATACCGAAGAAAATATTGCAGCCGTAGCGACCAGTGTTAATGACAATCGTGAAATGTCAATTCGTCGCCGTTCTCAGTGATTGGGCATGTGTTGCTCAACCACAAGGAATTTTTTTTTTTTGCCCCAATTGGCTGAGCTGAACTTGGTTGACATGTGGTTTTATCAGGACGGTGCAACATGCCACAGTGCTCGGTGAGCAATGGATATGTTGAGGGAAGAATTTAGCGATTTGGTCCTGTGAGTTGGCTCCCAAGATCTTGCGATTTAACGCCTCTTGATCATTTCTTGTGGTGTTATATCAAGTCGTTAGTCTATGTGGACAAACCGAACACTATTGAAGCCTTACAGGATAACTATTGAAGCCTTACAGGAAGACGCGTTATTCGTGGAATACAGGCCGAAATGCTCGAAAAAGTGACGAAAAATTGGACCTTCCGAATGGACATTTTAAGACGGGGCCGCGGACAGCATTTACATGAAATTATCTTTAAAAATTAAATGGCAAAGACCAATTTATCGATTCCAATAAAAAATTTTAATATATAATGCGAATTTTAATGTTTCATTCGATTTTTAAAAAAACTACAATTAAAAAATCACCCTATATATACCGGCATGACTTTCAAACTATAACCTAAAGAAGTTGCAACTGCTTCACACCACACCCAGCATATTATGAGAACAGCACGCCTGCAGAGCTCCCATTCAGTCAGTACAATGCTATTTGATGTTCTCTCGGTACAGGCCATTTTCCCTAATGTGAAAAACGAAATTCTCCTTCTCCCCTGGAGCCTTCCCAATTTCTCCTTGTCGCATATCCTTTGTTACTACCAGCATAGCTAACGAAATCGCTACGGATTTGTCTACAGATATCGCAACACCTATAGGATACTTTAATTGGACACCGTGCTTATCATAGTTAAAGCAAGTAGCTCGATCAGAGCCAAGGCAAGTCGTCGGCGTAAACACTAAACGTGCGCTTTTTAGTAAGGCTGCATCAGTAATGAAGCCACTAAATGTATAATACGTCAATATGTCAATGTATAATATATCAAAATGTTAAAGTGCCACTCCTTTACAAGATCGTAGCAAAATCGTTTAGAAGGTCTTCTAAAAAATGTAGATTCAATGGTGAAGGGGAAACTATAAAAAATATTAAATAAAGAATGATAAATAAAAATAAAATGTACAAAATACTGTCGTCTTATAACAGGATGACAGAAATGCCTTTGGCGTTCAGGAAGTTCTTTTCACCACAATATAACGATTGTGGTTACGAGAAGGAAAGTCAAGGAAAGCCAAGTGGAGGGTACTTCCCGTAATTGATTTTCGGGTAACTGGAGAACTTATCTAGAATTTTTTGTAGACGCTTACATTTATTAAGAGGTCTGTGTGTTGTTCTATCTTTAATGAGGATCTCTTTATGGCCCCAAGTGGAACATTGTTCTTATATAGAAAAAAATAAAACAAAAAACCAATGATCCATGACTGGATGCAGATTTGGAATAATGGAGATTACCAATGTTTTAAACTATTGCACCATTTATTCGTTAATTAAAAGCTGTATATGATATTAATGAACTTCTCATCTTGACCCCTCTTCATACGATTAAGAGTGTTAGGAGTGATAGGATGGACGAGATGAATTGATTTGTTCTTATCTATAAATACTCTATTTTAAAGCCCATTGATTTAAAGGCAGAAAAATTATAGTTTTCGGCAGTCCTCCAAAAGAAATTATTAAGTGACCTCTGTTTCCTGTATGTTTGGTAATATGTAGTCCACTTCCAAGAGCTTATTTCATTCAATGCCTGAACCTTGCTAATGGGAGTTTAGAAAACTATAAGTTAAACTTTGTATAGGAGCTATCAGGTAATAAGTGTTTTCATGCCTTCATGTGGAAGTTATTCATTTTTCGTTTTCAAGTAAAGTTATATAAAACACTCTTAAAGGTATGACTTCGATGAAACTTTTTTTCATTATAATGCTTAGACCTCGCCATTATATGTGAAATGGATTTTCTGGATTGGTTCAGCAGTGGATCTGTTTGAGGTGGTTTTGGAAAAAATACGATCCAATAACACCTCCAGACTATAATGAGCACCAAACAGTAACTTGTTCTAGATGCAATAGCTTTTCCACAATCACTTCTGGGTTCTTCTCTGAGCGCCATTTGCGGCAATTATGCTTGTTGACGTAACCACCAATGAGCTACATCGCTGAACAAAATGTTGTTCAATTGAAAGTCCACGTCTGAATCACCACTTTTGTAGTAAATTTAATCTATTTGTACGTGTTCTTCGGTTGTCAAGCATTTCATATTTGTAAACCAAAGCAAATCTTTCACTAAACTTCCTTCTTCCATCTAATATCTCCCAGAGGAATGTGCAATTTAAACCATACATTAGTAGCTTAACATCTTTCACCACATTGTATTGCATTCAATTAAACTTAACACACGTGATTAATGAACTTAATTCTAAAAATGAAAATGAAGGGTGTTGCCACACCATCCTCCCATACAAATTGAATGTTTTATCGAAATATTATTTTACCCACGCAATCCCTTATCCATGAACTACAGTTATAATGCTTGTAGAATCTAAAAAAAGTCATATTGTCTGTATTGTTTCATATCTATCAGACCTTCTGTCAATTTAGTTCTGCCAATGAAAATGGCCTTCACAGCAACGCTTCCTGCGAGGCACCACAAACACAAATAGACCAATTTAGCAAAAACCAATGGTTCCTCTATAATTTCTAAGCGAAAGCAAGATGTAATCTTGCTTCCTTTGTTCTTTCAATTAATCAAGAGCTTCTCTATAAACTCTTAGTAGATGATTTCCAGTCAATCCCGCTAAGCACACAGCAACATCCCCCTGATCGTTTATCCTGGCTTGGCCATCCTTTACGCTGGCTCTCTACGATTTGACTGCGACGGTTTTTGCCTAGTGTTAACATAAGCAACGCATTCTTTGTCGTCAGTCACAATCCAATTCAGAAATGGGTCAATTTTATTGCGATCCTGGAGCGATTCGCAAATGACAATTTTTTTTATCTTCTTTTTGTGTCCAGCCTAGCTCGAGAGGTATAAAAACGTTTTTTTTTTTAGCAAAGTTTAGCTGCCAGGCGATCGAAACATTGTTTACGTGGCGACTGGTCTTAACGATTTTCATTATTTTATTGACATTTTCGACGTGTTGCATCCTTGACACCGAAACCAAAATTGCACATGATTGGCCTTTACAGAATCAGGACTATGCAAACTAATCGCAGATCTTGCGATTTTGCCTTTTTTTAAGAAAAAACTGTAAAGTGTGACATATTTTTTCTTTGGTTTTTTTTTTGACCAGTTCTGACTTGCGCTCCAACAATGCTGAGTCTAGAAATTTTTTTTCAGTAATTCGATCGCACAAATGCAACGGGAAATACAGATGACCAAAATCATTTGCAGGCAAAATAATGGATTTCTTTGTACTATATGTTCTATTATCAAAGAATATTGGTCGGGTTTAGTTTCTTAAATAATTTCCAAATAACATCTTCAGTTTACTACAACTTAATTAAAAAAAGCATTCAATTTGTCCCATGCATGGAATAGACATTGACCGGCAAAGCAATTTGCCGGCCAGAAGAGAATACCAAAATTTAAACTGTTGAGTGACGTTTTTATTTTGCAATTTTGGCGATTAATATAGTATCACTATCTATCACGCTATCACGACGAAATTCGGCACGCAAATTTTCCGATATCCATGATTTAAACAATTTAGTGAAAAAAATTTGTTGAAAGTACTGGCAGGCAATGTTGCTTCTACATATTCAAATACAATAGAACGCAATCATTGCCAGTGCAATTTGTAAAATGTAACATCATATTACAGCTTTGTGGATATGCACAGATATTTTCTGACAGCAGTCAGGAAAAAATCACCAACGAAGGATTTGCGTGTGGTGGAATAGTTTTTGGCTGCAGTGAATAGCTGACCTATGTAATACTATGACCTTTTCGAAAAATGATAGACGTTCAACATAGTATTAAACAAAAAGAGAGAAAAATGGTAGTATGGAAGAAAACAAACAAACATTATGCTGAATGGCTGAACAAATTGCACTTGCTGATCGATTAGTTTTCATTTGGCAAGTAATGCCAAATTTTAGGTTAGTGGTTTGAATGAAAATCGTATTAAAATTCAGGTCGCTTTTTATGATGCCATTTTACAGTGGAGCACATCCATAGAATGCGGCTACAAATATTTAGTTTGTAAAAATGTTTCAATTTTGTAGCAGGCATTTCTGCAATATACGAGTATATGCAGACAATATGAAATATTTAAACTTAAAAAAACTTAAAATTTAACTAAAACTTAATGGTAAAAAAAGTTATTAACAACTGGCTTTAGACTCATGATGTATGAATGGCCACAGCTGCGTACAGGCAAGCCTATTTGAAGTTGTCCGCCAATGAGATTCCTACAAACTTTATGCGCTTTTGCAAAATGACGCAGCAGAAGAAAGAAGTCTTCATCGTAGACAATCAGGTATTTTACACAAACTCTGTATACCTAAGAAAGTTTGACACCAGGTGGTAGCCTGTGTTATGAACTCTTCAATTTCATAGCGAAGTATAACAATATACTGCTGTGTTTGAATCTCAGAAATATTTTATGATGATTGGATTATCCCGTTACTATGCATTAGGAGGTTCTTCTCCCGAACCAAATTGTCAACACTGGAAAACTGTTTCTGTTATGTAGGTACACATGTCTGTTAAATATGTTGACAATATCAGCCATTTTGGATTGTCAGTTTGTTTTTGACAGATAAAAAGGTTAGTCGTGTTTTGGTGTGCTCATCGTTTTTTTACTATTCGAAAAATTTGGATCAAAGAAACTGTATTAAGTTTTGTGTAAAAAATGAAATTAAATGTGCAAGAACATTTGTTCACAAGTTCAATTGTGGTATAACCCGTTTAAGGAAGGCCGAGAAGATGTCAACGACGATGCTCGTCCTGGTCGCCCGAGCACGTCAACAACCGATGAAAACATTGAAGCAGTGAAGAAAATGATTTTGGATAATCGTCGAATCACTATTAGAGAGGTTGCTGATGACGTCGGCATATCGTTCGGCTCATGCCAAGCAATTTTTACGGATGTTTTAGGCATGAACATCACTCAGAACCTGTTGAACGTCGTCAACGACGATCCAGATTTCCTCAAAAAGGTCATAACTGGTGACGAATCATGGGTGTACTTATATAGCTATGACATTGAAATCAAAGCCCAATCATCCCAATGGAAGCTTCCAGAAAAGCCAAGACCGAAAAAAGCACGTTAAGTTCGGTCAAATGTCAAGGTTTTGCTCACTGTTTTCTTCTATTGCAATGGCGTGGTGCATCATGAATTCTTGCCACATAGTCGTACGGTCAATAAGGAATACCGTCTTCAAGTTATGCGCCGTTTGGGCGAAGCTATTCTTCAAAAACCCACAAAATTGTGGAAAAACCAATCATGGATTTTGCACCATGATAACCTGCTCACACATCGATACTTGTGCGTGAGTTTTTGGCCAAAAACAAAATCGCAATCATGCCTCAACCACCGTATTCACCGGACTTGGCCCCCGCTGACTTTTTCCTCTTCCCGAAACTGAAGACACCGATGAAAGGAAAGCGTTTTGCTACGATTGAGGAGATAAAAGAAAAATCGAAACAGGAGCTGTTGGACATATCAAAAAGCGCGTTTCAGAAGTGTTTCGAGGATTGGAAAAAACGCTGGCATAAGTGTATTATATCTGAGAGGGATTACTTGTCGACGTAACCACCAAGTGAGAAATGAGATTCATCGCTGAAGAAAATTTTGTTTGATTGAAAACCCACGTTTTAACTGTTTTTCCGGCAAGTGTCTGTACATCGTCCATGGTGACCCTAAAAAATGGTCACTTATCTAACAGTTCAATGATTCATTTATCAATTAAATGTTATATGAAGCATTAGAAAGGCACTGCATGGATACATCCCCAATTTATACATATTAAAAGGTTTGGTTATTGAACGTAATATCGGCCAAACCGGCCAAGTTGATATACTCTTAAGGTCTGAGGGAAGTTTGCTTTCAATATTCCCACAAATGTGACGACAGACCGATGTATTATGTCAAGAAAGAACCAAATATACTACTAGAAAGCGTAACTTTTTAAGTATTTTCCTAAGAATTCAACCTTTAATCGAAACAATGAAAATACGTGTCATTTATTACGGCAAGGAATTTAACACCCAAAAGGAAGTGTCTGAAGTATCAAGTATTATTTGGCCAAATGTGCCCTACAACCTTCTAAGTTGATTGAGGGATGTGTCTTTGTTTTATTGGTAGACAGTGCAACAGTCGTACGAAGGCGGTACCAAAACTAGCCGGTCTCACGCATAGATGTTGCCAGTAGTTTGAAAAAATAATTTTGATGAAAACTGGGAACCATATTAAACATACTCGTACGTTTTAAGTTTAAGTGTTCTCAGCGAATTTGTAAACATGGAAAAAATTGGTCACCATTATGTAATTCAATATTTCAATTTGAAAGGTCTCAGTGCAACCAATATTAAAGCTGAGTTAGATTCTACTCTGGGGAGTCGACTACTTTGTTCACGACTGTAAGATTTTTGTAGCAGGTTTTAAAGGAAGCCAATGGTGGTGTCGTCCAATTCAGATGTTCACGCCTGACAGGGTTAAGAAAATCCATAAAATAGTATTGGATGATCGAGTTCTGAAGGTACTGAAATGATAGGCATTTCAAAAAGTGCTACACATCGTATATTGACCCAATATTTGAAGATGAGAAAGCTGTGCACAAGATGGGTGCCGCGCTTGCTTTCAGTAGAGCAAAAACAGCGTCGTAAAGAAGTTTTAATTGAGTGTTTGGCGATGTTCCACAGCAATAAAGCCAAATTTTTAGCGTCGATTTATAAATATGGATGGGACATGGGTTCTTTGCTTCACACCTGACACAAAGCAACAGTCAAAGCAATAATCTGGAATGGGAGAATCGTGTTTAAAGATGGTGAAGTCGCTTCAATTTACAGGCAAGGTCATGGTGTCTATTTCTTGGTATGCGCATGGGAAAAACCATCAGCATCAGGTGATGAAATTATGGAAAAAGGCCACATTTTGTCGAAAAAGAAAGTTTTGTCTCATCAAGTCAATGCTCCAGTTCACACATGCAATATTGCGATGGCCGAAATTAATTAATTAAAGTTCGGATTGCTTCATCACGCGCCTTATTCGCCAGATTTAGCTCCCTCGGACTATTTTATATTTCCAAACTTGAAAAAAATGGTTCGGTGGTAAAAGATTTGCCAACAATGAAGAGGTGGAGCCTGCGGTTGATGGCTTTTTTGAGGAAGCTATTGAATATCGCTGGAAAAAGTGTATCGAGCTAAAAGGAGGTTATGTTGAAAAATAAACTCCCAACTTTTTTGTGTCTTCTCGTACTTACATCATTACCTTAAAAAAATAGTTTAACAATATTTGCAGAGAATTTTTTCTACACAAATTGGTTATGTTCTTAATCCGTTACAGTAAAAGGTCAGATTTTCGTAGGCATTCTACAGATGTCAGCCACTGTGCATGGTCATCGCATGAAATGGAATGATGAATGAACGTGACGAGAGACGGACTGATTCACAGATATAAAGGGTGGTTAATTAAACGTTTTCCTTTTTAAAATGCAATAAAATAAACACGAATTAGTATATTTTGCGTTTGCTCTATTGGCGACAGGAATCCTATCGGAAATTGAAAAAATACAACTTCTTTCAAATGACCTAAATTTACATTAACAATACTTTTATTTTAGCCTAATTTGTCTGCTCATTTTAAATAATTTCGAGCTCTTTTTGTCGAATAATCGCGTAAATTTTGCGTATTGTTCGCAGGAAAGTGATTATATTGCGTCCAAGCAAAAGCAAATTCGCATCATCAGAACAGATGATTACACCATTTTCGATTTTAGCGTACATTAATCGCTGGTGTGGCATCATCTCGCCTTCAAAGCCACTGTCTTTAATTTCTGACCCTGTATTTCTTTCCGTTGACGATAGGAAAGTTTTAATAAAGTCCTACACTTATAAAGCTTAAATTTGTTTATTTCGAACTGCGGTCATATGATGCATTGTTCTCGTAAATAGTCCGAGCGGAAAATAAACGTAGTTGTCAAAATAACACGTAATTTGAAAGGAACCCGCTAGGTTGTCCACCCTGTGTTACATGGATAAATTGCTACAACTATGTGATGACTGAAATGTGTGAGACTGTGTTACACAGTCATATTTTAATTTATTGCTGAAATTATTAGTGCAACGATGAGAGATACTGCTGACCGAATTCCATTCTGGCTCTTGATTATACAAACTACATTTGTATTTTTCTCTTACCGCTACTTCTGCTGGAATATGTAGTTTGTAGATAAATGTTTGATTGAATCTGTTTCATTAGGACTGTGTTTCATTGTTGTTTTACTTGGTACAGAAAATAAAGTATCTCAAATAGCTAGTTGGAAGAGTTAAGCACTTCTAAGTGCGCAACGATAATGATTATTAGGAATTTGTGGATAATAGAGGTTGGCAATTAATCCATTCTTTCGAAAACTGGTTTTGTGTTCAATGTTAAGTTTATTTGAAAATTGTATTCGAGTATGTTGGCAAATTGCGGGATGTTGAGGTATACATTCAGGTATAAAAATGGAGAAAACAGTTCTTAAATGATTTTCACAATTGAAAGCTAAAGTTTAATTCCTTCTAAAGTTACCTCGAGTAGACAATTTTTCATTTTCTCAATACGGTTAGGTCTATTGAATGCAGTACATATAAGAATCTTGCCCAAGAGTCAGTACATGGGCGAAGTTCATTGGCAGGCTAATTCGTTGTTTTGTACATTTCCTTTATACTTCTTTTGAAGATATTTCTCGCCATTCTGAAAAGGCAAAGAATATGGCATATCTTATAGTACATCCGTATATAAGAAACTTTACTTAATTGTTCAGCTATATTGTAATATATGAATATAATACAACAGGCAACGTCGAATTTTAATGTTTATGTATACGGGGGCTGTTCCAAAACTAACCAACCTAACAAAGTAGACATAAAAAATTTGGAAAAAAAATTATTTATTATTCAATATAATCACCTTTTAGCTCGATACACGTCTTCCAGCGATATTGAATAGCTTCTATACCCTGTTTATAGTATGAACTGTTGAACTCCTTAAAATAGCTATCAATCGCAGACTCCACCTCTTCATTGTTGGCAAATCTTTTACCATCGAGCCATGTCTTCATGTTTGGAAATAAATAATAGTTCGAGGGAGCTTATCTGTTGAATAAGGTTGGAGATGAAGCAATTCGAACGTTAATTCATTAATTTTGCTTATCGCAAAGGTGAAAATGTGAAGTGGAGCATCATCTTCGCCAATGTGACCTTTTTTAACAATTTCATCACCTAAATGCTGCAATAAATTAACGTAATATTTGCTGTTGGTAGTTTTTCCTTTCTGAAAATCCCAATCCTTTCTGTATAATCCCATAATCTTGCTTGCAGAAGGAACCGTCTTCGCCTTCTTTTGATACGATTCTAACATTCCAGTCCACTGTTTGGATTATTCCTTCACGTCAGCTGTGATGTGGTGGACCCATGTTATAAATCTACATAAAAATTCGGTTTTATTGCGGTTAAACATTGTCAAGCACTCTTCAGCTGCCGATCATCCATTACCATTTTGTGGATATTCTTAACCGTGTCTGGCGTGGACACCTCCGTTGGTCGACCACTACGGTGTTCGGTTTTGCAGCTCGTATGACCTCATCTAAACTCTGCTACCGAATATTTTTTCACAAATTCACTAAGATCGTTTACTTTTGATGACTTAAATAAAAATACCAAACAATGTGGTACTTTAAAACTTAAAAGGTATGTTTTTCAAGCGTACCACTTTTCACCAAAATATTTCTTTTTTTTTTCAAACTACTGGCACCATCTATACATCAGGTCGGATAGTTTTGAGACCGCCCTCAAATGTGCATACAAGTTATAAGAAATGTTAAGTTATTTAGAAATATCTTCGAATACGTTTGTTAGCGCTTTTATCTAGGCTATTATGATCTAGTGGCCAGCGTGTTTCCTTTCACTAGAACGATTTGGTGTCTTCTGAATTTGATCGCAAACCTTTATGAATGAGATCATTCTGCACGTTAGGAATATGGTTTAACCTAACAAACTCGTTTGGTCACTTATAGCAGGTCAAAATTGATTGTTTTGTAAAAGGATAATTTTTCAAGAATCTAGTCGTATAAAGGCTGTCCTTAAAGTAGAACCAATTCCGTCTATATACGACAGATTCAGGCTAGTCGATTTCAGGGAGAAAAAGATTATTATATTATAATTATAACTTAATATAATAAATAATAATTATTATAATATATTATAACGATAAAAAGATTATGTATCGGAAGAGTAGGTTAGTATATGAAAGTCATGGTGGAGGGGTAATGCATGAAGTGCATGATGGAGGACATGTTTCCAGCTCAAATAAACTGTGTGTGATCCACGGTGATAGCATACAGAGTGTCCCCTCGCAATTGGAAAGAAGATAAGTGAAATATGTGCAGATAATCATTACACCACATTTTACACAAATACCTCTACAAAGTTTAGTTGATAGAAGAATTAAAGCCCTACGATGACAGTCCAGCAGTTGAGCGCTTTTTAACGTTTACCAACAACTTGTTTCCCTATGAGGTTAATTTTCAGCTTAATGGTCACGTTAGCTGGCGACAATTAAAATAAACAAAAAATTGAGTAGAGTAACAACATCAGTACCAAGGACCGTGAGAACCAAGCACAAAGAAAACTAAACATGGCTAAGCATTTTAAAGCAGTTACGATGTTGCGAAACATTAGGCTGTGACGACTTCTAAGAAGTTTCATTGAGATTTGCGATAGTTATTGTGTCTATCAGCCCGCCAGAAACGAAGATGGATGTCGTTCAACTGACTAAGAACGTCATGAAATACCTTTTGTTAAAAGATTCTTGGTACTTTAAACACTTCCTTCTTTATGTAATATTTTTGGCCTTCAAATGACGAGAAGCAATTTTTTGACCTTGAGAATTTATGACGAATAAATGTGTCTAAACTTCAATATTTTAGCCATAAGATTATATATATATATTTGAATTTACCATTGAATTTATATTAAAATTAACCTTTTTGGACATTAAAATGTACTTTATAAAAATATTATTGTGAATGCACTGAAATTTTTGCCCCTGAAGTGGTTACATAACTCCATTGGGTGAGAATATGTGTACTAAATGTAACTGAATTCTGAATTGTAACATATGAAATTAACTGTTGCCGGAAGTACTGTAATGAGAAAAAATCACAAATCAGATCTCAACTGGTAAGCATAACTCGTTGCCTGAATAAATCTACTTTGAATTGGCACTAATTCCAATTCTCATCTTTTATTTATCGCCACTTGTAATTTCTGTACGATGAATTTGATTCACATGACTATGAAATTATATGATCCAAATTACAAGTTCCAATTTTCAGTTCTCTGTTAGATACCAACTGTGAAATTGGTCCTCCTAAAAATCATCGCTGTTGGATAATTCACAATACAGTCCAACATTTTAATTTCATAACTACAACGAGAGAGGTATCAAACTGATTAGAGGATTCCCCGCTACTCCCCCTGCCATCATATCAATCATCTCTATCAATCTATCACCACCTCTGTACAAAATGTTTATAGCAAATTGGCGTTGGCCATCAAAAATAAATCATACATTTGGCAAGACATTAATTCGAATGTACGTTTGTAATGAAAAGTATCTAAATATTTTTGTTTCACGGTTTAGATCTGTACTAGTAAGCAATCATGGTGCCAAAATATAACAAATCAAGTTAATTATCAATGGAATTATGTCCTGCGGCCAAAAAATATGGACCAAACGGTGCATCAATCTTTCACGTTATCTTTCTTTTGCCCATCGCCAATAAGATTCAGTCAATTGTGATACATGGAAAACCAAAGTCTTGTTCAGCTTTAGACCTATTAAATTCACGATTGCTGAGACATTTGCGCAAATCCTGTTGAAGATCCAAGAAAAACAGATCAACATCTATTTAGTGGTTTGAAAACCGCCGGTCTGGCAAGACTGCTAGCTGTTAAATACCTATCAGTGTTTTTTTTAGTGAAAGGTTTGCCATTTATGAATATGGATCGTTTAACCACCGAAGAAATCGTAAACAGAGTTAAAACTTACTACAAAAGTGGTTATTCTAACATCGGCTGTCAATAGAACACAATTTTTTTCCGCGACAAAGTTCATTTCTCACTCGGTGGTTACGTCACCAAGCTAAATTTTCGCATATGGTGCTCGGTGCACCCATGAGTGATTTGGAATTATTATTTCGAACACTACCTCAGAAGGATCCAGTGCCGCGTCCAATTCAGAGGCGGTTATTTAAATGGCATTGTATTTTGTACATAATGGCACGTTCCAAGCATTATAATGAAATAAAAGTTTCATCGAAATCATAGCTTTATGTGTGTTTTATTTAACTTTACTTGACAAACGAAAAATGGATAACACTATATAATGAGTAAAAATATAAGCCACAGTAGCTCGTTAATCCGAAATTTCACAGGAAAGATAAATTAATTTGTTTAAATTTAATTTAATTTAACGTTATCAACTTAAACAGTTATAAAACATTTAGAGGTTTCGAAACCTTCGGCCTGGCAAGGCTGTCAGCTGTTATTATTTAGTGAATGGTTTGCCATTTACGAATGCAGGGGTCGGGCCTGTGCATCATCGTAATGAACGCACTGCCGAAAATATCGCTTCTAATAGTGAAAATGTGGCGGACAATCCGAATTTATCTTATCGTATCTTATGGCTCATTGCTGATCATTCACAATACCGTAGATATGGTGATTGGGTGCTACAGCAACAGGCTTTCAATACAGATTTTTCGAACATTTTCTTCGGCGATGAAGCTAATTTCTCAATCGGTGGTTATGACAACAAGCAAATAGTCGCATATGGGGCTCGGGCAACCCAGAAGTGATTGTGGAAAAGCCATTGCATACGGAAAAAGTGATTGTTTAGTGCGCATTGTGGTATGGAGTTGTCATTGGGCCGTATTTTTTCGAAAATCACGCTGGAAAAACCTCAAAAGGTTTTTGCATCTAATCCATAGGCGGTCGTTTAAATGACATTGTATTCGTACATAATGGCTACGTATAAGAATTATAATGAAGTAAAAGTTTGATCGAAACTATAGCTTTACTAGTATGTGTGTTTTATTTAACTTTACTTTTTGAAACCGATAAATGGATAACCATTTATTTTAAAATATTAAGGTCCTTGGAGAAATTCTACCCCGTATTCAAAGACGTCGAATGCGTAGGTTGATTCTAGTATACTAACATGTAAGTAGATATAACTTGTACACCCATATCTTTTGTAAATAAATAATAGTGCTCAGTTAAATACATAAAAATGCTCGCAGTAATCATATATAGAGAGAAAAATAATCAAACACAGAATACATTCGTATGCAACATAAATACAAATATTGGTGTGGAATGAGTAATCGATTTCCAAATATCCTGCGAAATGAATAAATACTACTTCTATACCTGAATATTAGGAATGTTTATATCCTTCTTTTGTAGGTTTTCCATAAATTTAAAATTTGTTGGGAATATGTAAATTTTCTTTTATTGCTGATTATTCACAAATGTTCTTAGAATTAGTCTGTAAGGGGAAAAAAGTGTAAATAAGTTAAAAGTTGGTGAAAAAGAGAAATTGGCACCCAATGAATTAAACTTTATAAAAAGGAAATCTTATTGATAACTCACTTGATATGTTTTGGGGATACAGGAAATACTTACCATTGATTAATAGGTGGGACATCTATCTACGTATCTACCACGTTGAATGAATAAGATGAAAAGAGATTACGTTATTTAGGGTCAAATGTCAACGTGACAGGATTCAAGGGAACTGATGACTTAATTAATGCCAGATTATTACGTTTACGTTTTTGCGTTTCCGAAATTTGGAGTTTTTACCAAAGTATTGAGCAGAAAATGTTTCCCAAATTAATATTTATTCATACTTATCATTAATCAAACTTGCATCGTCCACTTAAATGAAGTAGTTCATAGTTTGATGCATCAATTTTAACTGTAATTCCTAAACAAATTTGCTCACATATCAAATTGCAATCGTTTTTATTCCTTCACCCCAATAAACGCTTAAAATACCAAAAATCTTTTGACCAACTGTATTTCATGGGTTTTTTAAGTCGATTGAACGATATCCGTCTATTTGGCTTTCTCTCCTGCATGTTGCTCTAAATGTCTATGAAATTTCTTAAAACTTTGCACATCCTAATATTTAACTAGATCGTAACCGGAAATTGGAAATGATTTATATCTACCAACCTCTCGATATCTGCCTTAGAAATTGGAGGATTTCCCGAACTGTATTGCTCCACTATGCTTTATTAAACTTGAAAAATCAATCGATTAACCACGGTGATTGTGATCTCCCATAAAAATTACCGTTTCAACCCAGTTATTCTTCATTTTATATTTAAATTTAATCTTGCCTTTGCAATTTCCAATTGGTAATCTACAATGCAGGTGATATTGCGGTATGAACCCCTAAACAATATCCGTGTCAAATCACAACGCTGTTTAGAATTAAAAGAAACAACCGTTCAACTCAATATATGTTTATCAATTGAGACGGCTTGCCGCTCGACTGCTTTTGACAGACTTGAATTTCTTTCAAAAACTCAATAACGTAAAGGTCGCTGAAGACATGCTAGAACGAGTCACTTCAAACTCCACAACTGGCTAATATATGGGTTTACGATTTTGACATTAAATCGGTTAACAAGTTTCGGAATGCCGTCTTCCATCTGAGCAGAAACCGAAAAAATCATGTCAAAATCTATCAAAATTCAAGGTTAGTTGATTTTTTCTTTGATTATAGCTGTGTTACTTATTTGGAATTCTTGCCAGGAGGTCTGAGCGTAAATAATGATTGTTATCTGGGCTTAATAAGATATTTGAGAGAACAAATTTGCTAAAAAAGGGTAGATTTGAGAAAAGAAAACTCATGTATTTTAAACCACTTGATATGGCCCCGGCTCTTTCCGAAACCAAAATTACAACTCCTTAGCACCAGTTTTCGCCAATAGAAGGAAAGAATTCGAGCTGAAGTCTTCTCTAGAAAATGTGTCTGAGCAATGTTTTGATGATTGGATTTTTTGGAAGGAACCTACTTTTAAGGCAATGTAATAAACTTGAACGGCTAATAAATATTTTACATTTTGCCTGGTACTTTTTTGAGGGAATGTATATCGGGATTACCGATTACAGAGCTGTCAATGTTTAGCAAGATTTAACACTTACGAAGTAAAATGACGCGTACATTTTTCAAATTGTCATATTTACCACTCCGTCTGATTTAGTACAGGGTGTCCGTCGGGAAAGTATACTATTTTGTTTTGCCGTCATTTTGGTAGGTATTAGTCTTGACAGTTCATATTTAGCAGTCGTGAAGCAGAGACGTGGCAAATTTATTATTAGACTTAGACTGTAGACTTATTTTATTGATAAGTGGATTAAATTGTAGTATTTGGTTGAAAGTAGAAAAACGAAATAGATAACTTCAGTATTTCTGGCACTTCCCATACAAATTACATAAATTAACTCTATTATTCAAGTTTCATATATTTTATATTTATATGTATATTTCACAAAATTCTATATCGATTAACAAGCATCTGACGCACAGTGGATGGTTTTGTGGAAAAAAATGGAAATAAATCTGTAGTTTCTAAATGGGTGGTGTGATTTTAGTGAAATTTCATAATGGTATAGCAAAGGTATTTTCAATTTGCGATTTCGATCCGGGAGTTGAATTGATCCAAACATCTTTATGACTAGTTGATGGCAAATCACTGTCAGTCAATTTGCGATTTTTTAATGGATCCAATGAAAGTGTTCTAGACAGTCTCAAAATTAAAACATTTTCAATAATCTTAACTCAACATCAATACTTCTTTTTTCATCTATAAGGAAACGTTGGATTTGCAACAGAAATTTGACATTTGAAAATAATATTGAATTTAAGGATTTGATGTTACTTTTATATACGGAATATTGCGAATCAGATTATTTTACTAAATTAAAATAATACAACTAAAAATATGTCTTATTAGATAATAAAGGTGTGCGCTACCTTGTAATATAGCAGAAAATATCAATTTCACTGCGAGGTGCTAAATTTGCCTTCAACAAGTTTACACATGGAAAATATAAGGTAGTCATATTGTATATAATTGTGTTGGAAATTTTGTCAATTTTTCAGAAATGTATACAATTTTTAAAAATTGTAAAATTCATTGAAGACTTTTTAGAAAACAAAATCGTATAAAATTTTTAATTATTAATATTTTATAATGAAATTTTGCATTTATAGAGAAACTTAGGCAGCGAGTGTTATCGCTCTAAAAATCACTGAAAGAAAAAGTAGTGATTTATTACTAGAAATCCCATAATTCCCAAAAAACTTTCAAAAATTGCCAAAAGGGATATTTTTCTGTTTTTTTGTTGTACTTGACGGGTGAAAATTTCCCGTTACAGAATTATTACCAACACAGCAGGCCATAAAAAACAGGTTTCTTTTTTTTGACACCAGTGGTATGTTTCAGGAATCTACGGCTGAAAGTTGATATTTCCATTAAAAATAAGTCCTATTCGGTAGGTTTTGGTTTTCGTAAAAATGCAACTACCACACAATATCCCTTATGAAGTTACCTCTCAGAAAAATATTAATATATTATACTTTTCTTAACAAGTTTCTTTTTATAATTATAAAACAAATTATTATTATATTTGCACATATCTACGAATAATCGACTTCTTTTAATTTTTAACTTTAATTACGTACAACTTTGACTAAATTCTTCTTTTTCCAAAATATTTAGAATTTTGTTATAAATTTTGTTATTATGGTTCCGCAGGAAAATGAACTATGGGAGGTAAAAAAAAATTATTTTAAAAATCAAATAACCACAAGTTTAAGAGGTAAAACATAAGTAAAGCAATGCTTTTGAAAATGTCAATTAGGGGAATATATTATTAAATTGGATACAAATTTAAGAAGTTGTGTCGTTTTAAAATTTTCAAATTCGCGAGGTGACCAAATAGAGAACTTAAACACGATTATACCTCTGCTATAGACACATGAAATTTCTTTAAAATCGTTTGGGAACTGTAGATTTATTTCCATTTTTTTTTTTTTCAAAACAACCTACTGTATGGCGTTTGCTAAACTTAATTCTGCGAATGAAATTGATGTGCATTGCGGCTTCCCTAAGAGCGCGTCACACGCAAATTAGCCAATGCTGTAGAAACCGAAGCACTCTCTACCATTTCTAGAAAATAGGAAGTTATTATAATTATGAGTTATAATAATAATTGCTTTTTTACTGTGCTTTAATTCACAGGATTTGTTGATAACAACCTGGCAATTTACCACGCCTGTTATTGCAATTCTACCTCATTTGCGCTTACGCAAAAGGACATAGGGTGAAGATGTAAGTCAATGTTTAACTTAAACTTCTGTACTGGTCTTGCGCAATATTTAGGTGACCTCCTATGAAACTCGAGGTACTTAGATATTAAGCAATCGACTCAGATCACATTCATATATTACCTTAATTCAATCAGTTTTGAATATTGGGCTTATAAAAGGTGGCGCAATAGAATGTGCATATTTAAAAAATAGTTTAAAAAATAAATACAAAAGGTATGGTTAAAATAAATCTAAGGCATTGTAGAGTAATAAATGGAGTTTATTTTTTAAAAATAACATCATCTAAATGGTGACCCTCTCTACGACGGCACTCCTCTAACCGCAAACGAAAATTATTGAAAACTTTCTTCAGTAATACTGGTGAAATGGCTGTCATTTCACCACGGATATTCTCTTTGAGATGAACGATGTTTCTTGGATTATTACTGTAGACTTTGTGTTTGAGGTATCCCCACAAAAAAAAGTCAAGAGGCGTCATGTCTGGACTACGTGGGGGCCATGGGATATCACCTCTTTTCGAAATCAGTCTGCAAGGGAACATCTGCTTCACCACCGCCATGAAGTCATTTGATGTGTGACAGGTAGCTCCATCTTGTTGGAACCAAGTTCTGGAATTCACTACTCTTGAACTTTCAATTTCTGGAGCCAAAAATCCATCCAACATCTCAACATAGCGTTCCGTATTAACCGTGACGTTTTGGCCCCGCGCATTTTCGAAGAAAAAAAGACCAATTATTCCTCTGCCAGAGATTGCTGCCCGTACTGTCACTTTAGGATTATGTAATGGTTTCTACTGTTTGATTTTGGGATTTCCACTGTTCCAGTAACGACAATTTTGACGGTTTACGAACCCATTCATAAGGAAATGAGCCTCGTCAGAGAAAAGAATATTGTTTAAATTGGAAAATCGATTAAGCATTTCATAAGCATCAGTCAGACTCTTTCAATTCTTGTGTTAGTTGCAGCTTATATGGATGCAGTTTAAGATGTTAAAATTCGTTGCAAACTTCGTCGGGATAATTGTAAGACAGACGATCTCTTGCGAGTCGACATTTGTGGATTTCCTCGTACTGACTCCATAACTCTCTCAACATTGTCTTCGGTCCTAGATGTTCTTGGGCGACCATTTGCTTGTGGTTTAAATGTTGAACCGGTCTCTTCAAAACGCTTTACCCACATTTTGATTAAATTAGCACTCGGAGCTTCACTAATTCGCCGTAGTCCATATTCTGCACAATATAGTCGCCTAGTAGCAATATATGAACGAGAGTTCTCGTAAAAAGCGCGCACGAAAAAGGCGCGACGCTTCCCGTCGAAGTGATTCATAGCGACTAAAACTCCATGAGCCCGCCAACCCAACGATGTACGCGCACCCCCCCGCTCGCGGTTTTTCTACCCCGCAAAAAAAGATGATGCAATATGCACGTTCCATTGCGTCACCCTGTATAATACTTCGGAAAGAAATTGTATTACAAGGTTTTTTGTTGATTGAAGAAAGTGTATTTCGAGGTTCGAAACGTATTTGATATTTTAACACTCTATTCGCTACCCATATGTTTTTTTGTAATAACTCTTATAGCTGTCTCTTTAATTTTGTTGAAAAAGTGGTTTCACTATGTATTAAAAATTAATGTGTATATGTGTGCCAAAAAAAAAACAAATAAATAAAATAAATAATAATAATAATAACAATAATAAATAAAAATAAAAAAGTAGAGGTTGTCCAAAAATTGATTTCAATAGTGTTGATGTATTATATAAAACTACTTTCGCTGACAAGTCTTATATTCATCAAATATTTCTCAATTAGAATTCAAAATCTTCTTAAGATGAGATATAAATACATCCACAATGTATCAACGTGTGGAAGGAATAACTTCCGATCAGGCAATAACAATTAATGTTGCTCGCTAATGTGACTTAATAACTCATATTTTGTACATATACCAGTTAACAGGTATGGGAGCAGACCATATGTGGATTTAACAAAGTAATGCCATTCAACTTCTGCGTGAATAATTTCTCTCTCGCATGAATTTTGGGACATCCCTTACAAACTACCTTCGCGTATATTCGTACAAATTAATTTAATAAATTTGTCATTATCAGACAATTCTTATGCAAATGAATATTTACAAGCGCATTAAAAATTATGTGTGAATGTTTTTTTTTTGTTTTGAATGTAAATGTTACAAATGTGAAATCTGCAGTACAGCCGCAGTTACAGCGGTGTGAATTTAAGTAACATTATTTTTTACACGAGTTTATTCATTTATAGATAAAATTTTAAAAAATTAAAAAGATAACAAATTACATTTTATCGCCCAATTTTTGTTAGCGTACAAAATAATTTATTTTTTCTGCCTCACTCGAAAGAATGGTATGTTAAAATATGGTATGTTAAAAATAAACTGCTAGAAGGAAAAATGCCAAATATCTTTTCATCACATGTGTTTCATGACTTTTTTCATTTTGATTAAAATATTGTAACGGTGGCGGATTCGGTAACTGTCGTAAATCTTTAACTGTAACTTCTTAAAAATTGGTCCAGACTAAAATTTAGCGTATATTGTATTCGTTCAGTTTCTTCTAGTACTTTTCATGCAAATTGACGAATTTACCGAATCATTAACTGTTATGATTCAGTCCAATCAATTAGTTTCTAATGCTCGGCATAACTCAAAATTCAATTAGCCATTCCCCTTCTGATGCCTTCCATTCAAATGTCCAATTTAGCCCATTATTATCCTTTTATTTATATACATTTAGCGCAAGTCACATATTTTTGAAACTTGGATCTGAGATGGAAAATGGAGCGGATTGTCGCTCCCCTCCCGGTATTCCCATTTAATTTAACCAATTTATCAAAATTCAATATTTTCTCTATTTTCTTACTGGTAGGCTGCAGGAATATATTTGATTGTTTTCAAAACATTATATTTTTGCCCATAAATTTCGCCTCTTTTTGCGAAGTGATTCACACAAACGATCCATAACTTTCAAATAATATCTGTTGTTGACAATTTTGCCCGGCGGAAGCAACTAATAATGTACACTATCACAATAATCGCAGCAACCTATCAGTATAAACGTGATTTTTGGGCGACATTTGTATGATCTCTTCCATCTTACTTCACTTTTGGCATAATGTTCATTCGAATGGTCGATTATTTCTGCATCAAATCTACATGCGAGGTCTGTATTGGAAAAACCTTCAGCATTTTTGGAATCAATCGAGTTTTGACCCATCCGTCCGAGGCGCAAAATATCATTTAAGACGGACTTGACTAATTCGTTTGAAACGTCTACATCATCAGCAAGGTCTCACTAGTTAATCGACAGTTTTTGAACACCAAACCTCGGAAGTTTTTGAATGGGACTTTCGTCGACAACTGTTGCGGGGGCTTCTTCAAACTGTTTTTGCCACATTTCTTTCATTCATTATCTTTCAGACAAGGTCTGTTGTCCGAAGATGTTCTGCGACACTCTAAATGTTTCCGCAGCAGCAATTTAATTTTGTGAATAAAATTTGATGCAAGTTTTTTGTACACTGTAAAAATCTTTAAAATTAACTTAAAATTAATTGAAGTTGAAAAATTAACTAAAGCCAAACATACCTCGAACACTAATGATTGTTATGATGTAAAATTAGGCACAGACATCTGTCATAGTGCTACCATTTTGCAAACAAAAAAAAAATTCTGAGATTCTATATATCCATACAACTTCAGTTGAAAGCTGGCTTTACTTTTAGGACACAGTAGTATGTCAAATATTTGGTATTATTAGGTCTGAGAATGAAAATGGACTGCATTTCCACATCCTTTTTGGTACTTTACATACAAATTGACCGATTTAGAGAAACTCAACCTTTCGCATTTTAATTCCTAACTGGCAAGCTTTATTAATCTGTATATTTTTATATTGTACTACCTTATAATGTTCTGCAACATTCATAAAAATCATTCGTATAAAGATGCTTTTTTTGAAGATTAATATTCACATTTTGTTCAGTTATACTAAATTAAATTACTCTAAACGTCATATACTTAGGAGACTTAATTTTGACAATAAAAATTGGCTGCATTGTCATGCACTTTGATGTACTTTCCTCAAATATTACCTGATTTAGCAATGATATATACATTTGCTTAATTACATTTTATAGTACTGAACTTTCAACAACTGTCTTTTGATTTAAAGGGACAAGATTCATAGCTGTTATCCGTTTTTTCTCAAATCTTTATACTGTCAGATTTAAATTCGGTATTACATTACTCAGCCCCAAATGTGAAAATTCACTGCCATCCTAGTGAATGTATGTATTAGTCAGTTTAATTTCAACGCGACTTTAAAGACTTTAAGACTATTTATTTCAAATATTGTCCTTGGTTGTGTTTGGCGCTTTCTATTCTGAGATTATAATTTTCGATAATGCGCTCGAGCTTTTTGAATGACTTCTGGCAAACAACCTTTCTATTCTCTTGCACATTACGCAGCGTCAATTTGAAGCGTGAAATTAACTGTTTATTGAATTGTTCTCTTAATTACAATGTCATGGTTTTAAAAACTGCTTCTCACATATCGTCATCCTGTTAGAATCAGGGTTAAAAATTAAGCTAAGTATTTTCACTACCAAGCAAAAAAAAAAAAAAAAGGTGGAAGTCATTTAAAAGAAGCACATTTTCACCACTGCTAAAGATGCAATTTATCGCTTCCAACGAAGCAGCTTTGTACCACTTGCAAAAGCACCGTAATGAATTTCTTAAAAAAATGGTTTTCTTTCATAAATGGTTTTATATTCATATATGAAATGTGTTCGAATTGAATACTCCAAAAACTATTTTTTTAAACATAATAGTCTCTGAAGAAGTAGTTTTTGGTACCGGCTTAAAGAAGCTCCTTTTAAAGTTTTTGGAAAAACATTTATTTACCTTCTTTTATATGATGGCCGATATGCTAAGTTTGTCATTCTATTTGTAAAAACTACACTGAGAGACAAAATGAAGTATACACATTTTTATATCGTTAAGAATATTCGTCCCCAATACTGTAGACTGCAGTCCAAGGTAGGGGATATACAAACTTCGATCCTCCGAAAAATTAGATGTCTTCTAATTCGGCGCCATTTTACTGGTTGTTTTATGGAAAGTATCAAATTCGTAGGGCACTGTAGCCGGTTTTTTCTAGAAACTGGTTTTCAATATAAATAAAATCAGAATAAAAATAATACAACAAGAAATCAATTCATTGAAAATTTGATTTGAATTTTCATTACATCCATGTCACTCATGGATATAAAAGGAAGAGACATTATAAAATACTGCTTCCACCCTATGACAATCCTATATTAATTTCATTGGTGATTACGCAACTTTTCACCACTTTCCTATCACAAGTTGCAATGAATATTCGCTTTTTGGATGCACTTTTTTACTGGGTATGCAAAGCCAAATAAAGTGAACGAAAATATCACGGCAGATTGATTTGTCTCTACTGAAAAAAAGTACTCACAAATGAATAAACCTATATTGCACATAGTTATCATTTGTTGGTTTCGTTTTAGTAAATAATTATATTTTTCTACATACTTTAACATGAATGAATGCAATCAAATGAAACTTAATAGGTAATGAAATATGTAATTGTGCACATTTTTATGAGTTTGTTGAAAAAGCACAAATTTTGCTGGCCACAACTCAGCAAATGCTTGTAGTAATCAGCTTACCACAAAAAGCCCAACAACAAGTACGTTAGGAAACCTATAAGAGCAGAAAAACCCGAATATTTTTATCATAATTTGATAGCAATTATATGCAATACATGTCAGTGCCACACGACATAATAATTAATTAAATTAATTGATAGCACAATTTACAAATGCTCGACAATTGAAAAAAAACCTAGAAATGAAAAATCACATATTTGGTTTCAAATTTTGGCAAATGTACATTTACATAATCGTGTTCATTTGAATCGTTAAATTGCTATAAAGTATGGCTTAAAATGCACTCTGACCAAAAATGCATCCCATTTATTTGAAAGGATTGCGCGGAGCATGTGCGGATTATTTTTTTTTCTTTTTTTTTTTTTGTAAGAGGAGTAGTCTACAGTTTCATAAATTTGAAATATTTATTATTTTGCATTTCTATACAACAAAAAAAAAAATATTTTTGCATTTAACTAACAAATATTATTAGACTCTTGTGCTGCGGAAACGTGACACCTTCGAAAAAGTATAAATATTGATAATTTTGAAAAAAAAGTCTAATTAAGCAATATTGACTAATTTTAATGATAACAACTAGTTGTTAATTACTATGCAGATTTACAGGGTGTACGTCGGGAAGGTATACAACTATGTTGGTTTATAAATTTTGATTAAATGAAAGATAATGGATCTTATATTGATAAATGTTTTATTTAATGTCGGCAATTATGTGTGGAATACAATATCAGATAAATGTCCGTCTCTGTTAGCCTCGCAAATACGAGCCCTTTTGAGCACATTTTTCATTACATTCTCATGCATTTCACGCGGTATTTCATTAATTTCATCAAGAATATTTGGTCTGAGTTGCTGAAGCGTTTCTGGTTTGTTTGCATAAACCTTCCTTTTCAGATATCCCCACAAAAAGAAGTCCGGAGCAGCCAAGTCAGGCGACCGTCAACATCACCCTTTCTTGAAATAACTTGTTGTGTGAAAGAGGTCTCGCAGCAGTTCCATTGTAATCCTTTCTGTACACAATGTGGCACCGTCTCTTATATCTCTCTTAAATGGAAACAAATACAAATTCTTGTGCAAAATTGTGGCCAAAGTTGTTCTTTGAAGACTAAGCTGCTGAGCACGGCGTCGAATTAAAGTTGATGGATTGTTTTGAACACTTTCTTGAGTAGCAGTAATGTTTTCAGCCGATCTTGCAGTACATTGTGGTCCATGCTTGGCCCTATCAGCTACAGATTTCTTTGAAATCAGTCACTACACGATAAATAGTGTGCGCTGTTGGCACATTGTTTCTCCCAAAAATTTCACGTAACTTTCTCATCGCCACAGTAACCGATGATTGGTTTTGATAAAATGTTTTAACGATTAAAACACTGTGGTTTATCAAATATTTTTCCATAATAAATTTGCCACGTCTCTACTTCACGACTGACAAATGTGAACTGTCAAGACTAATGTTTATCAAACTGGCGGCAAAACAAAGTATATAGTATACCTTCGCGACGGACACCCTGTATATCAGATTTGTTTTTGTTTCTAGCAAAACTACTACTTCTTACGCATGATTTCACGTTTTAAAATAAATTTAATCAGAAGTTGAATTCCTCTGTAATTTGGTACAACTTTTTCACATCTGGTTGAACTCCTAGTAATTCATATTTCGGACAATATGGCTTAATCTATTGCCGCAGATCTTTAATCTAGATAACGGCATCATTTTGGTTAGTTGCTCTGAAGATGTGATTTTAATAAAATTCGTTGTTAAAGAGTGGACTGGTAGTAAGAGCTATGTATACTTTAACTTCTGCCTATATGATCAGATGATCAATTTTTGTAACAATTTTTACCTGTTCGAATTCTAAAGTCTATATATTTTCATGGCATTCCATTATAGCATAAGTACAATGTGACGGTTTGAATTTCTGCCATTTGGCAGATTGTGTAAATGTACTGATAGTTTTAGCTTCAGTAATTTTTTATGGGACGATTATATTTTTGAACCCTTCCAATTTTTAGACCACAGTTCCAATTTTACTGCCTTTCCTCCTTTTTCTATCTTTTTAAAGTACGCATTTCGAAAAATTCCTTTTTGAGCTCGACTACACTACAAAAGCATGCAAACACAATTTCATGATTGTGGCTTCAGTCATTTATTATCAGCAATGATACTATTTTAGTCCCGCTTATACCCTTATATACAATCAAGCCGTCGCGCGCTTGTTTTGGAAGGGGATTGGACACTTCCAATTTTGTAAATATATCTTCAATCGTTTGCTGTGGATAACGTCCCTATTTTATCTCCTGAATGTATGAATGTTGCAAAATTACTTACCTACTTCGCACCTACTATTTAAGATAAGTGATAGTACCAGTTTTCATGATTCTGAGTTTACCCGGTTAGCCTGTCGGGTGTTACCATTTTAATCCCTTTTTATCCCAAAAAAAAAAAAAGATGAATTTGAAATTTTCCTTTTTATCACGTGTTTCGTCTGCAAGAGGTATCTTGGGTCTATTTGTAGCTATTTAAGCTGGGAGATCGTATCGAATTTTACTATTTACTATTTACGAATTTTACTATTTATCTCGTTTTCACCTTAAAAGCACGAATTTCGAAATACTTCTTGTCGACTGACTAGTGCGGAATGGCAACACGGGCACCATTTTTCATGATGCTACTTATAGAACTGTTTGACCTTGGCAATAGCAGTTGGTAGGGAGAAACCATTTATTCTATTTTATCCCTAAAACCATTCATTTCAATTTTCATTATTCTTAATAGCTCCAGCCCTTGGAGCTGGACGATAGTACAAGATTTGTACCTCAACTAGAGTTAGAATTATAGAAATTTGAGTCTATATTGCCCTTACAGAGTACACACGCAGTAGAAACAGATATTCCATGATGCTGACTTTTGGGGGTAAATCAGGGTGAAAAGGGACAAAGTTGGTACCATCGGCAAGCTCAAACGGCTGGAGATGGCATCATGATTAGAAAACGTTTTTCAAAATTCGTAGGGAATAGACGTGTGACAAGAAAAGATGTAGGACAATTCTTAGCTATAGATGTAATTTAGATGTTGAGTGGTAAATTTACTGTTCAGTAAATTGCTGTCTTCCTTAAACGGTTACTTTATTCGATCAACAATCTGACAACTATTTAATCTATCATTCGCGGTGTACCTAGGATCACTTCTCTCTCATTTGGCAGGAACTCTTAAACTGGACCGGTTGTCGAGTAATTGTAATTTACATTTAATTTTAATTTTAATATAAATTAGCGCCAGACTGAATTCAGGCCAAACACAATTGCACGAATATTTGTATATAAAAAACAAAACTATGTAAATAAATATGTATTTTAGATTTTAGCGTCGCCGTCGTCAACGTCGTTGTCATTACGTTTTCGTCAGAAAATTTATAAAAATTAATGCTGAAATAAATTTGGATTACGCTCAAAATAGGTGTTTATTTGCTCAGGGCGCTACACGTCATAACAGTAACCGAGGGCAGGAGTGGCTGCAGCTAAAATCAAGAAGCTGCTTTGTATACTCTGCTACAGGGAGGCGCAATAGAACGTGCATATTGCATCATCTTTTTTACGGGGTAGAAAAGGCGCGGACGGGGGGGCGCCTAGATCGTTGGGTTGGCGGGCTTATGGAGTTTTAGTCGCCATGAATCACTTCGACGGGAAGCGTCGCGCATTTTGCGTGCGCGCATTTTACGAGAACTCTCGTTCACATGTTGCTACTAGGCGACTATACTGTGCTGAATATGGACTACGGCGAATTAGTGAAGCTCCGAGTGCTAATTTAATTAAAATGTGGATTAAGCGATTTGAAGAGACCGGTTCAACATTTAAACCACAAGCAAATGGTCGCCCAAGAACATCTAGGACCGAAGACAATGTTGAGAGAGTTATGGAGTCAGTACGAGGAAATCCACAAATGTCGACTCGCAAGAGTTCGTCTGCCTTACAATTATCGCGACGAAGTTTGCAACGAATTTTAACATTGGATCTTAAACTGCATCCATATAAGCTGCAATTAACACAAGAATTGAAAGAGTCTGACTTCATAGCAAGGCTCGCATTTGCTAATGAAATGCTTAATCGATTTTCCAATTTTGACAATATCCTTTTCTCTGACGAGGCTCATTTCCTTATGAATGGGTTCGTAAACCGTCAAAATTGTCGTTACTTGAACAGTGAAAATCCCAAAATCAAACACCAGAAACCATTGCATAGTCCTAAAGTGACAGTATGGGCAGCAATCTCTGGCAGAGGAATAATTGGTCCTTTTTTCTTCGAAAATGCGCGGGGCCAAAACGTCACGGTTAATACAGAACGCTATGTTGAGATGTTGAACGGGTTTTTGGCTCCAGAAATTGAAAGTTCAAGAATAGTGAACTTGGTTCCAGACAAGATGGAGCTACCTGTCACACATCAAATGACTCCATGGCGGTAGTGAAGCAGATGTTCCCTGGCAGACTGATTTCAAAAAGAGGTGATATCCCATGGCCCCCACGTAGTCCAGACTTGACGCCTCTTGACTTTTTTTTGTGGGGATACCTCAAACACAAAGTCTACAGTAATAATCCAAGAAACATCGTTCAGCTCAAGGAGAATATCCGTGGTGAAATGACAGCCATTACACCAGTATTACTGAAGAAAGTTTTCAATAATTTTCGTTTGCGGTTAGAGGAGTGCCGTCGTAGAGAGGGTGATGATGTTATTTTTAAAAAATAAACTCCATATATTACTCTACAATGCCTTAGATTTATTTTAACCATACCTTTCTGTATTTATTTTTTAATCTATTTTTTAAATATGCACGTTCTATTGCGTCACCCTGTATTATGGTGTAGTAGCGACCAAACAAGTTAATTTTTTGAAACTCTTACATTTAGGGGGTAGAAACAGAAAAAAGAAGCAAAATCGGCGCTATCACCGAGAGCAAAAGTGTGAAGCCTTAATTAAATGGACAATTTGAAAGAACAAAAAGGACAAAAATCGTACTAGCGCCTAGGACAAACGGCTTATGCTGGAATACCATAATTAATATAAACATTACTATCATGGGGTAGGCCTGATGAAGGGTAGAACAAAAAGAGTGGAACAAAAACTTTAACGTAATCCCCCTTCCGGGCCAAACATCTTAGGGGAAAAAAGGGAGAAATCAGGTACCATTGGTATCCGTGATCCACTTCCAGAGAAAAAAAAATACGGTAAGAAGGGACCTTTTAACTTAAATCTGGTATCATCGTCTAGTTCAAAGGGTTATAGCTTGAATCATGATATTTGGAGCTCAAATTCCATTTCTAGGATAAATATGTATGCGGTAGTTAGGAAGGTTAAAAACAGGATAAAAGCGTACAAATCAGATGCCATCCCGCAGATTAAATGGCAAGAGCTAGAATCATGGACGTTGGTGGCCGTGATCCACTTCCACTTTTCTTATTATGTACCAAATTTGAAAGTATTTAATACAACTGTGTATAAGACATGAAGCTAAGAATATATGCGTTAAACAGACTATTTTTATTGAAGGTACCAGAAATAACATAATAAACCGATCGATTTTTTTAAATTTTGCCAAAAAATTTAGATTAAAACAATGGACAGAAATTGGGAAGCTGTGGTTTACAAGTTTGGAGATACAGGACTGCGCCAAGTCTTGTGAGGTTTCATAAAAATTTACGATAGTTATTGTATCTACCAGTCGGTCAGCAAGCCTGCTAGACAGACGGACGGACGGACACAATCGACTTTGAATGTTATGAAACACAATTGGTAAGAAGAAACCAAGATACACATATGGCCAAAATATGTTTTCAAAAGGCTAGTAGACGAAAATTTATTTAAATTAAAAGAAAAAAAGAATACTAATTTCTTTTGTTATAACATTAGAAATAAAATAAATACTACTAATACAATAACAAAAAACGAGTGTCAAATTCAGTATTTTTTCAAAATGTAATAAATTAATCAAAAAACATTGGACAAAATAATAAGTAGATTTAATAAGTAGATTTAGTTAAAATAAGCAAAAAATCAAGTTTTTTTTTATGTTAAATTGGCCGAGTTTCGTTAAAAGCCGGTATATCTACCCTTATTTTAAATTATTTTGTTGATTCTTTTTGGCATGCTGGCAATGCTGACGTGCAGGTTTCTACTGGTGTTTCATACCAAGTTTTTTGAACAAAACTCCATAACTGACCATTCCTGTACTTCATTCCTTCGGTTGAAGGCACAAAAGGACTTCCGTTAAATTAAGCAGTATGTAAATCCGAATGAAATAAAATAAATATGTGTTCTTACTACATCTTTTATTTCAGAGTACGACTTACGTCGACTTATAACCATATATGAGACATGGGTCTATCACTTCACACCTGAGTAAAGAAACAGTCAAAGCAGTGACCTGCAGTGGCAGAATTTTGTCCAAAGTAGGGCAAGATGGTTCCATCTGCTGTCAATGTCATGGCGTTTGTTTTTTGGCGTGCACATAGGATTATTTTTACTGATTATATTCAGAAAGGAAAAAATATTTCAACAGTTCTTACTATAAACAGGGTATAAAAATATTGAAGGATTGAATATCGCTGGAAAAAGTGTATAGAGCTAAAAGGAGATGATGTTCAAAATCATAGAACATTTTTCCTTTTGAGTCTTCATTGTTAGGTCGGCTAGTTTTGGGACCGCACTCGTAGTTATATCATCTCTGGAAATACATAATTATATTCGAGAATGATATGGTGGATACATAATTAAATCCGAGAATAACATAAACGTTATTTCGTAAAAGTAGGACGACAAGGTCTCTCAAAAATTTGACATATTCCATTTTGAAATTTTTACGAAAATGATCACTGACAAACTTTTTCTAAGAAGAGTAATCATAAGAAGAAACTCTCGCTATTTGATTTACCAATTTATTTCAGGCAATGTCCGGATAGAATTTCTTGTTTGCTGTCCCGTAGAAAGAAATAAATTAGAAAATAAATATAGCTGTGCGGCGATTTTTTATTACATTAACTAATACAATTATTTGGCACACGTATCGTTCTGAATTTGTGTTATGTATTTGCACTGTATTTGGTATATTTTTTATACGCTTTCTTCAGCAACTGTAGAGACCACAAAAATTAAATAAAAACATGTGGTATTTCGAGACATATTTTCACATTGCCTTTACAGAAATGAATTGGATAGCCTGAATTTGTCACATTCCATAAGCATTTTCACATATTGCTCGATTATGTGATTTTTTACTAAAGGTTTACAATTGCGCTGTATACAAATGCTTCCAACAGACTTAAATTAGTCCTTTTAAGCATTATTTATTCGTTTTATGCATGCCGCAAATATGACAACAAAATCTACTATTTTATTTAAATTCAGTGTATTAAAATATCATTGAGTGCTAAATTGGGGCTAAACTTACTCATCACATTGATCACAATTCCCAAAATATATTGTTTTTTAACTCCTTTTGTTCTTTTTACTCATACCTACACTCAAAAGATTAATACTTGGCAACATTTGAGTGCATATTTCGAAATTGTTTCCTTTTATGTATCCAAAAAAATGCCTTAGGTTAGAGTTTCATACTCGATTACGTTCCAAAGAAAGAAACATTTTCAGGAAAAATGTGTATTGGCGTCTGGTATGGAAGATATTTTTTCTCATATCAAAATTGTATTTAATTTTCCTAAATGATGATAGGAGATAAAAATAAAATATGTGTAAACATTTTTGTTGTCCACCTTAAATCGATATCACTAAATGAGACGTTATTACAGAAAAACAAACTACAGGGTTATCCATATTGCGGTTTCAAAAGTGAAGTTAAGTAAAACATACATAAAGCTATTATGTACAACGCTTGGATCTTGGCGTTATGAAATACAATGTCATGTAAATGACTCTGGATTGATCGCAGGAATGAATCCGTTCGAGGTAGTTTTCGTGCCCTTTTTTCGCATATTTCGGGTGGGAAGTTTGGGTACTATCCGCGGTCTAACCCCACGAAAATAATCTAACGGCGTCAAATCGCACGATCTTGGTGGCCAATTGGCGTCGTCAAAACGTGAAATTACGCTTTCTAGAAATTTCTCTAAAATCGGTCATATTGAATCGCGTTTAAGTCCTCACTTTTATAGTAAGTTTTAACTATTTTACTTGTTTTCCGCTTGTTAAACGATTCATATTCGCAAATCGCAAGCCTTTCACTAAATAAATAACACTTCAGCTGACAGGTATTTAACAGCTGACAGCCTTATAAGGCCGGGTGTTTTGTTTTGAAACCAGTAAATGGACACCGAACGCAGGACTGTTAAGTCCCTCCGAATCAAAATAAAATTATGTAAACCTGCAACATCTGTATACAACATTAAATCATCAGCAAAGGAAGGGGCTTGAAAAAATCGTTAATAAAAATTAAGAATAATAATGAGCATTAAAGTGTTCATTGGAATACCCCAATTCGCATTAATTAATTCGCATTAATTAATTAGAAAACTTTTGAAAAATTCTAATAACTTTTACCGAATTGTGAAAGTTTATGTAGTAATATATCATGATTTACTAAATTAATAGCGTGATTTACTGTATAAGAGGTTACGCTTTTATTCGATAACACCGCTAGATTCGTATATGTTGGAAAGGAGAGATAGTACTTGATACATCGATCAAAAAATTTCGTTTTTAATACTTTATGAAATATTTTATCCAAGGCACATTGTTTCACAATCGGCTTATAGTTTAAAATACTTATTTTGTTATCAGATTTAAAGATAGGGACCGCACTGCAATTTTTCCAACTGTCAAGAAATGTGCTTTCATTTCGTTGGTTTCCTTTTCTTAATAATCTTTTCGATTTCTTTGGATTAAGAAATAGTCCTTCAGCTGTTGCCGTGATTTGAATTTCTGAAAAATTACCACTTTTCATCCCCGCAACATATTCTATGGCAGAATCTAGAGAGCAACTTAGGTAGAGCTGCAGATCATCTGCGTCCGTGCGTATAATTGCTGCGGGAAGTTGTTTATACTGGATTATCCATTTAGTGGTCTCAAAACCGCCGGTCTAGAAGGCTATCAGTTGTTAAATACCTGTCATATGTAGTGTTATTTATTTGGTAAAAGATTTGCCACTTACGAATATGGATCGTTTAGAGAACGAGAAAGCATAAAAACAGTTAAAGCTTACTACAAAAGTGATGATTCAAACGTGGGCACTTTTTGTGTATTATTGGTGATTATGGTCGTCCTACACGACTTACTGTGCAAGGAATTGGCAAGTTTATAAAGAAACTTGAAGATACTGGAAGCATTACAGGAATGGACAGGCCTGTGCATCATCTCAATGTACGCACTGTCGAAAATATCAATTCTGTTACTTAAAGTGTGGCGGATAATCCGAATTTCAATTCACGCTATGACCACATGATAACCACTTTTGATTTGCCTGAAATTGTGCCACAGAACACGACTGATTTTGGCTTCATTGCATGAAAAGTTTTCAGAAATTTTCAGAAATTTTACGGTTTGATGACGTAGTTGGCCAGCTAGGTCATGGGATGTGACGCTGTTAGACTTATTTTGTAGCGCTACGTCAAAGACTGTGTTCTCGCGGATAATCCTCAAACGTTGGAGCATTTAGAAACCAACATTCGTCAAGTTATCGCCGATATGCCGCCCGAAATGTGCGAATAAGTGGTTGAAAACTACCTCAAAATAATCCACTGCTGCACATTGTATTTCGTACATAATGGCAGGATCCAAGCATTACAATGAAATATCAGTTTCTTCGAAATCATAGCTTAATGCGTCTTTTATTTAACTTTACTTTTGAAACCGAAAAATAGATAACCTGGTATCTGACCATATTATGAAATTGAATCTGGGCATAATTCGCAACTCCAAGTTCCGTGAGGAATACCGGAAAACGTACTGTAAAAGAACGGCAATTTGCCATAAAACGTCAAATTCTAATATCTAAAACGCGTCTCCTATTATATTTTACCATATTTATACCCAAACTATACAATAGCCAAACATTGATGCTATAATATGGAAAATATGTTAGATCATTCATACTAATTATATGGTCCCCATATCCATCATTTCATGGAATTTACTGCAATCATTAACTGAAGATATGTAGCTCGAATAGACATATTTGGACATGTACATTACATTACAAAAAACAATATTTAAATTAATGCTCACAACTTTTATTTAACATGTTGAAATTATGTACTTGAGCTTATTACATCCTCACCCACAGGAATGAGTTCATATTTTTCATATTGACATGTTTCAAGCACGTTACTACAACATTTGCTGACTATGAAGGGTACTATCCTGTGGAATAATTGGTATATTTACATTTTTTTCTTTTACTGAACGCTGGTCACAATTACTATCATTTTGCACGTATTTCATAACTGAATATTATATATATGACAATTAAAAAACATGAAATCGTCGACTTGTATTACAACTCCGTATCGTACATTTTTTTGGTTTGTGGGAAATACGAGTACTTTGTCAGCAGTTTGTAACTGTAATATGAGACACATATGCCAACGTATAGATTACATACGTTGTTTGATTAACAATAGAACCATGGAAGGATGACATTTTGATATTTAAGAAATTACGCCAGAACCACCAAAGACACTAAAAGCCATGATGAAAAATTGTGTGACAGGAATGTGTAGCGAAGAATGAAAATTGGTAGGAAAAACTATATAAAATCATAATAGCAAACCATAATCGTGATAGTAACGAAATATCATATCTTTAACCATTAAGACCATTCGTTGTTACTCAGAAATAGAAAGCCGTTGATGCTTTTTTTGACAATTTTGCGATTTTATGAGCATATTCCTTGTGAGGTGTAGAGAAGCAATAGAAATTGAGTTTTACAAAATCAAATAAGGTGCGTGGCTGCGAATATTCTGGACTAACAACTAATAACATTTTGAGTACGTTGCTGCTGCCTAAATTATACTGAATTTAGTGCTATGCGGGCACAAAAATGTTACTCCGTTTAGAAAATGTTTAAAGACCGGTTTTTCGTAAATTCGCCAATTTCCATACTTGGCATAGGAATACAATTTATATTCACTCGCAGCGGTAATGCCGGATGTGATCTCAATTATGCTGAAATAAACGAAAGATACGAATCTAGGAATGTTTCGTACAAATTAAACAAGATAATTTGTATGGGAGGCACGAGAATGGGCATGGTTCTTCGGTCCATTTTTTCACACTTTACTTACTTACTTCCACACAACTTAAATAGCTTCAGGCTATAAATTACAGATTCGAGTGGAAAATCGAATTTTGGTGAATTAGATAATTTGTATGGGAGGTATCAGAATAGGCGATCTCAGAACACAGTTTACCAAACTTATGATTTGTGGCAAATTTGAGCGAATTCGGTGCAACCGATTGGAAGATATGGAGGTAAGAATATGTGGGTTAAATCAGTCATTTGTATGGAAGATTCCAGATATCGTGACTAATTGGTCCATTTTTCTCTCTATTATAGAAAATTGTATAAATATGTAATGGATAAATATCTAGGCTACTACAGCTAATCAATTAGAAATTACAGAAGATTGGATGGATGTGACCTTCATTTTGACAAAAGCTAAACTTGTGCCAAATTTAATTGCAACCACTTGGAAGCTAAGAAGCCAAGAATATGGGAGTTGAATTGGTCATTTTATGGGAGGTACCAGAAGGGTTTGTGTTAATCAATCGGTTTTTCTAAATCTTGTCAGAAATTACGAAATAACGCAAGGGACAAAAATGTGAGTTGCTGCAGGTTATGGATGATAAGTCACAAGGAGGAAATTGAATTTCGAAAAATCGATCAATTTATATGGGATGTACCGGATACAGTGGGCCAGTGTAGCCCATTTACAATCTTGGGCTATAATCGGGCAAAATATTAGGTTGAGGAAAGCTTTAAAAAGGTCTATAAACATTTGCAACACATTATTGTGTCCACCATTCAGCAGGCCTGCCTCTTAGCGAAAATATACAAATCAAATGTATGAATCTAGGAATATATCAGTTAAATTAGATATTTTATGTACGTGCCACCATAAAGTGCAGTTGACAATAACTAAAGCTACTAAAGTTTACGAATTACTGCCCACGGGGAAATTAATAAATTTCAGTTAGTATTTTTTATTGGGTCTGAGTTTAGCAAATCTATAATGTGTGCAACTGCTTGGAAGATATAAACACAAGACTAGTACAGAAATCTCAGTCAGGTGAACTGCTGACATATCAAGAAATGCTCTGGATTAGCGTAAAATTAAGAAGGATTAGAATTAGTTGAGTTTACTTATTACAAATAACTGACCTCTGTTAGAAGAACTGGAATTATAACTTGCCGAACCTTTGGTTCTTCCCAAATCGGCAAAGTGCGAGTTGGGTACCGATCCCATCACTAAACATAAAATATGAAAACATGTAGCGAAATTCAAGTTAATTTACTTCATACTTTGAATTCCATTCCCACACTCGCATAAAAGGCAATGTACGCAACCAGTTGCAGGTATTCAACTGGATGCATCGAGAATTCTATTTGTAAACTATTCATAAGTTAGTCTTAAGATTGAATTAAAGTGATAAAGACAAAAGCCTGAAGGTTTTTAATTTATTTGTTTTTATTCAAGTTTCTTTAAAGAGTAGACTTGTAATTCGTGTGACAATTCGAACCACATTGTTTTACTCTTTACCAGCAGTGCAATCCAAAGAAATTGACCAAATAAATGAATATTAAAGCCGAACTAGGTTTTACTCTGAAGGAATCTTCTCATTCGTTTACGACTGTAAATTATTCCGTAGCAGAGTCTAGACAAGGCCGTACGAGCTGCTAGGACGAACACCGTCGTGTTAGAAAACCCATTAAATGCTATTGGATATCGTCGGCTGAAGGTGCGTGAGCTAGCTGAAATCATAAGCATTTAAAAAAGTGTTATATATCTATCTGTTATATATATAATCCATAGACTAAAATAAACAAATGAAAAATGAAATGAAATATTGACTGAAGTTTAAAAGATGGGTGCCGCGCTTGCTTTCCGTCTGTTTTTTGGGATGCGAATGGGATTAATTTTATTGAAATTTAGGAAAATGCTGTTCCATTAAGACAATGCTGCAGTTTACACATCCACTACTACGATGGCGCTTCATCAAGCACCTTATAGTTTTAGCTCCCTTGGGCTATTTTCTATTTCCAAACTTGAAAATATGGCTTGGTGGTAAAAGATTTGCCAACAATGAAGAAGTGGAATCTGTGGTTGAAAGCCATTTTATGGAGTTTGACAGTTCTTACTATAGGCAGGGTATAGAAGCTATATCGCTGGAAGAAGTGTATCGAGCTAAAAGCAGATTTCGTTGAAAAATAAAGAAAATGTTTCAAAACTTTTTGTGTCTTCTTTGTTAGGTCGGCTTGTTTTGGGACCGCCACACCATCAATACCATTTTCACAGGGACGATATCAAGACATTTTCAACAGGGATCATTTTTGACAGAAACAACTAAAACGTTCTAATAATAAGCAAACCCCAAAGAAGACTATGGAGAGATTGTATGTAGACAATACGAGGGCGGTTCTTGTGCTAACTAACAAAGAAAACAGAAAAAAGTTAGAATTTTCTTTTTTTATTTTTTAACATAATCTCCTTTTAGCTCGATCTACGTTTTGCAGTGATGTTCAATAGCTTCCATACCCTGTATATAGTAAGAACTGCCGAACTCTTTAAAATAGAAAATAGTCCGAGGGTGCTAAATCTGGCGAATAAGGTGCATAATAAAGTAATGCTAACCTTAATTTATTAATTTTGGCCATCACAGTGGTGGACTTCAGCATAGTCTTGGTTAAACAACACTTTCTTGTTTGCCAAATACTGCCTTTTTCTATAATTTCATTACCTAAACGCTGCAATAAATTAGCATAATATTCGCCGTTGATGGTTTTTCCTTTCTGAAGACAATCAATAAAAATGATTTTGTGCGCATCCCAAAAAACAGACAACATGACATTGCCTGCAGATGGAACCGTCTTCGGCTCCTTTGAACCCGATTGTCCCATTCAGTCCATCGCTTTGACTGTTCCTTTGCTTCAGATGTGAAGTGGTGGACTCATGTCTCATCCATGGTTATAAGTGAACGGAAAAATTCGGCTTTATTGCGGTGAAATATCGTCAAACACTCTGCTGAAACATCTTTATTACGCTGTTTTTGCGCTATTGAAAGCAAGCGCGGTACCCATCTTCCGCACAATCAATTTTTCTTTTCTTTTGTATATTTCTTGTATTTTTTGCGACAGCCAGCGCCCCTTTAGGGTACTCAAACTAATCCCGAAAGGATTAGTCGAAGTACTTTTGAGATAAGAAGCAATTCCCCTTGGAAAATTTCCTGAGGGCCTGCTTCCTCTCTCAGCCAAAATATCTTTGAAGTAACTTGATAAGAAGTGAGCTTCATTTCGGTTAGGAGTGAGGCCTATCTAGGACACCTCAGATAGACAAAGAACAGTGTTTGCCAAGTTCCCGCATTACCTTCAGGAGACCCTGAAGCAATGCAAAACCACTAAAAATACGTGTTCAGGCAACCACATCCAGCAGGATGCTCCCATAAGGGGTCCAACGCCACGACCAGGCAAGAACAATGTTCCTGGGGCCCCTGGTCTCCCATGCTACCAGAAGAGAAGAACACTCTGGTCTTGGTTTCGCAGACAAAAAGCTGCTTCAGTTTTGCTATATCATACCTCGTCCATCATATACGCAATAAATTTTCAATGTCCGAGGAGAAATATCGACACAACAATAAATATCATGCTCTTCTAGTCTATCTCTCTTAAAAGATCTCCATGGTAGTTCGACTATACAACAGAGAAGATAAATCTTCCGACATCTCTCAACGGCTTTTTTTTATGGTCGTTCCTGTTGCCAGGGGACCATCTTCCGCACAGTTTTCTAATCTCCAAATCTTTGGTCAACATACGACCAACACTTTCGAAATGCCTACTCCGGCGTGCTCACGCACCTTCCGCCGACGATCATCCAATACTATCTTGTAAATTTTCTTAACCGTATCTAGCGTGGACACCTCAAATGGTCGACCAGTACCGTGTTCGTCCTGACAGCTCGTACGACCTCGATTAAGGTCTGCTACCCAATATTTTACAGTCGTGAAAGAAGGAGGAAGGAATATTGGTTGGACTCAGACCTTTCGAATGGAAATATTGAATTACATACCAATACCAGTGATCAATTTTTTGCATGTTTACAAATTTAGTGAGATCGTTTACTTTTGATGGCTCATATAAAAATACTAAACAGCAACAGAAACCGTCCCCGATCCAAATAATTAGTACGTAATTAATATATTCAAATAGGAATTTGGTAATCGTGATTTTTATGAAATAGGTTCATAATTGTGATGTTTACTTTGACTACAAGAATACATTTGCAGATGTATAGACAGAAATGTAACTTCGGAAAGCATTCTTAGTTGATCAATATATGTTTTGTACAACGTCGATATTTTTAGCTATCTCAGACGTCATCTCAAACTCAATATTTTCTAAACTATAGCGTGGTGTAGTGGACAACAATAGTTTTGGCACTGAAAAACGTTCGAAAATAATACATACCATACCAGTGGATCGAATTGAACGTTGACTTGCACCAGTATATCTCAAGGTTTGGAACAAGCTTGGTTGGTGAATAGATAAGTGTGTGAGTGGATCCTTTAGCTATTCGGTTTATCATTATGTCTATGAAGGATTGGCTTGGACATATTGATTTTGAAACCTGCATAAATTGAACTCGGCTAACAATGGTGTTAATAACGTGAATGATTGATATTAAGTTAGATTGTTGGGTTTTGTTGTCGCAAGTGTGTGGAATTTGAAGTATTTTTAGCTAGGGAATTCGAAATAAGGGCGAGCTGAGTACTTTGTTTATTTATTTAAAAAAAATTTTTTTAAGTCTATGGAACAAAATTTCTTGGAAGTTACGACGATATTCTAAAGTCTGTATCCCCTGTAATAAACATTTTGAATTGTAGGTTGGAGAGGTCCTTCAAATCTAAATGAAGAAAGAACAAACTTTATAAACACACGCTGCACCCGTTCAATACGTGCAATATGAATATTGGAATGAGGACACCAAATAATAGCGGCACATTCCAACTTAGATCTAACATATGATGTAAAAATGATGTATTGGGGTCAACAAATTCTGAACAATTTCTTTTACTGTACGCAAGAACTTTATACGCCTTGGGAATAACATAATTGACGTGCGGAATAAACGGCAAAGCGAAATCGAATAGAACACTAGATCCAGTTTCGAACAAGCCGGTTTCAGAGAAAAATTACCAATTTTGAACACTGCATGTATCGGATTTCTGAAACGCGAAAAAGAAACATGAATACACTTATCCGTGTTCATTGAAAGCTTACTTAAAAGGTACCAATTATTAAAACTGTGAAGATCTAAGGCATCATTAACTGTAGAAACTTTTAAAAATACTTTTAGATCACCCGCATAAAACAAAAATTTTGACTTATAAAAATAAGTTGATGTCATTAGTAAATAGAGTCAATAAGAATGGCCCAAGTATACTTCCTTATGGCACACCTGAAGTTTGAATATATGAAAAGGATTCAATCCCTTCAATAACAACTTTGCCCTGCCTATTGGTTAAATATGAGTTTATCCACTTTAAAAATGTTGAGTGGAATCCCATCGAATTTAATTTAAAATACAATATATGCTGCGATATCTTAATAAAAGCCTTAGAAAAATATGTATACACAGTCCCAACCTGAATGCCATGGTCCAAAGTTGAAATTCAGTATTCACTAAAAGAACATAAATTTGTGCTAGTAAAGGGTGATTTTTTAAGATTTAAGTTTTTCAGGTTGGCAACACTGGTTGGTAATGGCGTCCAAACGTAGTCTGTCAAAGTGAAAAGTGTACTCTGCCATTTCATCATGGAAAGACTAACAAACGAGCAACGATTGCAAATCGTTGAAATTTATTATCAAAATTCGTACTCTGTGACAAATGTGCATCGTTTGATACGACCATTTTATGGTCGTCATAATCGACCTGCTGGATCACCAATTCGTGCTTTGTTGGACATAAATCCATCGACTCGCATGCGTAGACTACGTACCGAAGAAAATATTGCGGCCGTAGCGACCAGTGTTAATGACGATCCTGAGATCTCAATTCATCGCCGTTCTCTGTGATTGGGCATGTGTTGCTCAACCACAAGGATTTTTTTTTTTTTTTTTGCCCAATTGGCTGAGTTGAACTTGCTTGACATGTAATTTCATCAGGACAGTGGAACACGCCACACTGCTCGTGAAACAATGGATATATTGAGGGATGAATTTGGTGAACAGCCTATCTCTCGATTTGGCTCTGTGAGCTGGCCCCCAAAATTTTGCGATTTAACGCCTCTTGATTATTTCTTGTGGGGTTATGTCAAGTCGTTAATCTATGTGGACAAGCCGAACACTATTGAAGCCTTACAGTATAAGATAACACGCGTTATTCGTGGAATACAGGCCGAAATGCTCGAAAAATTGACTAAAAATTCGACCTCCGGAATGGACAATTTGAGACAGAGCCACGGACAACATTTACATGAAATTATCTTTAAAAATTAAACAGCAAAGACCAATTTATCGATTCCATTAAAAAATTTTAATATATGATGCAAATTTGAGTGTTTTATTCGATTTAAAAAAAAACTGCGATTAAAAAGTCATCGTAGAACTGCCTGGAAAAAAATCCATATTGATGCGGAGATATTATTTCTTATATTGTTAAGAAAATTAACTTTTTATGAATAATAAATGTTCAAAAACTTTAGTGATGCTTCCCAATTTTGATATCGGTCCATAGAAAGTAACGCCACTGCGCTTTCTATCTTTAAATATCGGAGTAATGAAAGCACATTTCCAGCTGTCAATGAAAATTCCCTTACATAAAGGTAAGCTAAAAATATATGTTAGCGGAACCGTTAAAAATAAACACACTTTTTCAATATGTGAGCACATAAAACATCCGAATCGGATTTAGAATTATTTTTAATCTGCATAACACCATTATATACGTCAACCTCTGTAACTTCCAACAAACCAATATCAAGCAAATCAAACGAATTTATAAAATTTACCGAATGCGCCCTTGTAAGTTCAACATTTGATTTAAAGGAACGAGCAAACATATTTACTGAGTCACAACACGACTTAGAGACCACATTACCATATGACATAATCGATGGAATTTCTTAAACACCACGTTTGTATTTCACAAAAGACCAAAAAGACTTAGAGTTCGACTTTATATTACTTTCTTTTTATAGTATAAATTGATTACATAAAAAATTTGCTCAGGAAATTAAATTCTCTTTGATAATGGATAAATTTTTGATTATTGCTACCTGTCTCGATGAAACGTTTGTGGTATTTATTTTGAAGGTTCTTTATTTTTTTCAGACCCGGTATATATCAAGGAAGTTTATAAGAACGAGGCTTTTTATACGAAATGAAAAAAGGCAAATATATTATCGTGCATATTATGACTTAAAAATGTATACGAGATGTGTTAACAAAATATGGTGAATTTTAATTTTTCTAAAAAATATTTATTTATTCATCAATTTCCATTTTATCTCCTTCAAAGTAGTCCCCCTCAGATATAACACACTTGTGCCAGCATCTTTTTCCAATCCTCGAAGCAGTTCTGATATGCACTTTTTGGTATGTCCTTGAGCTCTCTCAGCGATTCGGTTTTTATCTCCTTAAACGTCGCAAAACGCCGTCCTTTCATGGGTCTCTTCAATCTTGGGAACAGGAAAAAGTCACAGGGGGCCAAATCTGGTGAATACGGTGGTTGAGGCATAATAATGGTGTTGTTTTTGGCCAAATAATCTCTCACAAGCAAAGATGAGTAAGCAGGTGCATTATCATGATGCAAAAAACATGTATGTTTTTTCCACAATTCCTAGCGTTTTTTTCGTACTGCTTCACGCAAACGGCGCATAACTTCAAGGCAATACTCCTTATTTACCGTACAACCTTGTGGTAATAACTCCTGATGCACTACGCCATGGTAATCGAAGAAAACAGTGAGCAAAACCTTGACATTAGGTCGAACTTAGCGTGCTTTATCCGATTTCAGTACTGGAAACTAACATTGTCATTTAATGAAATCTTCATCGCTAAAATAACGCATAGCTCAAGCCTTTACATAGTAACAAAGATTTTTAAAAATCTCGGCGTTAAAGTTACATACATACATTGTCTTCATACGCGATGCACTCATGAAATATTGTATGGATTTCGACAACCGTGTGAAAACACGCGTGTATATAAAATGTGACGAAAATAAATCCATAATTTTTGGATGACATTGAAGGCATTATTTAGCAATTAGAATGATACGATTTTGTTCATTTTCAAAATTTTGTTCGGTAAGTTGTTGCCCCTATAAACTTAACTGGTAAAACTGGATCGATTTTCAAAAGCTACTTTTGAGACGAATTTTTCGCCATACATAAGTGGTGCCAGATCTAGATCATAAAAAGGGGATGCATAAGAACCTTCCAACCAAGTTAACGGAGCCTCTGGCGAGTCGCTGTCGATATATGCGGCCTTCACGTTGTCCTGGTGGAACATAAATTTTCTCTTATTAACCAAAGCTGGCCCAAACTGTTGACAGTACATGTACGAGTTAAGAATTTGGCGATAGTGTATCGGCTCGTAATAGGCAATGCCCTGCTTGTCCCACCAAACATACGGCAAAACCTTCCTGACCGCCAATCTTGACTAACCATCACTCAACTACCACCGTTTACGCTTGATGGAAACCTTTTTATTTATATTAACTGATTTTGTTGTGATTCAGTAGTTGAAATTTTGGTCCATGAGATTTTTTTCAGTTAGCTCGCGTGGCGCCCATACATCAAGCCTCTTTTTGTATCTAGCATTATTGAAGTGGTTCCAAACAGCATTTGTGCAATGCTTGGCTCCTGGGAAGTAGAAATAGTACTTGTGTGACGGTCAGTTCCAATGATTTCTGCTATTCTGGTAATTGGCTTTCAAGAGCGTAGAAAAATGTTGGCATTAAAATTGCCGGAGTGGAATCGACGAAACCAGAATAGCGAAGAGAAACTGTGAAATACGGCGTATCATTCCTTCGCTGGTGGTCATGTTTGACGCATCCCCAATCAACACAGAGACAGCCAATTACAAAACTACCTGAATAAATTTTTGAGCGAGAAAACTTATCTTTATAAGGCCATCTAGCGTAATCCTATTGCACTTATACAATGCAAGATGCTGGTAATCTGCATCTGCCATCTATAGAAAAAATAATAGATTTGTTTTGTATAATAATATTTCTTATGTATTCTGATCCAAACTGTTTTTCTAAAACAACTTTCAGATTTAACTGCAGCAACTGGTATATGTGTATGAGTCTGTTCACTTGAATTAATTTTCTGTACTGGATTTATCATAACATTTATATGTTATTACTTCCCAAGTAATGGTTACAAACTCAATCTTTCAATTATATTTAAGAATTTATAGACCTCGTTTGACGAATTCAGTCTTTTTTAGCTATAAATAATGAGCAAAAAATGTGATCAGTCTTAAAACTTTGTGGAGCATAATCCAAATTGTGAATATGTGATAGTTACACCTGAAGGTATACTCGTACACTCGTAATTTACAACACTGCCTTTAGTGCAAATGTATCCTGGAGTGTGTGGATTAAATAAGGTAATTTGTACGAGGGGTAATGAAACCGGGGAAGTTACCCCATCTGTTTTTTTATATTATATATATAAATGCTTCTGACAAAAATTTGAGTATATGAGGTGCCAGAAAGAGAACGCTAAGGCGGTCAATATTTTCAAATTACAAATTTTGTTAAAAATTACAGGACACTACAATGATCAAAAGTTCAGTTTACATGCTAAAAGTTACACATATAAACCCTAATTGTGGAAAATCGACCAATTTGAGGGGAGCTACCACGAGGAACGTGACGATATAGTTCATTTTCACTCTTAAACATAATCTTAGCAAACTATTATTGTGTACCAAATTTAACTGTATTTAGTTCAACCGGGTAGAATCAATGAAGCTAAAAATGAATGGATTATATCGGCCAATTATATAGGACATATCAAAAGGGCGTGGATAAACAATCAATTTTTTCAGATGTTACCAAAAGTTGTAGACCAAAACTATGAACACAGTTTCAGGTCTTTGAAGTGTACAAATTTATAGTTACAGCGCTGCTACAGCTCATTTACATACAATTCTCAGAAACGATTTGAAAATGTTATACAGTGAAGTTTTATGAATTCTCACAAAAATTGACGGTAGTTATGCTGTCTACCAGCCAATAAACTTAGAACATCACGAAACACTTTCGATTACAATATAATTGAAAGCCTTCTTCAGGGTTGTTACACTTTTGGCTCTATTAAATGATTGGTGGCTGAAACTAATCTTATTAATTGATGTTCAGTCCAGTTGATTAGAACAAATTTGTTGGTAAAATCATTCAAAGCATCTTTGATTTAGAATTTTCCACAGAGGTTTCAGACGATTTTTTTTTCTAACAACATTGTCGATTGTAGTGTCTACCGGCGTACCGGCGAGTTATTGCTGATGATATCTTCCTCACTACATTAAGTACTTCTCTATAGCGATAGTGGTTGAAGACATTTCTTCTCGTATTAAAAAGGCATTAGCTTTTAGCTATGTGGACATATTTCCTTATTAATTTACATTTTAACTTTAGTTTTAAATACAAAATGGCAGACATTGTGTACGAGTATATTGACTTTTTCTAGCAAATAAATAACCGAATGTCTTTGCAATTCGTACAAATAAAGCAAAGGGGAAACGTTCATACAATAACATGTAGATTTCCACAATACATTAATATTTCTACACAGGAATTTCATAAATTCTCTTACTGTTTGCTAATGCAGTAACAATAGTAATAATATTCAAGCGACAAATTTGAATTTGATTATCTTACATTTCTAACTTTTTGCCAACGTTTGATGTCTCCCTTGTTTGTGCGTCATTTGGCTGGACGGTGCAGTGTGCTAAAAACGGATTGTGACAATAGAACGTTATGTTTCCTGCCTCTGTTGTAATGCCCCTAATGCCTTAACATTTTCATTTTTTTGCATTGACTTTTTGCTCAACATATAATCCTTTCCCACTCCTACGAATCTGTCAAATTTGTGCCATTCTTTAAAAATTAAGGTTGATTTATTATCTATCTAAACATTCTGTGCGAAACAAACAAAATATCAAATTGTACTTAAACTCGTGCATAGGATTGGATTTACTTTTTCAGTTCACTAAAGTTTTTGATGACCTTCTTTGTGAACTTTTTGGAACTATTTGCTTTTGAAAACTATTTCTATTACAACCAAAATTTCATTGCCATCGTAAAAGTTTAGTTCTACAGAGAAATAAAGATTACTACACCCTACAGATGGTACGGTAGGGTGTAATTCTTTGCTCATTCTTATTTATATTCAATACCAGTTTTAGTGTGTCTTCAATTGTTTTAACATAATTCGTCATATAAAATACAACTATTCTTTCATAAAAGTCGCTGGTATGCTGTTAATGGGTTGGTCCGAAAGTATTAATATTATCTTATCCTACAGCAAATGTGTTACAACATAAGCTGGTTTAGCGCTGCCTAGGAAAGAGTGGAAATTTCGAAATCGATCTTTGTAAAGGAAAACTTTTTCGACCTTCACACGCTATTTTGTTCCCATATTCGTAAAATGTAGCTTTTACCAAAAGTATCAATAAGTAGTATCAATAAGCGTCCACAGCAAGGCGTCATTTATTAAAACTGACAACCAGGCGGGTTATATATTTTATAATTTATAATATAATTATAATTTCAAAAAAGTATCGATGTCTTTTCTGCTAATCTTTTAAAGTCAAATAACTGTTATAATTATTCTAAATATTATGATCTGCTCAATGTACTCATAGAATTAACACATAATAGTGAAACAGGGTTTTATAACATTTTGAAATTTGGATTTAGGACAACATTCCGATATTCAAATGAAAATCTCAACTGAAATATGACGATTTATATAGGAGGTAACAGGTAGAGTATGGCTGCACTAATTTGTTTTGCCGGCATTTTGGTAAACATTAGTCTTGACAGTTCATATTTGGCAATTATAACATAGAGACGTGGCAATTTTATTATGGAAAAATATTCGATAAACCAACGTGTTTTAATCGTTAAAACATTTTATAAAAACCAATCATCGATTACTGTGACGATGAAAAAGTTACGTGAAATTTTTGGGAGAAACAACGTGCCAACAAAACGCACTATTTATCGTGCAGTGAGTGATTTCGAAGAAAGAGGATCTGTAGCTGACAGGGCCAAACATGGACCACAACGTACTGCAAGATCGACTGAAAACATTACTGCTACTCAAGAAAGTGTTCAAAATTATCCACCAACCTCAATTCGACACCGTGTTCAGGAGCTTGGTCTCCAAAGAACAACTTTGGCCACAATTTTGTGCAAGGATTTGCATTTGTTTTCATTTAAGATTCAGTTGACACAAGAGCTTCTTTCACAAGACCATTTACGCCGCCGTACATATGCCAATTGGATGTTACAGCTCGCCCATGACAAGCCCGATTTTCATGAAAAAAGCATAATGGGTGACGAGGCACATTTTCATTTGAATGGATATGTGAATAAACAGAATAGTCGGTTCTGGGCAATGGAAAACGTTTAAATTATGCATCGGTGACCTTTGCATCCATTAAAAGTAACAGTCTGGTGTGCAATTTGGTCAGGAGGTATAATCAGACCTTACTTCTTTGAAACTGAAAACAGCGTAATGGTAACTGTCAATGGGGAGCGATATCGTTATATGATTGAAAACTTTAACGCCACAACTGCATGCTTTGGGCTTGAATATGTGGTATCAACAAGACGATGCCACATCGCATACAGCCAGGATTACAATGGTTGATTACCAGGATTACAAATGTGGATTGGCCTCCACGGTCGCCTGATTTGACTGCTCAGGAATTATTTTTGTACGAATATCTAAAAAGCATGGTTTATGCAAACAAACCAGAAATGCTTGAGCAACTCAAATAAAATATTCGTGATGAAATTAATGAAATACCGCGTGAAATATGTGAGAATATAATGAGAAATGTGTTCAAAAGGGCTCGCATTTGTAAGGCTAACAGATGCGGACAATTATCTGATATTGTATTCCATACATAATTGCCGACATTAAGTAAAACATTTGTTAATGTAAGATCCATTCTCTTTCATTTAATCAAAAATTACAAAGTAGAATACCTTCCCGACGGACACCTTGTATATAGCTTCTAACGAAGTAGTAGGTAAGCAAGCAGTTAAAACTACAATTACACAGAGACCAAATAAAGCATAGACGTTTCTACGTCACTAACAATGTCCATCCCCAATACTGTGGACTGCAGTCCATGGCAGAGGCATGCTCTTTTAATTCAGTGTACGTTTGCTCGGTGCCCGATGACTGGAATTTGAGTGCACTGTGTCCTTAGTTTAAAAAAGGCGATCCAAGTGTTTGTAGAAACTATCGCGGTATCAGTCTTTTACCCATTGGTTATAACATTATGTCGAGTGCGAGCCTTTTACACCAACCAAGGATTTAGGGAGGTCGACAGTCTATCGTGCGACTTATTCAACATACTGTTGGAGATGATTATGAGAAAAGCTGCAATTAACACGACTGGTACCATCGTAATTAAAAGCCATATGCTACGACATAGATAATATTGGGCGAAAACTGAGAGATATTACTGCAACTTTCTCAAGCATCGTGAAGAAAGCAGCGAAAATTGGCCTGGTGGTAAACGAGGACAAAAAGAAGTTACTGGTTTCAACGAACAAAGAATCTACTCGTTTGGGATGCTGTGTGAACGTTGACAACTATAATTTTGAAGAGCTGGAAGAATTCAATTACCTCGGTTCCGCTGTACACAAAACGAATGATATCAGCATGGTGATAAAGAGCAGAGTAGTGCTTGCTAACAGATGTTACAATGGGCTAAACAAGCGACCCAAGATAAAGCCCTCTTTTGACAAAGAAAAATCCGACTGTACCAGACGTCCTGTTCTGAGTTATGACGCAAGCAGATGAATCAGTACTGACAGTTTTCGAGAGAAAAATACTCCGGAAAATATATTGACCCATCATCGTTAACGGAAAGTATCGGCATCGCATGAACAATGGACAGTATATGAGCTATATATCATATTGTGTGGATGGACCCAAATGCTCCGGCACGGACAGTTTTCGACAAAGGATTCGATGGACGGCGCAGAAGAGGGCGAACCAAACTTCTTTAGAAAGACCGAGCTTTTGAAATACTATCAAAACTTGGTGTGACGAATTGGAGGAGAAGCGCTTTGCATTATTTTTTACAGGTCTATTGCAGTCGCTTCCTAAGAAGAAGAATGCCGGGATCTGGAGTCAGTTTTTTAAGAAACTGACTTTTAATATAAATAAAAATATAACAACAAATTAATTTCTTTGAATAATGAAAATTTGATTTGAATTTCCATTACACACACTTCATTTATGAGTTTATAGGGATGAGGCATCACAAAATAGTGCTTCTTCCTATGACATAAAAATGTATAATTTAACATATAGAATAGTTTTGATGTGGCCGAATGAGAATGCGACCATTTCATTTCGTCGGTACACTGTTAACTAAATAACTTAAATGTGAAGTAGTTGATCTGCTTTTATTGCATATGACTGACTGTAACAATTATTTTTTAAATGCTTGTCAACTTGTTTATATTAAATATTCACAAATGTAGTTAAAAAGCAGTACAGAAATTTCAATCAGTAAACTTAAATATTCTATAGTGCTGATATTAACATGTATGGGGCGTGATAAAAAGTGAGGTTCTGATCAATATATCCTCTGAATAAATAAGTGAAATCATAGCTTACTCAACTTACTATAACTTCCTATATTCCATTTAGAAATTATAGCAACAAGAAATTATAGCAGTGAAAGTATTCTAAAAAAAATTATTTTGGTGAAAAATGGCAACCTTGTAAAACATATGCCATAAGTTTCAAGGCTCTACGTTGTTTGGTATTTTTACTTGAGTCATCAAAAGTAAACAATCTCACTGAATTTGTAAACACCATTATGTAATTCAATATCTCCATTTGAAAGGTCTCAATCCAACCAATACTAACGCCGAGCTACATTCCAATCTGGATAAGCCTGCTCCTTCGTTTACGACTGTATAATATTGGATAGCGAGTTTAAATGAGGCCATATTAGTTGCTAAAACGAACACCGAACAATCCACATGATCGTTGGCTGAAAGTGCTTCAGCTATCTGAAATGATAGGCATTTTAAAAATATATAGAATTCAAATCATGATTAAAACAAAATTGATCAATATAAAAGTGAATAGTGAAAAGAATGGAATGAATGCAGAATGTAATGGAATCGAAAAAAAACTTGTTGCTGTGAAATGCTCAGCCACTGAAAGTGGACATGAGAACTATCATGCGATACTATTATTGCTCACTTAATTGTCACATAAATATATCATATATATATATATATACATAAATATATGTATATATTTAATTTTTTTTTTCTCTTTGCTTAAGCTTACATTTTTTGATTTGGTTCAAACTTACATTTGGGTGGTCATCCAACGTTGCATGAAGGCTTTCCTGTGATAGGGCTTTCGATTCTGGTTTAAATGTTGGTTACCATGAATTTGTTAAGAAATTTGAAATTACAGTTCAAAATTATAATTTCAAATAGAATATGTGCGTTAAAATTTAAATTGCTTAAATTTAAATTATGATCTCAAAATGCTATTAGACCTCGAAAAAACATTATATTGAATTTTAAAAATTAGATAGGAGTTTCCACTGAAATATTCTTTCTTTCTTTTTTTTGTGTTACTTAAGTAGTAGTCTAAGTATGATGTTTATGTTAGGCTATTCAATATTTCTCATAAAAAGCATCGAAATTCAAGATCAAGCTTGGTCTTGACTGGCTTTAGACATAACTTCTCAATTGGGTGTTGTTATATACAATTCCCTTGGCACAGCGGAATTTGTCTGCTGTACACAACTTAAATTTTATCCAGCTTCCAGGAAAAGGAAAATTGTCGAGGGTTGGCTACTTCTAAATGCCACGCGCTAACCAGTGACGGCCCCCCGACTGGATCCCTAATCCCACGTGGCCGAGAGACTGTGCCACACTTCTTAGGTTATTGAAGTCTACAGCAATTTTCTTCGATCATCAAATTTCTAAAATTGATTTATTGTCCGCTGAACGATTTCTTTGTAACTAAAAAGGAGATCGGGAAGTGTCAGCACAATCATTTTCCCCTTTTTTTTTCTTTATATTTACTTTCAAATTAAGATTGCCAGAATACTTGCACATTCTGACATGTGATTTAATTTTCGAAATTTGTCGCTGGCTTTAAGAGCGGCGTACAGCTTTGGACACTACTTTTTTTATTTTTTTAAATTGTAAATTTGGATAATTGAAATGCTCACTTTAGCTGCCAAAATTGAAAAGAAATAAATGCATGAGAGTCGTCACCGTTGAAGCGTTTTTGTTTCAGGAAATTAACGGGAAGAAGTTTTCACTACTAGTCATTTGCAAATTGCACTGACAGAGTAATTATGATATGATATTTCTCACTACTACATTATAGTTCAGTAGATAAATTATAGTAAATATAGCGGTGGCCAAGCTCTTATACTGCGAACATCTGATCTCTATATATGCTGATGAGTGTTTGGGCAGTGTTCGCAACTGACTTCAATAAAAATAAACAGACATTACAGTCCATAGTACCTGTAAAGCTATTTCCTAGAAAAATCTGCTATGGAACAAATTTTGAATGTTAAACAAAATCAAATGTGTGGAAATACTGACTACATCTGAACAAGTAATATTTAACAGATGTACTGCAAAAAGTTTCGAAAACTTTGCAAAGTTCAGTATGCAATAGAGGTCTACATTCAAGTCGTTATTGACCAACATATCGCTCCCTCCTAAACTGTAACCTCAAACACGTAATAATGTTACAAGTTAATGTGTACATGTGTAAAGGACATATAACGACAACAGATCTAACAAAAGTAAAAGGAGGAAATGTCCTTAGACCAAGTTTATTAACTTATGCAACATATTGTTTAGTATCAGTTTTGACACATTTGATAATCTCATCTGGCCAAAAGTTTCTTGCAACAAGAAAAGTGGACATCGAAAACATTTTTAGATTGTTGCATGGGCGTTAGTACGTGCAAAACGAAGAAATACCCTAAACAAGAACATTTTTATTAAAGCAGATATAAATAAATAAATGTTAACTTGTGAAGAAAGTTTTGAAGTTCGATTAGTTAAATACTTGTGGTTCTGCCATAAATGCTTTCATGTGCAAATAAGTTTCTATTGCTTGAAGCTGATTCATTTATAGTCCAACACACGAATATTTGTTGGGATTTATTTTGCAAAATATCTCTTTTTTCTCTTTTTGGTGTTAATCAAAATGTCCTTGACTCACCTATCAAATCAAAGCAAAATGCGTAGTTTTTTGAAGTATTTTTCTGAGGCATAACAAACTTAAGTTTCTGGAGCAACATTTAATATCATTATTATTTAAAACATAAAAACGGGCAATTAAAAATTAACCACATTCATCATTATTGCACCACACTTTAAGCCGATACAGAAATTTAAGTCGGCCAACCAAGCAACCGGAAAAATTGAGACACATTTGGTCAGATGATATTTGCTGCTTTAGAAGCTTCTCTCTGATGAATGTAAATATCATTAATATGGCAAATATGTAAAAACGCAAAAAGAAACGTTTAAAATGAAGATTATAATTAAACAAATGTGTTTTATGTTTGTTAAAGTCGATTGAGCGATGTTCGCATGTCAGTCCAGATGGTTGGACTGCAAATCCTTATCGAAGCTGACAATTGTAAATCGACAATGTCAGTTCAAACATTCTGTATCCGCCACACAAACTGACAAATGTTTGGAAATTCACTGTTTTCCTGTAATTCATATAGTGCAACGACTTAAACTTTTCTCCATTTTTTTAAATTTATAACTCTTGGTGAAGTCTGAAAAAACCGCTGAATTGATCTATTTCTTTTACGAAATTTTACGAAATTAAACTACATTTTGACCAACAGTATTTGATTGTAATGCTAGTTAAAATGTGAAAAAGTCGACTGGATAACCAAGCCATTTTTGCTACCTGCTTTATAAAGTACCTTAATTAATCCATATACCACTGGATTCATACCTTTTATTCAATTATATTAAATGCAGTATTGTGCATTAATTCAGAGCGCTCGTAGATAAGAATCTAGCGTTTTATTATGCTGTCACTCCGCACACTCTTGCGCCAATTCGAAAGGACGTTAAATAAAGGTACGTGCCGCTCACTTGAATAGCAGCCTCTTTAAATAAGCTGGTTGTGCTTTTATAAATCATATTTCACGTATTTTATATAATCATATAACATATAACATTTTTTTCATTTTAATAAATTATTTGCTAAAACATTAAACACAAAAAAAAGTCAGAAATTCAATTTCAGTTTTTGGTTCATTTACACGAAAACATTAATTCTAAATTAAAGGTATTATTGTTTATTTACATCTAATTTAAAAATAAGTATTTTAAGTAAAATTTAGTAGTGGGTGCTTCCGCCCTGGTTGGGAATACATTCATATATTGCGTTCGGTAAAGAATCACACAGTTTTTTGATTAGGTCCACCGAAATACACGACCAGGCCTGTTTAATTCCATTAATGAGTTCACTTTTGCTTGAATATTGCTTGCTCGATTCGTACACCTTGCATACTATCCATCCCCAAACGTTTTCAATAATGTTTAAGTCTGGAGAGTAAGGCGGTCAGTTCATAACCTCAATATTTTGGCTTTCAATCCATGATTTGACTACTCTTGCTGTGGAGATTGGAGCGTTATCATGCTGAAATTTCCATTCCAAGTATCCAAAAACATTTTTAACTTCAGGAAACCCTTTTTCCAGCACGGCTTCGTATGAAGTCGAATTCATTGTTGCAGAGAGAAACTGGATCTCTATTGTGCCATAATAAGAGATCGCACCCCATACCATAACTCCACCTTCCCGGCTGTGTAATCGATTGAGTAGGTGTTCCTCTTTTCGAAGGTCATGAAGGTAGTAATTATATCCATCAGGAGCCTCTAAATTAAATGTTTTTTCGTCTGAAAATATAATTCTATTCCACTCTCTACTCCATGTCATAGTCGTACAACAAAAATTAAGGCGACGTTTCTTACGAAGATTATCTAGCAGTGGTTTATTTTTAAGTCTCAAGCGTTGCAAGTGTGCTGCTTTGAAAATAACTCTTCTTACCGTTGATATACTTGCACTTACGCCAGCTTTTTCCTTGATTTTGGCAGCAGAGTCGTGTGAATTTGAGGCATATCTCAGAATAGCCCTCTTGTCAGCGGCTGTAATAGCACTTGCCGTGTGACCTTTCGTATTATTTCCATAGCCTTCGGTGTCACGTAAATATGTCGATGTAACTTTGCGACTTCTATTAGTTTTTCTAGCTTTTTGATGAATAGAAAGTCCACACTCCTTGCAGGTTTTAATTTTGGACCTTTCCTCGACACTTAAGGATATAGCACGGTCGATTTTACTTAAAATTGATTATTCCATGTTTAATTGCACACAATTACTGTAATCCAAACTGATTTATGATGATCCACAAAAGACTTTCACACTTAAACGGGTTACCACGTGAGGGATGATATTCAAATGAATCAAAAACGAAGAACACATTTTTCATAATTTAAAAGAAAAGAGCGAATTAAAATAACAGGACACTTCCATGGCTTAACATTTTTTGCAGGTGATGTGTGGAAGTAGGAGAAACAAATAAGTAAAAACTGAACCATTATGTGAATTGTACTTTAAATAGTAGTCACTATTGTTAATTGAATAGGGGGGCGCTATTCAAGTGAGCCGCAGTGTATAAGCCAGTTCCCCTGACTGGAATTTCTGTACCGGTTTCCGTATCAAATGATATATACCTATATGCCCTCGGTTTAGTGTATTTATATATAAATGATAGATACAATAATTGTCGTAAATTTTTATTAAAATTTATAACAGCACAACACAGCAGGTCATAGCCGGGGATTGCAAATGGTCTGTATTTGTCCTCCTTTTCCTGTACCTTTTGTACAATTTGCTTCGCCAACAGACGTTCAAAATCGCCTTTAAGCTGAAGGTTCCGTTGAGTAAATTTCAAAATAGAATGTATGTGGGAAGCTCTCCCATATTTCATTCATGAGATACAGGGGAATTCATTTTTACTTTTAATGTTAGTCCTGTATGCCAAAATGTAGGTGTCAGATCTGTTATTTAGTATAGTGAAGCTGAGAATCGAAAGAATCTGAATTTACTAGAGTCAAACAAAGCATATCATTGAGTAGCTTAAAAAGTCGCACAACGTATGCAATAAATTTTTTTCCGATCAAGTTTTTTTTATATAACTTCACCCCACAAAAGGTTATAAAATCAATCAAAGTTGGGCTATCTAGACGCCGTTCAACTTTTTATAAGCTCTTTCAATTTTTTGGGAGGTCTCATCTACCTAGCGTTCGTTCCACTTGAAAGTTAAAAATCAATTTTTTATTATACGAGTACGTATTTATATATAAACATTCTATTTGTTGAAATGCATTTAAAATCATTTGAACACATATATTTTTTGTATATAAAAACGAAAGTGACTTACATTTCTATAAATCCCACACAATACGAGTTATGTCTTTTTTTCCTAAAACGTCAGAGTACCATACATCTCAATAGAACAATTTCAAACTCCATAAATCTACGAATACAAATCATTCGATTTAATGTTTGAAAGAAAAATCTCTTTTCTTCATTTCCTTCATGTTGTTTTTCCCCCACTTACATTAAATTCCATGGAGATGCGAACATTTTATATGCAGAAGCGATTTTCAAGTTTATTGGTTGCAGGCACAGCTTGGATCAACATTCCAATTGATGTAAAGAAATTGAATCACACAGATAAGTGTGTTGTTCATGGTTGCAAATGGAGGAAATATAATGTACGAGGGTGGTTCGATAAGTCCGTGTAATCGTTGGGGTAAAAATATGCAAATATGAAAATAGTTCTGGCTTTAGGCATATGTTTCAAGTTTGAGCTACATACTTCACACCTTATAGAATTTTCTCAAAATTCAGTATCCAAAATTATACAAAACACAAATTTTTGGAATGAAAAGGCGTTTGCAAAAGGTAGGTGAAACTGGTTTTTCTTACATTTTGGAATAGGATGCACCTCTCCATCATGGGTTGTGTATAATTAATATGAAATATTCAAAATTTTCAAATACAAAACAAAAATAAAAAAAAAACACTTTAAACATAGGATATGTTAGAGTATTTCTTATGTTTCCAAGATATTTTTTGGGCGAGTTTTTAAGGGATTGAATTTTTAAGGAATTATTCTTCAATAGGCATTTATAACGGAATTACAGAACAATCCTCGTATACGGTTTTTGTAGGCACAGGTACAGATATATATAAATATATACATTCATTTGTATTTGCTTACAGTATCAACCACTAGCGGACTTCATTGCTGCCAGGCCTTCCGTCAAGTTTGCTTGTGGATGGCTTCCGAGTTATGTTAGAGGATGACACTCGACGGAAAGACTTTCAGCTCCAGCTCCTAAAGTATTCAAGCACACGACATTTGCAGAAAACTTGGTTTATTCGATAAATGGCATTTTTCAAAGATCTCCGTTTAGTTTTATTGACCCTTTTTTTTTGCAAAATTCCCGAAAAATATATGTTTTCGGTAGCTGATGCGTTGTACATATTAAGCCTAGAATTTATCTCTATGTGGAAAATAATCTCCATATGGAAAAATCTGTAAATAATGTTTATTCTTGAAGCTAAATGTCTAGAAATATCTTGCGCTCTAAACAATACATCAGTACGAAATGATTGATAGAGAATAATTTTCACGTTAAATAATCAAAAACGTCCACTTTGTGTCACACAAACGTACACTGCCGCTCACTTGAATAGCGCCCCCCTAATCATTTAACAATAGTGACTGCTATTTAAAGTACACTTCACATAACTGTTCAGTTTTTACTTAATTGTTTCTCCTACTTCCAAACATTACCTACAAATTTCAAGCCATGAAAGTGTCCTGTTATTTTAATTCGCTCTTTTCTTTTAAATGATGAAAAATGTGTTCTTCTTTTTTGGTCCATTTGAATAGCCCCCTCACGTGGTAACCCGTTTAAGTGTGAAAGTCTTTTGCGGATCATCATAAATCAGATTAGATTAGAGTAATTGCATATATTTAAATATAAAACAATCAATTTTAAGTAAAATGGACCGAGCTGAATCCTTGAGTGTCGAGGAAAATCCAAAATTATAACTTACAGGGAGTGCGAACTTTCTATTCATCAAATAGCCAGAAAAACTAATAAAATTCGCAAAGTTATATCGATATATTTACGTAACACCGAAGACTATGGAAATAACATGAAAGGTCGAACAGCAAGTACTGTTACAGACCCTTGCAAGAGGGCCATTCTGAGACATACCTCAAATTCACACGACTTCTGCTGCCAAAATCAAGGAAAAAGCTGGCGTAAGTGCAGGTGTATCAACGGTAAAAAGAGTTATTTTCGAAGCAGCACACTTGCAACGCTTGAGACTTAAAATGAAACTACCGCTAGGCAATCTCCGTAAGAAACGTCTCCCTTAATCTTCGAAAAGAGGAACACCTACTCAATCGATTACACAGTCGGGAAAGTGGAGTTGCGGTATGGGGTGCGATCTCTTATTATGACACAATAGAGCTCCAGTTTCTCTCGCCAAAAATTAATGCGACTTCATACAAAGCCGTGCTGGAAAAAGCTTTTCCTGAAGTTAAAAATGTTTTCAGAGACTTGAAATGGAAATTCCAGCATGACAACGTGCCAATCCACACAGCAAGAGTCGTCAAATCATGAATTGAAAGCTAAAATGTTGAGGTTATGAACTGACCGCCATACTCTCCAAACTTAAACATTATTGAAAACGTCTGGAGATGGGTAGTACGCAAGGTGTGCGAATCAGGCAAGCAATATTTAAGCAAAAGTGAAATCATTAATGGAATTAAACAGGCCTGGTCGTGTATTTCGGTGGACCTAATCAAAAAACTGTGTGATTCTTTACCGAACGCAATATATGAATGTATTCCCAACCAGGGCGAAAGCACCCACTACTAAATTTTACTTAGAATACTTAGTTTCAAATCAGACGTAAGCAAACAATAATACCTTTAATTTAGAATTAATGTTTTCGTGTATAATCTAGTTTTTGTAAGGGAGGATATTCAAATGAACCAGAAACTGAAATTGAATTTCAGACTTTTTTTTGGGTTTAATATTTTAGTGCTTAATTCATTAAAATGAAAGAAAATTTATGTTATAGCATTACAGCAAATACGTGAAATATGATTTAAAAATCACAACCGGATCGTTATAACTATTATTTTGGAAAAAATCGAGCTTAGAAAAATATTCTAGTGAGCGGCACTGTATCTGCGACAACATTTCCAAATAAAATTTTCATGTAGAGTATAAAAAATGCATGAAAAGTTCAGCTGCATCTTAAACTATTGTGAACATTTTGCAGCAAAATCGAAACTGTGTAACAGAACTCAAAAATATGTCTGTTTTGGAAGTGATTATAGCGGAAAATCTTCAAAATTAGTTAATATAATAGTATGCAAAGTTAGTAGTGCACCTGGATACACATGGATAGTCAGAGGGAAAAAAGGCAATCTATTGTTAAATCCGATATACGTTTTGTCAATCAATCTCTTTAATAAAAAATATTTTAATATATAAATTGAAATTCTCGAGTAGCCTTAAATTACTAAATTATAACAACTTCTTAAATTGTTCTTCTTAAGTTATTTATTATAGAAGTGCTCAAACAATCAAAGCTTATTTTTCTCTGAAATTTATCCATGACATAAAAAGGACCGTGAATGTCAAACATAGTATAATTTATAATTTTTTTTTAATTATTATTATTATAGTTATTTTTAAACATACATACTTTTTGCATCAATGTCGGGTTTGTAAATTATCGTCAGTCAATTAACCAGAAATGAGTAACTTTAAATCGGTTTTTAGGCGAAAAATATTTCATGGTACCGCTCTAATTCAAAATATATATCAAAATCAGCATATGATTTTTTGCAAAGGCGTATTTTGGGAGCAACGTTATCTAAAGTTCAAGATCATTGAATTATTATTAACACCGATTATTTTTCTGAGTTTGAAATTATATTTTATTCTGCACGTCATCATTCTTACAACACTTCTGAAATTACTGAAAAAATCGGTTGCAATCATGTGGAAAAACTCGATTAAAGCAGAGTTTTATAAAACTGGTATTCAGTTTAGAAAAAATATATATCTTGTCTGACCGTTGTCGTTTTGAATGGAGTCGTTGAAGAATGTCTAATAACACTGGACTCTAAAGTGATCTGTACTTTACGTAAATAGGCTATTATAATAAGCAGAGTATCAAAATATATACAAATTGCAAAAGATTGTGGTACATTACACAAATACGCTATCTCTGTAGAAAAATGGTCACGTTCATATACCTTTTTACCTTCACCAGAATGATATGACCAGAAATGTACCGCCGAAAAGGAACAGTATAAAGTACCAATTCTTCTTTGACAACATTTTTTTAGAGCCCTCTTATTCGTTTGAATAATGTTCGTTTATCTGGATGGCTTGTACACATGATAAGTGTCATAAATCTTTATGACATCTCCTAAAACTTGCATTGCTTTAATTTTTACTAAATTCTAGCAGGGGATTGTAAACGGGCTGTGTCGTGCCTCACCTTTTAGTACTTCCCAAACTTGCCGAATTTTAGCAATTCAAATTTTTCACTATAGCAGTGTTTCAATATACGCCATCTACTTTCCACCCAGATACAACGTCAAATGCGATCAGTTTGAAAGTTTCTTCAATGGGCTTGGTCAGAAATTTATAGCTGGCGGTGACTACAACGCCAAACATCCATGGTGGGGATCAAGACTTGTAAACCCTAAAGGAAGGGAATTGTATAAATGTATTTCCAAAATGCATTATAACATACTCTCAACTGGTGCTCCTACATATTGGCCTAGTGATCCAAATAAAATTCCAGACCTGCTGGACTTTATTATTTTTAGAGGAATACCACAAACATCACTTGATATCGCTGCTAATTACGATCTCAGCTCAGACCACAGTCCTATTATAATCAATTTTAAGACCACACACTGTAAACGAATTAAAAGTCCAAAACTAATCACAACGCAAACGGACATCAACTCGTTTCAATATTGGATCGATAAAAATATAAACCTAAATCTATCTATCAAAAATGCAGACGAGCTGGATGCGGCTACAGAATATTTCACAAAACTGATTCATGAGGCAGCTGTGTTATCTACGCCGGAGGAAGTTAACAACAATACTTCAAATGTTAAAACCTCTTTCGAAATTAGAAGTCTTATTCAAAATAAAAGACGGCTACGTAAAATTTGGCAACACACAAGGCGTCCGACAGACAAAACAAATTTAAACAGAGCTGCTAATTACCTTAAAACTGTACTATGGGATTATAAAAACAGTTCCACCAATACATTCCTTAGTAATTTGAGCCCAACGAACAATAACGAGTTTAATCTCTGGAAAGCAACAAGTTATTTAAAGAGACCTCAGAAAAGAAATGTCGCAATCAAAGACTCTGCTGGAATATGGTGCAGATCTGATAAGAGCAAAGTGTCTGCTTTTAAAACATACCTTGAGGAAACATTTACACCATTTTCTTTTTCTGACGCCTCAGATGAAAACGAAATTAGAAATTTTCTTGACGTACCTTGTCAAATGTATAGTCCAATTAAACATTTTACTGTTAAAGAGGTGGTTAATGAAGTGAAGAAACTTAATCCAAAAAAATCTCCAGGCTATGATTTAATAGATGCTAAAGTTCTTAAATCCTTGCCGAAAAAAGGCTACGTATTTCTAACTGTGCTATTTAATTCAGTCTTAAGGTTAACGCACTACCCAGCACAGTGGAAACTTGCAAAAATAACTATGTTACTGAAGCCAAATAAACAAGAAAATGATATCCGTTCGTATAGACCAATCAGTTTGCTCCCGGTAATCTCAAAAGTTTTCGAAAGACTTTTGCAGAAGCGATTTTTCCCTGTTTTAGCTGCATTAAATATATTGCCCGATCACCAATTCGGTTTTAGAAGTGGACATGGAACATCAGAACAATGCCATAGGGTGGTCCAAACAATTAGAGAAAGTTTAGAAACTAAAGAATATTGTTCGGCAGTGTTCTTAGACGTTAAGCAAGCATTTGACAGAATATGGCATTATGGCTTATTATACAAGTTGAAAACTCTTCTACCCACACCCTTTTACCTACTGATGAGGTCCTACTTAAACCAGAGAAAATTCTTTGTGAGCATTAATGACGATGACTCGGAATTTGGCGACATAAAATCCGGAGTCCCACAGGGCAGTGTGTTGGGTCCGGTACTGTATACAATTTATACATCCGACTTTCCTACAATCGATGAAGTAACTATAGCCACGTATGCGGATGACACTGCATTATTAGCCACGAGTCAATCACCTGCAGAAGCCTCCAACATCATCCAAAAACAACTTGATCTTACTCAACTATGGCTAAAAAAGTGGAATATCAAAGTCAATGCTGAAAAATCGACCCATGTTACCTTTACCCTTAGGAAAGAAGATTGTCCTCCAGTGACTTTAAACGGAGTAATTATTCCGCCATCTAATTGTGTGAAGTATCTTGGACTTAACATGGATAGACGATTAACCTGGAAACAGCACATTACATTAAAAAGACAACAGCTTAATATTAAAACCAAACGTATGTTTTGGCTTCTCGGACCAAAATCCCAACTGAGTTTAGAGAATAAAATTATTCTATATAAGTCCGTTTTAAAACCAGTATGGACGTACGGTATTGAGCTCTGGGGAACAGCAAGCAACTCAAACGTAGAAATACTACAAAGATATCAGTCAAAGACTCTGCGACTCATCACAAATTGCCCTTGGTTTGTCAACAATAACAACATACATTCTGATCTTGATGTCCCTAAAGTAAAAACAGAAATTAGCAGATATAGCAGAAATTATCTCAATAGATTAAGTCAACATTCAAATGTTTTAGCCATTACTCTTCTAGATGAAAGTAATGAAATAAGTCGACTCAAAAGACTGCATATTCTTGATTTACCATTTGTCAATTAATATAGAAATAATAATAAATATAATAATAATATATATAAGTCAAACAAATAGTATTTAAATAACACTGTGACAATGTTAATTGCATGTTAAGCTCAATGGACCTTAACTACTCTGTTAAATTTAAGAAGTTCTGATTAAATTTGCTTATTATTATCCTTGTAAATAGATTGCAAATAAAGAAGAGAAAAAAAAAAAAAAAAAAAAAAAATTTCACTGTAACCACCAATTTGTTGAACGCAAATAACCCAAATGTTTGCCCATTTCATTGCTTTGTAATCCTAAGTAAAAATTATCAATATCGAATGATTAACCACGCCCTTTCTAGTGATTTCTATACACATTACAGTTTTAACCCTTATGTTCAAAGGTTTATATCTTTCATTCAGTTACACTAAATTCAGTCAAATTTGTAGTTCAAATTCTTAGCTTCAAATCTTTCACTTTTACTTTTACACTGAATTCCTTCAAAGTTTGGTGCACGGTGATGGACGGTTGTGACACATTAAGTTTGCATTGCTTGGTGAAATTTGGATATAACAACCGGATAACCACGCCCTTTCTGGAACCTCCCATACAAATGACCATTTAGTACGCATCGGGCGCTTAGTAAACTTAGTTCTGCGAATGAAAATGATCTGCATAACCAAGCCAATTAAGACGATTTGATAGAAAATAATAATCTTTATATACGACTAAAAATGTAATACGCAGAAAAAGGGTTTAAATCAACCAGTATCTTTTATCACAATTTTTTAGCTGTATTGAGCTATGTCTGTCCGTCCGTATGTGTGGCAATCTGGATGCCTTGTAGACATGATAGATACGTACCTCTTACGAAAATTACTAAAAATTTTTTATTTTAGCAGTGGGACCCAAATGCTCCGGCACGGAAAATTTTCGACAACAAACTCAATGGATGGCGCAGAAGAGTGCGACAAAAACTCCCTTGGAAGGATCGGGCTTTTGAAATACTATCGAAACTTGGTGTAACGAATTGGAGGAGAAGCGCAGAAGATCGAAGCGCTTGAAATTATTTTCTACGGCCGGCGTATAATAGATAAGGATGTCTATTCTAGTCGCTAGCGAAGAAGAAGAAGACTATTTTAGGAGATCGTACCTGGAGATTGTAAATCTGCAATTTCTATAAGGTAGACTGTAGCTATCAACATTTTTTTCGATGATGGTAATGAAAATTTAAAAATTATCGACAGGATACTTGGGTTTTTTTCCCATTGGAAATATAAAAACTATTTATCGTTATCCACTCAAAGGAATAAAGATAAGTGTCATTTGAATCCAGTATAGAAATTTCAGTTAGATAAACAGAATTAAATATACCTTCCCAATGTCCCCTTGCATTGTTGCAGAAATATGCGGAGTGCTAGAAGAGTCGCGGTAGATCGTTAGGTTCTTATTACAAAATGGTATGAAATACTGTGAACAATACATAGAGCATAGAGCAAAATTATAAATTGCTAAATTTATTTAATTCTACTTATAACTCATTGTGTTTTGCTTAGAAATTAAAAGGAAACCAATGATTTTTGCAAAATCGTCTAATTATTGTGCGGTGCAAAGCCTTTTTTTATTCGCAGGGCGCGAAAGCCGTTAATTATGCTGAATTTAGTACAATTGAATGAACGATATGAATCTAGAAATACGTAAATCAAAGTAGTTAATTTGCATAGAAGCAAAGGACAGTTTTATCCGATCGTTTTTTCACATCTTGCCAAGCATTACAACTTAATGCAATTAATACGGGCAGAATTTTAAATTTCAATAAAATGCTCGTGGCATTGCAGTCCACTTTCATTCTCGGAACTAAGCTTGTAAAACTCATGACACTCGCTAAACTCGGCTGAATTAGATGCAATTGCTTAGAAGATATGAATCTTAGAAAAATTGGGGTAAATCAATCATTTCTGTAGTCAAGTGTTAACATGCGTTATAAGTCAAAACATTGGTTACTGCTGTCTAATAGTTAGCAGTTGAAGGAAAAATTAGAAGTTCTGATAATCGGCTAATTTGTATAGGAGATGCCACAAAAAGCATGAAAATGCGCTCCATTTCAAATGTAAATGTGGTCAAATTTCCTGAATTACGCACAGCGGAATTCATGATTAGGTTCATGTCATTGGGTTATTTGCACGAAATGAGAAATTCTTTACAAATTTTTTAATTATTATAAATGAATACAAAAGACAAGAGTTTGCTGCAATTTGAATTTGCAATCACAATATGCAACATTTTGGTTATTATTCTTATATACTTTATCATACAGCAAAAGTCATTCAAAAACTATAATTTAAATTTAAAAATAAATTTTAGCTTTTATAGTTTTAGAACCCAAAACAACCGGTTCATGGGTTATTGGGTTAAGAAAGAAATAAACAGAAAAAAAGAGTTATGAAAAACTTTGGGTTTTTGTACACCCTGAACATAACCACAAATATAGAAACCTTTTATAAGACTTGTGGGCGAGAGTGCCCTCTTCGCAGAAGGCCTTAACGATTCCGCTGTTGGCACTGACTTTTACATGTATAGCAGAATATGCTGTTTAAATTAAGTGTTCGATTCGTTCGTTCGATGAAATTATATATAAATATTCTTATCCACAGAGGCAAGGGCAAGTCGGCGTGAATCTGAGTAAATGATTCACCTACATTTCCTTCTCCGTTTTCAAGTAACAAAAATTTAATAGAAAAATTTGTACGTCATTTACGTTAAAAGTTTGTGGTGGAAAATGATTTACTTCTTATTAATATTGTTTTCTTATTTTTCGATATTTCACGAATTTCAACGTAAACAAAAATTATGTAATTTCTTTAAAAATCAAATCGAAAATATAGAAAACAAAATTATTTTAATGAATGATAAAATGCAGTGAGACGTTATTAAAAACTTGAAAATTTATTTATCTTAACATTTGCTACAATTATAAGATCCACTATAAATGTATTAGCTTCGGTACCAGCGGTACTTTATTTAAGCCTTCGCCCGGGGTAATGAAGGTATATAAAAATGCAAACGAATGAAGGTACATACAAATATGCAAATAAAAGTGAGATGGAAGTGTTTAAAGTATCAAGTATCTTTTGACGAAATATCAATTGAGCGGCTGTCTGTCTGGCTGCTGGACACGATAACTACAGTATAGCAATATGGCAGTTTTTGTGGAACTTCTAAAAATTTAGTACAGCTTAACATAAATGGGCTATATACATATACCTATCCAAATCCAATTTCCTCGCTGCAAGTCATCATCCCTAACACGCAGCAACCCAAACTTTTGTACGTTGTATTGCATCACATTTCCACGTAAAGTTTAAACAAATCGACCGCCTATTCTGGAAGCACCCATACGAATGACCGATCTTACACATATATTCTTAAGTTCATATCTTTTTTGCAGTTATTTTGCAACTCTATTGCATAAAACCAATCAATTAAACACGTCTCTTCTGTTAACTACCATACAAATGACGGACTTAATCCATATGTTCCTGCCTCCATATCTTCCAATCGATTGCAGCCAATTCGACCAACTTTGGCAGATATCATGCGATTGGTGATTTAAGTTCTGAGAATGAAAAAGGGCGACGTTGCCATGCCCAATCTGGTATATGTCAGTCATTTCAGCTGACTAAAATTTACGTATTGTTGGTGCTACACTTTGGTATGCTGAAATACAACTAAAACCAAAACCAAATAAGGTTGGTTTGTTCAAAAATTTAGACTCAAGTGTAATCATCAACTGAGAATTAGCCGCAAAAATTGCTATAACGATTATATATAACAAATATACATACCTAATATAACAAATTCAGTTCTTCATCGGATTTCATCAGTTTAAGGGATTGACCAAAACTACGCTATAAAAGGTGCTGGCATCTACAAGTAAACTCACATAGCATTCTTCCCTCCAAACTTTTGTGAGAAATTTTGCTCAAATTCATTTTTGACATTCGATCATTATAATTATGAGTTAATTACATGATAATTATTAATTAACCCATTGTTGGCCTACGTACCACATAATATTTTTACGTTCACCAAAAGGAAACGCAAAGAAGGGAACGGACGTATTATGAAATTATATATCATTTGATACAACCGAAAAATTAACATCCAAATAAAAAAAAACAACAAATTCCGTTGCATCTCGCAAATGCGACATGGGAGTGCTTCTCACATTCGGTGAATTTTATTTTTAGACTCACTCAACAGGACCTACAGTTTAACTACGATTCCGAATGTAACAGTTTAAGATGCATTTTGTAAGACTTGTTGGTTACTCGACTATACGACTTGGCTGCCGTACAAATATTGATAGGTGGCTGTGTGCGGGATTGAACCCGCGTTCATGCGAGCGATAGCCGCGTGTACTAACCATCGCACTGCGGCAGGTGCAAATTACCGGGTACTTTTGGGCCAAAAGTATTTCGTGAGTTTTATGATAGCTAAAAGCTAATAATCATAATAATAATAGCTGAAGCTAATAGACTGATGTCCGCCTGTTAGCTTATTGGATTGTCGAAAAAGTAACTTTCACGAAGCTTCTTAAAACTTTGCACATACTTTTAGTGGATCGCAGTAACATAGATTTCGTTCCATTATTACAATTCCCTGTATTACTTTAGCAAAGTCGATCATCTAAGTTCTTCCGGTAGCTCCCATGCAAATGCTCAATTTACATCATAGACAACGATGGAAGGAAAGCGTTTTGCTACGATTGAGGAGATAAAAGAAAAATCGAAACAGGAGCTGTTGGCGATACCAAAAAGCGCATTTCAGAAGTGTTTCGAGGATTGGAAAAAAACGCTGGCATAAGTGTACATATTATATCTGAGGGGCATTACTTTGAAGGGGACAAGATGAATTTATTGATGAATAAATAAATACTTTCAGAAAAAAATGAAAACAACGGTTATTTTTTGATCACACCTCGTATATTCTTAGCTTTATGTCTTATTATACTTATTATACACACTTAGTTCTGAGATAGGGAGCATTTGCACAGTCCTACTTGTAGCTGCCGAACCGATTAACCGGTTTTTTAGAACTCAAATTCACTTTAAGTGCTACTCCATAGATTGTGGCTACTAAAAATTTTATCAATTAAATTTCGTATACTATTTAAAATTTAAAAAATTCGGGCGCATTACCTATTTTAATTCATGTATTCCTAGGTAGGTAACTTTCATTCAGTTGCACTACGTTTAGTGTAATTTAGACTGCATTCTAAGCGGAAGAGTTCAGAAAAGCATACATTTTCTTGGTTTCTTGTTCTTTAAATTACAAAATTTTTTTTTTTTGGTAAAATTTTCCTCATCCCTCCAGCACTTCCCACATAGCAAAAATAGATGTTGTCCTGAATAGATATGTGTAAATGACTTCATCTGACTGTAATTTCTTTACTGGTAATCATAACTTTTGAAGGGTCAGCAGGAATTCATTGCACACTTCGTGCAATTTAACTTAGGTTTTTAATTTTATCAGCTCGCCACTGTCCTTTTAGTACCAAATAACGCAAATGGTGAAACATATTTCCGCTCATAGTTCCGGTTCCGCTCATGTTCGGTTCAAGCAAAATGTGGCCATTTGTTGTATTTTGTACCGCTTAACACAACTAGTGATAGAGTGACATACCTTTCCCGACTTTAAAAATTTGATATGACATTAAATAGTTTTACACCCATTCAGATTGGGCAACAATCACTTAGTAAATATAGGGAATCAGTGCTTTTATGTAGAAGTTGTAAGTCAAATTTTTAAAATTTGTATAAAGGATCGTACGGTATGAGCATCTGTAATACAGTTCAAATGACTGAAATAGTTGTTCGTCACCTATTCGTCAATTGAAACCAGAACAGAAACGTCCGTTTGAATTGGTGCAAAAATGTGTGGACTGCCAGAAGGGGCGTGGTAAATCAAATGTTTTGAATTAACAAATAATACTGCATTAGGTACAGATATGAATCAAGTTGCATATGGGTTAAATTAGGTAATTTGCAGGGGAGGTGCCGGAAACTGCATTAAGTCTGCCAATTTGTGTGGGAGGTAACCGAGTAAAGTACCAATTACTAAGTATAAAGCAATACGAGGAACAAACACTTTCTGTTGCTGCAGTAAAAAAATTAGGAGTTACAGGGAAGACATTAAATTTCGGAAGAGGGAGATACGACAAAGGGCTTGACAATTTCGGGCAATTTCATTTTCATACACTGCCTTAGTAAATTCTTAATGTGTACTAAATTTAGCTGAATTCGGTGCAACAAGACTGAAACGGTTAATTTGTATCCGAGGCACTAGAGGGAGGGTGATAGTTCGGCCAATTTTAATTCTTAGACACAACCTTAGCAAACGCCGTAATGTATACTAACTTTGACTAAATTCAGTGCAACCGAACATATCGAATAAGCCAGACGGTTTGTATGGAAGATACAAGAAGAGGCATGGTTAATCGGTCAATATTCCCCGACTTTATCAAGAAGTATACATCAAAATATTGAGAACAAATCAGGTTAATACAGTTTACAACAAGAATAAATTCGATTTTGGAAAAACGAGCAATTTGTTTAGAAATTTATTTTCCGATTTTTATTCCTGGATACTACTTCAGCAAACGCTCGACATGTGCCACGTTTGACTTAATTTCTTGCAACCAGGTAGAAGATATAAATCTAAGACTATGCAGATTAAATTGGTCAATTGAATCAACCGGTTTTTTCCAGATTTTACCAAGAATTGTGGATTAAATTAATGGATAATAATTTAGGTGGCTGTAGCGTACGAATTGGAAGTTACTGGGGAAAACTGAAATTCGGAAAATCAAAATGGGTGCCTATGTAAAATTCGCGGATGCAACCTGGCAAAATATTTAGTAGTGCCAAGTTTTAAGTTTCGCAATGATTTACGGCAGTTATCGTGTTTGCCAGACAGCCAGCGATTTAAAACGTTTTGAAACACATTTGGTCAAAAAATGTTTGATAATTTAAATGATTGCTTCTTTGATGATTTTGATGTGACAAATGCTATATACTTTCATTCCTTCGGGCGAAGATACAAATATTATTAAATGTTATTTGATGGATCCGAGAGTTGCTTATTTAGTTGGTTTGGGTAGGAATTTAATCGCCATACCATACTCTTCATTTGTCTATACTGTCGGGCAGATAAACATAGGTTCGACAAACGAGTTTAACGGTAGGATGTCTCCTTGCGTCACGTTTCTCATCCTGTCGAATTATATAAGCCTCTATCCATAGCGTTGAGTATACAAATTAAATTAAGTGTAAAAATAATATATCACCCTTTATTTTCTAGTTTTCTATTTTTTCCAATTAGAGTCGCTGTTTATTCTCTATTCCTTAATTATATTCATAAGGAGATGTTTCATGATAACTTACTGCAACATAAATTTCCGTAGAAATGCTCATAAGAAGACGTCGTTAAAAAACGTGTTCGAGGTAGTTAACTTGCTTTGATGTTGTGGCTGCAGCCACTTTCATATTTGCATGTGTGTGGCAAGGATTGCCAAAGCCTTAGAGTTTCATTAATAATTTTATGCGAAATCCTTGTCGACGCAAATACTTGTAACAAATTCCATTTATTCATAAAAAGTTTACGGCATGACCATAAAGGACTTCTTTGCATAAATTTAGTCAAATTGTCTTCTTAGGATTTATTCTAACCTCGTTTTGGAAACAAGGAGTTAACAAAATAAATTTACATACAGTTTTTGGAAACTTAGCCAAATTGTCTTCTTGGTATTTATTCTAACCTATTTTAGGGCTAAGGGGTTAACAAACTATATTTACATACTGTTTTGGGATTTTAGAACCCGAGTACTTGAATGGAAATTATTGATTTCTATAACTTTAACAAAAATTATGTTGATTGTGTACAAAAGGCAATTAAGAAATTCATTTTGTTTTTACAGCACTACCGGGAAATGGAAACTTTCTTTGTATCGTTTTATTTCATGCAACCGAAATTATTTGCCGTTTTCCCAAAAATGATGGTTAGGGAAATCCTTTATTTATTTATTCCTTTTTTTAAAAACATCAAAATATCGTACTTAGTTATTCTACATAGGTAAGCACATGAACAGCATCTGGTTTATATACAACCTGCGGATTGGGATGGGATGGGATTTTCATTCAGGTGTTAACTTATAACTTTCAGGGAGTGAGGACAAAAATTATTACAATGGAAGTTGCATTATGAATATAAAGTTAATCAACTGAGTTAGCAGTGCTACACAAGGGATACATACGATACACTTTTTCCAGCTATATTCAATAGCTTCTATACTCAGTTTATAGTAAGAACTGTCAAACTCTTTAAAAAAGCCATCAACCGCAGATTCCACCTCTTGATTGTTGGCAAATATTTTATCATCGAGTCATTTTTTTCAAGTATTAAAATAATCCGAGAGAGCTAAATATGACGAGTAAGGTGCATGATAAAGCAAATCCAACTGTAATTTATTAATGTTGGCCATCGCAATAGTGAAAGTGTGAACTGAAGCATCATCTACATGAAATAACACTTTATTTTCTGCCAAATGCGGCCATTTTTCCATAATGTCATCACATAAACGCTGCAATAAATTAGCATAAAATTCGCCGTTTTTCCTTTCTGAAGATAATCAACAAAAATAATCCCATGCGCGCCCCAAAAAACAGACACCATGACCTTGCCTGCAGATGGAACCGTCTTCATCTTCTTTGAACACGATTCTTCCATTCCAGCCCACCGCTTTGACCGTTCCTTTGTCTCAGGTATGAAGTGATGGACCCATGTCTCATCCATGGTTATAAGTGTACGAAAAAATTCGGCTTTATTGTGGTGAAATACCGCCAAACACTCTGCTGAAACATCTTCACGACGCTATTTTTGCTTTATTGAAAGCAAGCGCGGCACCCATCTTGCGCACAGCTTTTTTATCTTCAAATCTTCGGTCAATATACGATGTGTAGCACTTTTTGAAATGTCTATCATTTCAGTTAGCTCACGCATCTTCAGCCGACAATCATCCAATACCATTTTGTGGATTTTCTTAACACGTCAATGGGTGGACCACTACAGTGTTTGCCTAGCAGTTCGTGCGGCCTCATTTAAACTCTGTTACCTAGCATTTTACAGTCGTAAACGAAGAGGCAGACTCCCCCATGGTAGAATCTAACTCGGCTTTAATATTGGTTGGACTAAGAGCTTTCAAATGAAAAAATTTAAATTAAAAATTTGGACCAATTTGTTCCATGTTTACAATATCACTTTTGGCGGCTCACATAAAAATACTAAACAATGTGACGCCTTGGAGCTGGAAATATGTATTTTATAAGGATGTCACTTTTACGAAAACCATTTTTTTTCAAACTATTGGCACCATCTATACTTCAGGTTGTCTAGTTTTGTGACCGCTCTCATATATCAAAGTATGTCATAAATAAATCAATTATAGCTGTGGCTTTATGGACTTTCAGCGTATTATACCAGAGAGCGTGATTATTCGGCCGACTTGTTAAGTTTAACCAAGCGTTATAATCCCTCTGTATATAAAATTGTTGCATTTCTGACTGCCTGATTACCTTGACTGACTGATCATCGCCCAAATTAAACGATTAAGGACAGAATTGCTGTAATTGTGTGAGCGATAACAAAGCATTTTTCAAAATTCGTACTTTTAGCAGAGCAGACACGCGGTATTTAGGGGTTTTTCGACATTCGTACTTTAATGGGCAAAAGGGACAAATCCGATTCTACCATCCAGCTCAAACGATTAGAGCGAGAGCCACGAAAATTGGTGTTCATAATTCACTTACAGAAAATAAAAACGATAAGAGATAATTTTTTAAAACTCGTACTTTCGGCGATAAAACTGAAATAAAACAACAAACATATTTGGTGCCACCGCCCATTTCAAACAGCTAGAGCCAGAATCATGAAATTTGGCAATATGGTCGCCCCTTCCAGACCAAACATGCGGAAAGAAGGCGATTTTCGAAACTATTGCTTTAATGGGTAAAGACTGAGTAAAAAGACAAAACAGATAACATCGGCAAGCTCAAACGGTTAGAGCTAGAATCATGAAAATTGATACCCATATTCCACTTATAGATTAGACACGTTGTAAGAAATTGTTTTTCAAAATACAAACTTTTAGGGGTTAAAACTGTGTAAAAAGGAACAGTTCTGGCGCCATCGTCCAGCTCAAATCGTTAGAGTTAGAATCGTGGAGGAAGAATCAATGAAATTGATGTCCTTATTGTCCTTCCAAATTGGATGCTCAGTAAGAGCGGATCCATACTGTTAGGGGTAAAAGGGAACGAAGCTGGTACCATCGTCAAGTTTAAATGATCGGTGTCCGTATTCCCCTTGCAGAGTAGGAAGGCGACAAAAAGACGTTTTTCAAAATTCGTACAGAAGAAATGCGCAACAAGGAAAGATGCCAGCAGTTCTTAGCTTTAGGTGTAACTGAGTGCAGAAGTGGGACATAAATAGTATCATCGCTCATAATAAATGGCTGAAGCTCAAATCATGAATCTGCTTTTAGGGCATGGTCGCGTTCAAAAAGAAAATTTTCCGAAGCTTGTGCATTTAGGAGGTAAATTGACAAATTTAAAGAACGAAAAGAACAAAAATATTATCAACGCCTCAGACAAAAGGCTTAAGCTGGAATTACTTTAATTTATGTAAATATTACCATCAAGGGTAGGCGTGGTGAAACGCCAGTACGCTCTTCTGTCGAGATATGCGGGTGAAGGAAAGAAATTTTCGAAAATTCTTATTATTGGGGTAAATCGAAAAATTGAGGGATCAGAAATGGGATGGTCCCACAAATTATTAGTGAAGCTAAAACCGTCTGGACATCCCCCTTAGGTTGTAGTCGCCCAATGTTGGGAGATATTTTGAAATTTGTGCTTTTAAAATATGAATAAAGAAGAAAGGGGGCACAAATGCCAAAGCAGTCTGGTGTCAAACGGCGGACACCGTAGTGAAATTAGGAGTATGTATTCTGTCATGAAATTAAAATCAAAATACGAACTTCCGACTTGTAACAGAAAATAAATGGGTTATGAATTGAACCAATCTTGATCTGAAGGCTGAAGTCTAAAAGTCGAAACTTAAGAGGTATATTCCTTCTACGACTTATCAGCGCGTTAATAACGGACTTTACGAAAACCATATTCTCAGGGGAAAACCATAGACGAGAAGGAACAAAACCCAAGCTATCCTTTAGACTAAACGGCTGCAGTGCAATAAAGTGAACTATGATGTCCGAAAATTTAATTATAAGGAGATGAATCGGATGTGGGATAAAAAAATATCATCAACCTGATTAAACCGGTGCAATTAGAATCGTAGGAATTGGCAAAAAGACAGCCCTAGCAGCGATAAATAAATTGCGGGGGAATTCTCACTCAAAATGTGGTTTTACGCGTATGGAGTAGCGGGCACTTGCTAATGTAATATAATTGAAAAAATTCAAGTGACTGTAGTCTGCTAATTAGGAATCATAGCGAAAAAATTGAATTTCGATTAATTGGTTAACTTGTATGAGAGGTCAATGAAGAATAACTTAAACTACCGATTAGAAATTGCAAATGGAAAATTGAATTTCCAAAATTTGGACAATTTGGATATGACAATGTTGGCTATTTTCATCACGGGACCTTACTTTGACATTCGCTCAGCGTGTGTGAAACTTCATCATAATTAGTGTAACCATGTAAGAGATATGAATCTAACAATATTTGGACGAAATTAGGAGGTATCAGAAAGAAAGAGTCTACTGTGCCAATTTTCCTCAATGCTTACTAAGAATTAGAAACCAGTATTTTGAACAATAACCTAGAAATTATAGACGAAAGATTGAATTCCAAAAAGAGCCATCTATTTTTATCGTGGGACCGCAGTGACGATCAGCGTGTACCAAATTTAATTAAATTTATTGCAACCATGTAGGGATATGATTCTAAGAATTTATGGGCTAAATTTTGAGGTACTAGAAGGGGTGTGATTAGTCACCTCTCCGCTATTGTGTCTCCAGGCAGCCAGTCAACCAGACATTGCTCAATCGACTTAAAACCACATTTGGTCAAAAGGAACTTGGAGTTTCAAACGCTTCCCTCTATGTGTTACATTTTTGGCCATATCAAATGATTCATTCATTCCTAGGTCACATGACCTGACTATACCGGCCTTTTTTATGGGATTATATCAAGCAAGAGGTTTACAAAACAAAACTTAGGAATTTGATTGTATCGAAGCGGTTCACTAAAACAATAATTGTGGCGATCCCGCAATGAATAATTTTCAGATAAGGTGTCGCATATGCGCAAATGAGTATGGAGATCATTTACGGTCTATCATCTTCAAAACCAAATATTTATATAAATAAATAAAAAAAAGAGATAAAATAAATTAAATACATTAATTTAAAAAATAATTTTTTATTGTAGCATAATTGGTGGGCCACCCCACCAAGGCTCAAGGCTTGAGCAACTTTTCATGTAGAGCATAAAGGATGGTGTCGGCCCCACAAAATATTAAATCTGGCTTAATGTTAGACTAATGGAGTCAACTGTTGATGAAAATTTTACTTTGTCATATCCACTATTAAGTGTGGAAACTCATACCGCTTCAGTCCTGAACTAGGACATAAAATGAAATCACAGTTCGAACAATTTTGTCGGATGCTCGTAGACATTTCAAAAGTTCTAATAAACATCAGTAAAGAAATTTCCGTTAGGTGAACTGACTTATATGTACCTTCATCCAACACCCTTTTGCGTTGGTGCAAAAGTACACGGGTTGCTGAAAGGCTCGTAGCACATTATTAGTGTTTTATCAGCAAACAATCTGAATTACAGCAAAAATCCACTTAGAAATTATAGATGGATTTTGATAAATTGGCTAATTTGTATGTGTGCCACCTTGGGAGGCTTGGCAGTGATGGAGTACATTTCATTCGCAAAGCTACATTTACTTAACATCTGATGCGTGCCGAATTATACTGATTTTAAAGCCATCGAATAAAGGATACTGATCTAAATTAAGTCATTCCTATGTGGCGTAGTTAACCCATCGAATTATCCTAATTTTGTCAAGCATTATAATGCATTCTATTAATAAAAATTTAAGTAACTCCAGTCTTCGAAAAAAATAATAATATTTTCAAATTTCGTGAGTTACGTATGTTCGATTTTCGCGTTTTTTCTGTTATATTGGTTAGTCGTGTTTTAGTGTGCTCTTCGATTTGTTACTACTCGAAAAAATGGATCAAAGAAGCTGTATTAAGTTTTGTGTAAAAAATGAAATTAAATGTGCAAGGACATTTGAAATGTTGACTGTGGCGTTTGGCGAGTTTACTGTAAACAGAATGCACGTTCAATTGTGGTATAACCGGTTTAAGGAAGTCCTGGTCCTGGTCGCCCGAGCACGTCGGCAACCAATGAAAGCATTGAAGCAGTGAAGAAAATGAATTTGGATAATCGTCGAATCACTATTAGAGAGGTTGCTGGTGATGTTGGCATATCATAAATTTTGAGCACAACCAACGTCGCATGGACATCGCTCAGGAGTTGTTGAACGTCATCAACGGCGGTCCAGATTTCCTCAAAAAAGTCTTAACTGGTGACGAATCATGGGTGTATGGCCATGACATTGAAATCAAAGTCCGATCATCCCAATGGAAGCGTCCAGAAAAGACAAGACCGAAAAAGCACGTCAAGTTCGGTCAAATGTGAAAGTTTTGCTCACGGGTTTCCTCGATTGCAATGGCGTGGTGCATCATGAATTCTTGCCACAAGGTCGTACGGTCACTAAGGAATACTACCTTGAAATTATGCGCGTTTGCGCGAAGCAATTCGTCAGAAACGCACAAAATTGTGAAAAACCCAATCATGGATTTTGCCCTATGATAACGTACCAAGCTCACACATCGATGATTGTGTGAGTTTTTGCCCAAAAACAAAACCGCATTCATGCCTCAACCACCGTATTCACTGGACTTGGCTCCCGCTGACTTTTTCCTCTTCCCAAAACTGAAGACGGCGATGAAAGAAAAGCGTTTTGCTACGATTGAGAAGATAAAAGAAAAATCGAAACAGGAGCTGTTGGCGATACCAAAAAGTGCGTTTCAGAAGTGTTTCGAGGATTGGAAAAAACGCTGGCATTAGTGTACTATATCTGAGGAGGATTACTTTGAAGGGGACAAGATACTTATTGATGAATAAATAAATACTTTTTGAAAAAATTGAAAATAACGGTTATTATTTGATCACACCTCGTATATAGGAAAAATATTTTCGAATCAGCTGCAGAGTTTTTTATGAAAATCAGTTGAAAATTGAAAGATTACTTTACATAAAAATTGGAGTTTTATTTTTCTCATTATGCACTGTGCACTGCACAGTGTAGCGCCATGATAACTTTGTGTCTACTCACTTCTTACCTGTCAGTTGTAAATCGTAAAATTACTTTACATAAACATTGGAATTTTATATCTCTCATTATGCACTGTGTAGCGCCATGACAACTTTGTGTCTACTCACTTCTCACCTGTCTACGCGTTTTCAATAGTTGCCAAAAGAAATTACGATAGTACAAAGAACATCATTGAAATACCTCCTTTTCAATGTCGCGTACATAACAAAGAAGTTTAATGAAGTTTTTATGCGGATGTTAAGTAATCACCGCGGTGGTGCACGGATTGCAAAGAGAACATACATCCGAAGGGTAAATGGCTTAAAGTTTTTACATAATTTATACAGAGAGTTGTTGGAAATCAGGAAAAGGCGTTGAAAATGTTTAAAATTTATGAGTATTTAAATAAAGCATAATAAGAACGAAAGTTTTTTGGTTACAGCAACATATTACCAATCTACTTCAGACTACTTGATGTATAGAACGCTACATATATTATTTTACATTTGCACAAATGTTGTTGCTAAAAAAATAATAAAAAAATATAATTCCTTAAAGAAAAATAAATAACAGTGACAAATAAAGTGATATAAAACTTGACAATTTTCATTTTTATTCATTGCAATGTTATATTTTGCACGTTAATGGTATGGTGTCCACAACAAGCAAAGCTTAGGGGATTTCTTTTATTTTTTATTTATTGTATTTATTAATTCATGTACAAATATATATTAGATTAAAAATGGCCTCAGCGTCCTTAAGGCATATTAAAGGCAAGTTGGCAAAAAACGTACGAAGTAATTACAAATTTAAATATTATTAAGAGTATAATTATGTATGAAAGAAGAGACAAAAAAAAACATGTAGTGTATATAAAATTATGTCTAAACATACATGTTTTGAAGCCGTAAAATACTCTTTGGGACTATTCCGTAATTACATAAGAAGCGTTTCAAGGTTCTGCAAAAGGAAACCTTTTAGTTCACTTTTGAAGTATGATATTCTATTTATTCTTTTCATATTTACAGGCAAATTGTTGTACTCTAAACTACCCATGTATTCAATCTGCATCTAGGTGTTCTTAGATTTTGTTGATATTTTATATATATAAACAATTGGTTCTGGGAAAAACTAATGGTACGATAGCCAAAATTGTTTAAACTCTTAAAAACATACAAGAGTAATTGATGTTTATAAAGTCCATAAATAGGCAATATGGATTTACAAACATTAACATACAAAGATATAGTTGAATGAAAATTTGGTAAATTGTAAATTATTTTCAGTGCTTTATTCTGCATAGTTTGTAATGATTTCATAACATTTGTCCTTTTGTAACCATATGTTAACGACATGTAATTTAGGTGACTTTGAATAAGTGCTTGATAAATTAATATTTTAGTTTCCACATTTAATTTGAATTTCATTTTGTATAATATACCAATAGTCGGTGCTTTTTTTTGATTTAATTGCAGTTATATGTGAATCCCGAGAGAGATTACTTTGCAAAGTAATCTCTAATGAAGTTCAATAGTTAGAGATTACTTTGCAAAGTAATCTCTAAGTATTGAACTTCATGGGTTACAGCAATTATATTACCATCAACTAAAACACTAAAAGGATTATTTAATACATTGGCATGTGGTCCAAACCGTATTCATTTAGTTTTATTTGGATTCAGAACAATTTTATTCAATCTAGCATACTCAACTATTAGGGCAATATCCCGTTCCATGTAAATTTTCAAAGTCAAATTGTAACTATATGGATAAAATAAGCAAACGTCATCTGCAAACACATACATATTACCAACAAGTTTCAAATTACAAATATCATTCAAAAAAATTGAAAATAATAACGGCCCTAGACAGCTACTTTGTGTTACTCCACATTCAACATTTACCATTTCATTTTTACAAGGGTTTACTTGTACAACCTGTTTCCTATTTTGAAAGTAATCTTTAAGTGATTCCAACTCTTTTCCTACCACTGCATAGAATTCCAATTTCTGCAGCATTATTTCATGATCAACTAAATCAAAAATCTTCGTAAAATCAATAAATATACCTGGAACACCAACTGAATCATTATCCAAACCACTACATACCAAATTGGTATTTATAAAAGTAATTGTTCTTATCAAAATATGCTAAAAGTTTCGTATGAATAATCTTTTCAAAGATTTTATCAACAATTTATAGGCAACCGGACGAAAATCTTTTGCTTCAGAAGCATTCGATACTTCTGGTATAGGAACAATCTTGCTAACTTTCAAACACTCAGGAAACTTGACATATCAACCATTTTATTAAATATATTACACAGAATGGGCACAATTAACTCTCTGCATTTTACCATTAGAAATGAGGGAATATTTTCAGAACCAGTTGACTTTTTTAAATTTAAATTATTAATTACTACCTTAATGTAATCTACAGTAACTGATTGAATAAAAAAACGATTCGACGTTGCGGTTAAAGTTCGTAAATAATTCCATGTATCCCCCGGTAATATCAGTATCTGACTTCTTAATTCACTCACTAACAGCGTGAATGAAATACTGGTTCAAAAGGTTTGCTTTAACCTCATTGTCAAAAAACAAAGTTCCTGCTGATGTTTTTAGGTTAACATCTTTTTTTTTTTACTCCCCCCAGTATATCATTTATAAACCTCCAACACTTGGCGTGATCCGTTCCTATTCTTCTTAAATTCCCACAAAAAAAAAATAATTACTCCGATATCATCTACAGGCAATCATAATAACTCTACCTAATCTCTTCAACAAATGATCGTACTTTTTACTCTTCGAATTACAACGTTTAGCCGACAATTTCTGTTTAAATAAAATTATAGTTGGTAAGTTTTTATTTATCCAAGGTGTCATTTCAAACTTTAATTTCAACTTACTTGTTGATAAATTGGTAGAATTGTCAATAGCATCATTAACACATTTTATCAACTTATCCGTTATTTCTTCTGGATTATCATTTCCTTTACATTCAATCAAATTATTTTGCAGAAACTCATGAACTTTATCATAGTCACAATGACTTTTTTGAATTTCAATATTCTTATCTGAAAAATAATCCGTTTTCAACTTGCAACATATTATATTGTGATCAGTCAATGAACATTCAACCGAACCAATAAAAATTTTTTCAGCCAAATTGCTAAAAACATGGTCAATACAAAAAGTGCCACTGGTTGGCCTTGATATTCTGAAATAAATCAATGTTTGCATCCCCGAATGCAATAAGAGGTTTTTGCTCACAAACACCAATTATTCGTTCCATAATATTTAAAAATTCTTGAACCGAACATTTTTGCGAACGGTAAAATGATATAATTTTTAAAGGATTATTATAAAGGCGAAAATTTTCAATTGCAATTGAAACACATTCAACAAAACTTTCGCTTTGACAATTTTCGACATTAAAGTGCAATCTGTTACTAATGTAGAGAGAAGTACCGCCATATCCATCCTTTCTGCAACAATGAACACCAGGAACAGAATAAATTTACACTACTTTCTCATTGAACCAAGATTCTTGAATAGCAAATATATTTGGCAATTTAGAAAGCCTTGAAATAATATTTTTAAACTTAGTAAATTTTGTCACCGAAGAAACGCTACTTATGTTGACACTAAATTAATTTAAAAATTTATAATTTAACTGATATAAACAGTTATTAAATTCAATGAAGTTTTCAAAATATTGAAACACTATTTTAACTTGATGCAATTCGAATTGTAATATTCTGATGCTTCTGTTTACTGAGAGAATTTTAAGAAAGTTTTCGCTCTTATCTATACCCTTCGCCATGCGTTGCCACCAGAACATTCATATGTACATAATTTCCAATTGGATATAGAATAATAAAATTATAGAGAAAATTCTATATCGCACTTGTACAGGGTGTCCGTCGGGAAGGTATACTACTTTGTTTTGCCGCCATTTTCGTAAACATTAGTCTTGACAGTTCATAGTTGGCAGTCGCGAAGTAGAGACGTGGCAAATTTATTATGGAAAAATATTCGATAAACCAACATGTTTTAATCGTTAAAACATTTTATCAAAATCAATCCTCGATTACTGTGACGATGAGAAAGTTACGTGAAATTTTTGGGAGAAACAACGTGCCAACAAAACGCACTATTTATCGTGTAGTGAATAATTCGAAGAAAGAGGGTCTGTAGCTGATAGGGCTAAGCATGGAGCACAATGTAGTCAAGAAAGTGTTCAAAAGTGTTCTATCAACCTCAATTCGACGCCGTGCTCAGGAGCTTGGTCTTCAAAGATCAACTTTAGGAAGGATTTGCATTTACTTCCATTTAAGATTCAGTTGACTCAAGAGCTTCTTCCACAAAACCATTTTCGCTGGCATCAATTTAGTCAGGGGGCATCACTGGACCTTACTTCTTTCAAACTGAAAACGGCGTAACGGTAACTGTCTTTCCACAACAACGGTTGCCTGATTTGACTGCTCCGGAATTCTTTTTGTGGGGATATCTGAAAAGCAAGGTTTATGCAAACAAACCAGAAACGCCTGAGCAACTCAAGCAAAATATTCGTGATGAAATTAATGAAATACCGCGCGAAATGTGTGAGAATGTAATGAAAAATGTGCTCAAAAGGGCTCGCATTTGTGAGGCTAACAGAGGGGGACATTTATCTGATATTGTATTCCATACTAATTGCCGACATTAAATAAAACATTTATCAATATAAAATCCATTATCTTTTATTTAATCAAAAATTATAAACAAACAAAGTAGAATACCTTCCCGACGGACACCCTGTATTATACATCACACAGAAATATGCGTTACTGCAACTTACTAAACAGTCAATTTTTATGGGAGATACCAGAAGGGGCGTGACTATACAGCCCACAGTGTGCTTACACACAATTGTGTGTAAATACGGAAAATATATTAACCTAAATATATAAAGCTTAATGAAATATTGGATATCAGAAAGGGCGTGATTGAAAATTTTCCAAACATTACATATATAAGGTAATACAATGGACAAAAATAATGGTTGCTGCAATCTATAAATTAATAGTTACAGGAAAATATGGTAATTTGGAAAAACCTGTCAATGTAATAGAGGGGCGATGTAGCCCGTTTATTACGCTATACAAAGTTTTTAGAAGTTTGGTAAAGAATTGAGGTATTTTCCAACTAGGCGAACAGACGGATACAGCTCAATCGGCTTGAGAAAATTATGAAACGCATTTGGTTAAATAATATTTGGTACATTAAACGCTTCCTTGCGGATGTTACGTATTTGCTCTATCAAATTATATGCACATTCATTCCTTCAGTGAAGGTATGACAGTTTCTTGCTTCACTGTTTTTTTTTTTTTTTTTTGATAGAAGCAACTTTTCCACTAATTTATTTGGAACCTTAGAAAAATAATTTTCTACTGAAAGCACAGAGTTATCCATCCGGGCGATCCCCAAACGTTGGAGCATTTGAAAACCAATTTTCATCAAGTTATCGCCAAGATACGCCTGAAATGTGGGAAAAGTAGTCAAAAACTACATCAAAAAGATCCACTGCCGTAACCAATCCAGAGGCGGTTATTTAAATGACATTTGTATTTCGTACACAATGGCAAGGTCCATTCATTATAATGAAATGAAACTTCGGTCAAAATCATAGCTTTATGTGCGTTTTATTTAACTTTACTTTTTAAACCGAAAAATTAATGACTTTTCTGTCGTTTTCTTGTGCGATAGATTATCATCTGCCCTTCGTATGCAATAACCAAAATAATATTAAATTTTATATTTTTATGGGTTTGATTTAGAATAGAATGTATTGGGGGTGGAATGAGCGTACGAATTACAGCATTTCTTAAACGTTGTAATACTTCAGTGTATACATGAATCTTTTTTTTTGGCATGACTCTAAATTATCTACAGAACTCATCATTCAATTAAATATACATCAAAGAATAATAAAGACTCATTAGTGGAACTATGAACGAATAATGGTGTTGATGTTTAAAACACTTCAATATCAGGTCTAACTAGAAACATAATTCATAATTACATTGCATTTGCAGTTCTTCACACCAAGTTAAAGTGGTACTTTTCCGCTTCTTGTTAGCATACAACATCGCAGAATTGTCGCAAGCATATATCCTTTTTTTCTTGTTATGTCCTTTTGGTTATTTCTGAACGACGGGATGTGGCAAAAGACGTTTGTCATGTTGTTTGAAACACCACACACAGGCTTTTTGGAAACATGTGATGTACATATATAATACGTTAATTACTTTGCTTTCTTATATTATTATCGAACTGTAATAAGGCGGATTACAGAACGCCCAACAGTGGCTCGGAGATTAATGTATACGGTTACCGTGTGACTATTCGGTAAAATAGTTTACTTTTCTTTAGAGGACGGTAACTTCGACACTTTAATTATTGAAATCTGATTACATTTATGCAACCTGTATTCTAAAAGATCATTAAACTTTATACGAATAATCGTATATGAGCACTAAATATAAGAAGCCTCCGCATGTATATTTGGTAGATGTAAGGGTAATGTTTTTATATACGAGTATGTCCAATTTGTATTTGTAATATAATATAATATAATATCGTGATAAATTGCGTCATACTCACTCCAAAGGCGATTTATATTTGAATATATTTTGGAAACCAAATTCTTCGCCATTTGTTGAAGCACTCCCAAAAAAACAAAAATAATAAATATGATAAATTATAAGTATAGGTTTCAAAATCGCCATTTAATGGTTTTAAATCCGCTGGCCTGGTAAGTCCGTCATTTATTAAATACCTGTCATCATCGGAAGTATTATTTATTTAGTGAGAGGTTTGTCATTTACTAATACGGATTGTTTAATAGCTAAAGAAAGCGTGAAAATAGTTATAAGTGACTACAAAGTGGCGATTCAAACGTGGGCACTTTTCGTGCATTACGAGATGGTTATGGTCGTCATAATCGACTTGCAGTGCAAGGGATTGGCAAGATTATGTTTAAATTTGGGGAGAGTGGAAGCGTTACAGATATGGTCAGGCGTGAGCAACATCGCAATATATGCACTGCCGAAAATATCTCTTCTGTTAGCGAAAGTGTTGAATTTGTCGATTCCACAGCGTTCTCAACGATTGGGCCGAATCTTACGGCTTGAAGATTATGACTACTGAAGGTTATGAACTGGACGATATGTGGTTTCAACAAAACAGTACCACGAGCCACACAACACGGCCGATTTTGGCATTATTGCGTAATAAGTTTACAGAAAGCGTGATTTCACTTTTTGGCGACGGAGCATTCGAAACACAACATTCGTCATGTTACCGCCGAGATACTACCCAAAATGAGTGAAAGAGTGGTCGAAAACTACCTCAAAAGGATCCACCGCTGCAACCATAGTTTTATGTGTGTTTTATTTAAGTTTACACTTGAAACATAAAAATGATTAACCCGATACTTCAAGTAGGCGAATTTCATGTCAACCAATTAGTCCATAAATGTTCTTGTGTCCACAAAGTAAGACCAGTTTTCATTTTAGTTCTTATAAATATTTTTCTTCTATGTTGATAACACTGTAAAAAGACTTCACACCATGAATGCCACCAGTATTTGAGATACGTTTAGTTTTGTGCGGCACTAAGTGATTTAGGTGATATTTACATTATATAATTTTACTGAGCAAAGAAGTTACATAAAATTTTGTTTACTAAATAGAAATTCTGCCCCAAAAATATTTGGAATGTTGCAAAAATTCTTCAGTGAACAGAGTTTGTCTGAAAAAAATATTTACAAGTGGCTGAAACAGTTCAACGAAGACAGCTCAAAGAAGTTTAGCTTCAACCTCTACCATTGAAAGTCATGCTCAACAAATACGAGATTTGATGCTACAGTTATTGACCTTGCTGATGACATAGACATTACCAAGAGATCAGTCAAATATATTTAAATAGATACTACAAGCCTCAGCCGTGTCAAATACCGGTTAAAACAAAGCATTATTTCTATTTCCATTCCTGTCAAGGAATTATTTTTGGCAACCAGCACGTTATAAAACGAACAGCAAAAAAACTGGAAGCCATTCAAAAGAAGTAACATTTTCATCTCTTCAGTAGCGCAATATATGCATATTCATTATTTCCAAAGAAGCGTTTCTGTATCGCTTTCAAATCTAAACAAAATCGGTAATTCTTATTAAATTGATTTACATTTAAATACTATTAACTTGTTTGGATTCAACTGGCGCATAACTACATTTGACAGAAACACTGTTTTACGGTCTACATATAATTTCTGTCTAATCTCTAATCTAAAAACAAAATTTCTTTAGTCATATGAAAAATTGCACCATAATGACTACTTTTTTACTACAGTAATAACTCTCATGAAAATTTGAAGAAGGCACACCACAAAAACCGCCGCTCAAAAACAAGAATATGTTAAATTCATCGGTGATTATGCAAAATTTTCACTATTTTGCTCCAAGGACTGCTGTGCATTTCAGCTTAAGCGGATGCATTTACTTGCTGGGGTGTTATTGCAAAATGTCACTTTGATTTATGGATTTGAGTCGAAAACCATTGAGTCAATGTCATGCCAGATATGAAGCAAAACCGAAAAGATCGTGAAAAAGTTGGTCAAAAATCCTGTTGTGTCGACAGTTGTGCGTTATAAGTTTTTTTCGCCCAGCCGAAGTGTCAATAAACAATATTGTTTGGGTGTTATGAGTCATTTGCGTGATGCTATTCTCAATAAACAAATGTGCAGACTATTCCTGGTTTTTACGTGTCATCTCATATTACATTTATTCTTCGTGAGTTTTTCGGCAAAATTTTTTACTTACATTCTGGTATTTCCCATACAAATTAATCAATTTTCCGAAATTCAATTTCCTCTCAGTAACCCATAATTCGTAACATGCAGTAAGTCAAATTATTGTCTTTCACATTAGTTCATAATTCCTGACAAATTTAAAAATAGTTGACCAATTAATCCCACCATTTATAATACCTCCCACACAAATGGCTGAATTAACTCATACTTTCTTGGTTTCATATCTTTCAATCGGTTACACTAAATTAAGTCAAATTTGGCACACGCTGAGCGTTTTACATTATAGGTTTCATAATGAAAATATAATACGTTAGCTAACTCATTTCTGTACCTTCCATTCAAATTGGGGAATTTTTCAAATTGAACCATTCCTTTGTAATTTCTAATTAGCTGGCTGTAGTAGTCTAGATTTTAATCTATTACATTGTTTCACATTTCTTTACAATACCAGCGAAAAATTGAACAAATAACCACTGCTCTTCTATATCTCATATAGGAATGAATGATTTAACTCAAATATTTTTATCATCATATCTTCCAATCTGTTGTACCAAATACAATCACATTTGAGAACGAAAATAAGCGGCTTTGTTCTGGTATCTCTTATACATACTGACCGGTTTATTGAAATATGATTTTCCATCATAATCCCCAATTCGAAGTTTTAAGTTATTTAAATGATCGTAAATTACGTTGCGTTATAATACTGCATAAAATAAATAAATAAATCTATCAGATAACCCCATCATCTATGGCATCTCCCGCACAAAGTATCTTACTTAACTTATACGAGTATATTCTTGCAATATTATTTTTCATTCAATTGCGCTATACTCAAAATAATTGAGCTCGCATCCGTCATTTAGCGCAGCGAGTTAAAATAGAATGTCCTACCACGTCTTTTAGGGTACAACAAAATACAAATTAACAAAATCGCTGGTGCTTTTACATTTCCCAAACGGAGGATATCTCTTGTTTATTAAGCTTTAGTTCCGGGATATTGTGGGCAAGCAACATAAAAGAACTAAAATTTCAATACTGGCTAACAATTATGTTTATAAAAAATGTGAAATTTTTAGATTCGCAAAAGATAGATTTGTATTTTGGGTTGATCTCGGATAAATGGCTACAAATATGTATTAACGCATGAATTTAAGTCTTATGCATTTCCATTTGCTTGGAAACATTCTATTTTGCTCGAATATGTTTAGCTCGTCTGCGATACAAGTAGGATACAGGGTGTCCGTCGGAAAGGCATACTATTTTGTTTATAATTTTTGATTAAATGAAAGAGAATGGATCTTATATTTATAAATGCTTTACATAATATCGGCAATTATGTATTCCATCAATATCAGATAAATGACCGCCTCTGTAAGCCTCACAAATGCGAGCCCTTTTTCATTACATTGTCACATATTTCACGCGGTATTTCATTCATTTCATCAAGAATATTTTGTTTGAGTTGCTCAAGCGCTTCTGGTTTATTTGCATAAACGTTGCTTTTCAGATATCCCCACAAAAAGAAGTCCGGAGCAGTCAAATCAGGTAACCGTGGATGTCAATCAATATCACCATTTCTTCAAATAACTTCTTGTGGAAGGAGGTCTCGCATTGTAATCCTGGATGTATGCGATGTGGCACTGTCTTGTTGATACCACATGTTAATTAAGCCCAAAGCATGCAGTTGTGGCGTTAAATAGTTTTCAATCATATCACGATATCGCTCCCCATTGACAGTTACCGTTATGCCGTTTTCAGTTTCAAACAATGAAGGTCCAATGACTCCTGATGACCAAATAGCACACCAGACTTATGAATAATTTGAGGTTTTTCCATTGCCCAGAACCGACTATTCTGTTTATTCTCATATCCATTCAAATGAAAATGTGCCTCGTCACTCGTTATGACTTTTTTATGAAAATCAGGGCGAGCTGTAACATCCTATTGGCATATGGACGGCGGCGTAAATGGTCTTGAAGAAGAAGCTCTTGTATCAACTGGATCTTAAATGGAAACAAATGCAAATCCTTGTGCAAAATTGTGGCCAAAGTTGTTCTTTAAAGACCAAGCTCCTGGGCACGGCGTCGAATTGAGGTTGATGGTTTGTTTTGAACACTTTCTTGAGTAGCAGTAATGTTTTCAGCCGATCTTGCAGTACGTTGTGGTCCACGCTTGGCCCTATCAGCTACAGATTTCTTTGAAATCAGTCACTACACGATAAATAGTTGTTGGAACATTGTTTCTCCCAAAAATTTCAAGTAACTTTCTCATCGTCACATTAATCGATGATTGATTTTCATAAAATGTTTTCACGATTAAAACACGTTGGTTTATCAAATATTTTTCCATAATAAATTTGACACGTCTCTACTTTACGACTGCCAAATATGAACTGTCAGGACTAATGTTTACCAAAATGGCGGTAAAACAAAATAGTACGCTTTCCCGTCGGACACCCTGTATTTGGATTTTTTATTATCTTACACGCTGCAATTTTATGCATCTTACGGATATCGCTGTTGATAAGAAGAGCTCATATACAAAACGCGAATAATAATACTAAAGATTCATTGTAATTCTAATAATTCTCAATTGACATTTACTATAACAGTTACGTATGTGGAGGGTATACAAACATTCATCCAGAGAGAACTTTCTAATTTTCGGCTTGCTTTTAATTACAATTTACAATGATTTGTGCAGGCAACGTGATATAAATGTCGTATATCAGTTTTCAAAGCTGAGAACAGGAATTCAAAATAAAAGTAACATAAAAATGTAGGAGTGAAGTCTATTTTGTTTCCGGAACTGATCATATTAGTTTCGCTAGATGCAATCAGTATTCGTATTACAAAGTTTGAAAATATTAACAATATTCTTGCTAACAGCATTTTGACATACAATGTTTTTGTGCCGTTTATTAGTATCAAATAATCGCGAAACGTAAACTGATTCGAATTTTTATTTTAAATGGATTCAAATAATACTGGTCGCCCAGATTACAATCAAACCCATCGCCCATTGAAATGCTCATACTTAAATCATTTTTTTTTTTTTTTTTTTTATAAAATTGTTATGTGTTACACTGTACTATGCTCTATTTGGTTAGTACTATACCTGCAACAAAATTTTGGTAGCCCTAAAAAATATTGGCAAAAACTAGATTTTTGATTATGATAATCTTCCATTTCCATACAATTTGAGGCACGTTGCCTACTACACTATAAAGTTATTTTAATGTCGTGGGCACAATTTCCAATTACTTAATTTTTTGACGAAATAGCATTAATGTGTTTTATTTTTAATTATTGGAAGAACCTAAAAGAAAAATCATAACTTTGTATTGCCTCAAGACTAGTGGTGGGCGGTATATATCATTTGGGCGGTATATACTCGTACTTGTATACTCATCCAATGTGCGAAAGCGTTAGGGGATAAGATAGAATGGTCTTGGTAAATCATTAGTCTTGTACCAAAAAAAAAAAAAAAAAAAAAAAAAAAATAAATAAATGTTGGAAGCGTTAAAACACAATAAATGAAGCAAAATTGTAGCTCATTGATGTTCTTTGCTCAGAAAATATTACATCACTGGTTTTTGCGGGCGAAATTGTATTGTATTGTATGTTAAGGGCAGTGGCAATGCAGTCCATTTTTATATACAGAGTTAAGTCTGCTACTGTGTGACATGTGCTGAAATTTTTTGGCACAATTTATTTAAAAATATGCTTAATTTAACTTGCTAAAGGAAGGCCTCAAAATGATAATAGAGCGCATAGTCATGCACAACGTATGTATCTCCTATATAAATTGACAGATTTCCTGATGTTCCATGCCTCTTTGTTCTATTTCTAATTAGTAAGTTATGCTAATTCAGATTTTTGTGTGTTCTGTTAATTTATAACGCTGGGTAAAATCCGATATAAATCCTTTCTGGTACCTCCCATACTGACTGTTTAACCCAAATGTATACCCTTCTTGCAACTCTCATACAAATTACCTTTTTCCACTCATATATTTCTAGATTCATGTCTTCCATTCAAGTGCACTAAATTGAGTACAATTTAGTTCATCCATCGCATTTAGCGCCGCGAAATGGAAATGAAAATTGTACCAAACACACAAATTGGTGATCTTTCTATAAGTTCTCAGTGCTATATTTCTGCATAAGAACGTATTTCCCAAGCACAAAGACCTCGGTGTAGGTATATAGAAAGAAGTCTGTCCATCTGACTGAAGCTTCTATGTCAGTTTCTTTTAATTTCGATAAATATAACAAAGTCGAGAGAAACTGGATTAATCGGTTTGTTCGTAAGTCGAATACCTGAAAACGGGATTTTTAAAAAAGCTAATTTTTCGATTAACTCGAAAACCGATTTCCTGATAATGTCAAGTATTTAAATCCTAGTAGTGCTAGTTAGTTAGCATTACCAGTTCTAGAGATTACGCGGTCAACACACTGAATGTGCCACGAAATATATAACATGGTGCATTATTTTTCATAAGCAAGATATTATCTAGATCCAGATTATCTAATTTTTACCACAAAAAGTTACTAATTATGATTCTGCAACGTTCTCTTCAGACCCCATCTTCAATTAGAAAAACATCTTCAGAAGATTTTAAATGCCTTCCATGAAGGCAATTTCGCATATTTGCTATTTCATTGCTAAACTCAAATAAGCTCATTACCTTTGTAATAAATTCCAACAACATTTACACGCTGCGCAACTGCGTTTTTTTCATGATGATTTCCCAAACAATACTGAAATATTAATTTTGTTATGAATGTAAAAAGAAAAATGACAAGTGTGATATTTAAAGATACATGTAGTAATAATTTGATCACATTTTATTACCATTTCCTGCGAAGCAGGACGCCCTCGTATATACATTTCGCGAAAGATGGTAATATCTTCAACACTCTTCTTAAACGGAAATAGTTGTTTTCCAGGACATGTAAATAATTCTACTCACACAACTACTCCTTTTGATAATGGTTTCACACAGACTTGCCTGGGTTAGAGTCACATTTACATTTTCACAAAGCGTTTTTGTGCCTGTTGGATTTGATAAATTAAACTTTGGATTTTATAGGAGATAACGAATCGTTAAAAATTCTTTTCCCTGCCTTCTCAGCTTGTCACTATTTGTTATGAAGATTCCCACTGCAAAAATTTCTTACAAAAGACTGTGTAAGTTTCACAACGAATTGAACAAAAAATAAAATAAAACAAATTCAGAAGCAGAAAGCGGATGTTAAGGAAAACTTTACAGCTTGGAAGGCGTTATGGAGAAAAGTTTTCCTTTTTTTTAACATTTGTTAAAAGTTTGTATTTTTTTCAAAGATTTATTGTAAGCAGGGACATACTTGTACATGGGGTGGAAAAAGGAATAAATACCGTTTTCAGCTTTAAACTTTACAGTATGCCTCATGCATACATGTCATATATTTAAGTTATGTCAGCTTGTGTAATATAGCTATCTGCATTAAGGATTTTAAAAGAAGAACATTATAGTCTTTCAGTAGGTAGAGCGATGTGTAGAGCGTTTTCTACCTACATATATAGTAAGGGCATCTTTGACACCGTTAGTACAACTGGTAGTTAGTTCCATATCCAATGAAAGAAAAGCTGCAGGAGCAGAGGTAAATGTACACTAGTTATCTTTAACAGAATTTTTGTACTGAATTTTTGTCTGCACCATCAGTTCACCCTGCATTCCAAGGAATTGTTTGCCTTGCATTTTTGTACACTCACCCATAGAGATAGACTTCTAATAAAGATTGAGCCGTTTCCATCCGCTTGGCTATCTGGATTGTAGCGTGTCTGCTTTGGTGGATGACGAACACGACAACTCCAGTAATCATTGCCAAGATAATGGTCTGTTACTGATAATATACTTTTAAGTAGTAATTTAGAAATAAAAATGGTCAAAATTCGACCCACCACTAAGCAAAAGAACACATTTGGCAAAAATCTTTTTGCCTTCACATTTTTATTTTCTCTAGATTCTATTTTAGGTCTGTAACTTCACGAACGAAATTGTGAGTTTAACCAAATTACAGTTTCACCTGTACTTTAGAAAGGATTCATTTAACTGTAAACAAACGTAAAATGTCATGCATCTTAAAAGAGGTTTATCCATCTTTCGGTTTCAAAAGTAAAGTTAATTGAAGATATGTTTTCGAGTAAACTTTTATTTCATTATAATGCTTAGACATTGCCATCGTGACATACAAAGTCATTTAAATGACCGCCTCTGGATTGGTTGTATCAGTGGATCCTTTAAAGGTAGTTGTCGACCACTTTTTCATACATTTCGGGCGTTATCTCGGCGATAACTTGAAGAATATTGATTTTCAAATGCCCCAACGTTTGGGGAGTAACCGCGTAAACACGTCTTTGACGTAGCCACCCAAAAAAAGTCAAACGGTGCCAAATCGCATGATCTTGGTGGCCAATTGACGTCGTCTGAACGTGAAATTACGCTTTCTGGAAATTTCTCATGCAATAAAGCCAAAATCGGTTGTGCACTGTGACTCGCCTACGATTTCAGCAAGAACAAGTTTCCAGCTTCATTTTTTTTAGCAATGGCTACTGCATTCTCCGGACTTAAATCCAATTGATTTTTCCATATCGTACATTTTGGAGAACAAACTATCAACTACAAAGTATGAGACGGTTAACAACCTAAAAATTGCTCTTCGCCAACAATGGGACAAATTGCAGGGTGGTGTACGAATCGTGCTACTGTCAACTGTCAATGGAAATCGTTATTTAAAGATGTTAAAGGAGTTTTTTTTATCCAGAACAATTGAAACGTTCTAGGAATATATAAGTTAAAGTAATTTATACGAGAGATTCCAGAGAGGACGTGGTCATTCCGTCGATTTTTTTTTTTAATTTTGCCCAGTGTTATTACGTAATGTAATTGACGAAATTTTAACTAGCTTCAGGCTATGAATTAGGGATTACAGTCAAAAAGCAAATTTCGATAAATCGGTTAATTTATAAGGAAGGTCCACGAATGAACGTGGAATATATGATATGTTATATGGCAAATATATAGAGATAAGGAAATACAGCTAAAATTTTTCATTATTTGGGGGATACCAGAAGGTGTGTGGTTACTTATTTGGTTTTCTTTTCGATATTATAGAAAATTGTAAAATAATGTAATGGTTAAAAATCTAGTCTAAAGTGACCGACTATTTAGAAGTGACAGAGGATTGATGGAATTTTGAAAAGCAGGTAAATTTGCGTGGGAGGTACCAGAATGGGTATGGTGCATTTTCATTCTGAAACCCTAATTTTTCAATTTATTTCATTTCATTTATTTATGCTATTGACATAACATATTTCAAGAAAGTTATGTAAATATGTAAATTATTTATTTTAAATATCTAAAAAGAAACAGTTTACAGTTATTTCTAGACATACAAAACTCTAGGTGTTGAATTAGGTATTTATTTCTTGCAATCCCATTTAGGATATTGAATTCAGTAAATCTTTGATTCTAAGCACTACGTTGGACACAATTTGTGGAATGGCGTGTTTTATTAAATATACTCGTATAATGATATTTGAAATAAACTGGTATAAGCGACGATAATTCAGAACAATCAATTATACCAGCTGTTATATCGAATACAAATAACAAGATATGATAAATAAGGCGATATTGCAATGGCTGTAAGCAAAGTAATCAGCGTGTGGAAATATAAGGAGGCACAAAATCACCAAAGTTAATTGAAGAGAGAGCAAATTTCAGAAAGATCCGCTGAATTCTTTCTATGCGTGATATGTTGACTTGGCAAAGGGGACTCCAAACAATAGAGGCATATTTCAACCTTGATCTTACATAGAAAGTATGAGTATACACTATTTTTAAGGTATGTGGATCAGTGAAATCGGAACAATTTATTTTAATATACGCTAGTATAGAACAAGCTTTAATTTATATGCGAGGTAAAAGTCAACGCCGCATCAAAAACAACACCTAAATTCATTTTACTTTCAGTAGTGAGGAGCCTGTAATCTCTAATTTTAAAAACCTGTTGAATTGGATTGCATGCATGATTCCGTCGTACACCTCATCCTCAGTGAGTTCTAGGACACCAATCTCTAGCATGTCAAATTTATAGCTCGGTTTTAAGTGCATGATTCCGTATTCTTAGTGAGTTCAAGACACCAATATCTAAAATGTCAAACAAATTTGAGTATCTAGCTGTATGAGCCGATTTAAAAAAATTAGCAAACAAGTTAACAGGATCACTGCATGACCTTGATACAACATCACCAAATATCATGTTTGAGGGAGTTTCAGAAACACTCCTTTTCGAATTGACAAAATACCAGAACGACCTGTTTTTGCAATATAAATTGATTATATAAAAATTTATTTAAGTAATTAAATTCTTTCTGATAATATAAATATCTGATAATAAAAAAATGATTATATAATAATTTGATGAACGCTTAATGCGTGCCAAATTTGATTTGGTTTAGTGCGATTAACGTGACAATATAAAGCGTAGAACATATGACTTAAATTTATCATTTGTATGGGAGGTATCAGAAGGAGTGTCTTCAAATTTTTCCAAATTTTACTAGGAGTTATGAAACAATGCAATGGATACAAATTTGGGTTACCGCAGATTCCGAATGAGGAATTACATGGAGGAAATTGAATTTCGGAAAATCGTACAATTTTTATGGGAGTCACCATGATGGGTATGGCAATGTGCTACATTTTCGGTCTTGGAAACTAATTGGGCGAATGCTCAACTTGTATCAAATTTGTCTAAAAAAGCCAGCGTTTGGATGATATGAAGCCCAGAATTTAAAATTTTTCCAAATTTTACCAGGAATTATGAAACAATGCAATGGATAACAATTTGGGTGGCCTCTGATTATGGATGGAAAGCTACAGGGAGGAAATTGAATTTCTGAAAATCGGTTAATTTGTATGACAGGTACCAGAAGGGGTGGACGAATATAGCCCATTTACAATCACCGGCTAAGATCTTGAAAAATATTAGGCTGTGCTAAGTTTCAAAAAGTTCCATAAATAATTGCGGCAGTTATCGTATCCAACAGCCAGCCAGCCATACACACACATGTCTCTCAATCGACGTAAAAAGTCACGAAACGCATTTGGTAGAAAGATATTTGGTGCTTTAAACACTTTCTTTTGGATGCTATGATTTTGACGTACAAATACATATTTTAATTCCTCCGAGAAAAGATATAACAACAATTTCTTCTTATGTAAACAGATCGACTTTGCAGGTTTTTTAAGAGAGAAGTTTTTCAAATAGCATTTTTAGAAGGAGAAGTTTGGAGCTGTCATGTTCCTTTCGGTATTTTAATATCTATCTTCAAATATTAAATTTGTATTTAATGAAAAGACGTACGTCCCATTATTACAAAGTTTTATTAAGTGCTTGTATGGGTAAACTTTTTCGTACCTCGCTGATTTTCCGAATTTGCACCACTTGCTATAATTGTGACAAGGATGATGTATCGGCTCATTGCCGGATTTACAGCGAAAATTAGTATTATACTTTTAAGCATTTATAGATAATTGCGCTGGCAAAAATTTTTGATAGTTTTTTCCTTTGTCTATTCGTATATTTTTTAGATTGATTTTAACTAAACACTAAATATAAGTTACTTCTTAGAAAAAAGAAAAAACGCTGAAAATGCCTATATTTCTAGTCTGGATGCTTTTTTCAACTGTGCCGAGCTTGTCTGAGAATTTCTAATTGTTTCCCACTGGGTGGCAAAATGAGTTTACGAATGTCTAAATTTATAATTATACCCCTACACAAAGGAATGAAGGTATATATCCTTTGATACACTAAAATTATTATAACCAGGCGGAAGCGTGTAAAATATCAATCATTTGTTGATGAAATGTGTTTAACGACTTTTAATGCAATTGAACGATGTCCGTCTGTCTCCTAATATAGCCCCAACTTGTTTAGTTATGCTTGGTAAAATTTGAAAATTTGAATTTTGAAACGAACCTGTTAATAGTGATACTTCTCACACTTCACACACAAATGAGCGATTAAGCTCGTATTTTCTTAGGTCCATATTTTATATGCAGATGCAGCAAATTTTGGTCAAATTTAGCTAAACTTGGGTCTGAGAAAGGAAATGAACTGCATTGCTAGGAACTTTTTAGTACTATAAAATGGTTAAAGATATTTGTAAATCTGGTGGTTCTGATATAAAACGATGTGCACAGCCTTCACTGTGAGTGAGAGCATAAGTATTCTGTTCATTCTTGAGATTTGTTTAGTATGCATTAATTTGTAATTTTTGTATTTGTATCTGAAATTTGAGAAAATAAATTATATTATGAATTTCCATTGTATTCTTATTGACAGGATTTATTCATTAGTGCAGAATGTGTGAAAGTTTCCAAAATTATATTTTACATAATCAATCACAGGCATTGCTAAAACACAACGAAATGTCCAACCAAATGCAAAGCATTCTATTTTAGCTTATGTATGTCTACACAAATACAGAACACTACGTTACCTACAGATTGTGTATTTCTATTTTTTTTTTTTTTTTTTTCAAAATATTTCGAACGTATGGAATTAAAATGCAAAGTGCATTTAACTCTATTATATTTTTGACCACAATTGCACTCCATCTAATCATTCCATACTATTGACTACCATGCGGAAATTCCATTCAAAGTGCTCAGATGCAAATTCAATGAAGCAGATGTTGGCCAGGCTTACAGTTACTGCGGTTATAATTAATTCGGCTAATGTACAACGCACTGTACTCTATGTGGTATAGAGTACATTGATTTAGTGTCGACGAGTGCAACATCAATATGTTTAAATATAAACGGGTTATCCATTTTTCGGCTTCAAAAGACAAGTTTAACAAAACTTATAAAGCATTGGATCCTTTTAAGGTAGTTGTTGATCTCTCTTTAGCACATTTCGGGCGATATCTCGGCAATAACTTGACAAAAGTTGGTTTTCAATTTCTCCATCGCTTGGGGATAACAGCGTCAAATCACATGATCGTGGTGGCCAATTGATGTCGTCAAAACGTGAAATAACGACTTCTGGAAACTTCTCATGCAATAAACCCAAAACCGGTCGTCTTGTGTGACTCGTGGCACCGTCCTGTTGAGACTACATGTCGTCCAGTTTATTGTCTTCAACTGCAATGCAATGGCGTTTCTACAATCACTTCTGGGTTCTGCGGGCCCCATAGGGGAAAATTTTGCTTGTTGGCGTAACCACCGACTGAGAAATGGGCTTCATCGCTGAAGAAATTTTTTTTCGAAAAATCAGCATTGAAAGCCTGTTGCTTGTAGCGCCCAAATAGCATATCTTTTCATTTAATTTTTGTATGAATTCGACTATATAAGGGTGGAGGTGTGAAACCAAATGCAAAATACGCCATAACGAGTAAAATAGGCCCAATTGCTGAGAATGCCGTGGAATTGACAAACTCGGATTGTCCGCAACACTTTCACTAACGGAAACGATATTTTTGGCAGTGCATAAATTGCGATGGTACACAGCCCTGAGCACGTCTGTAGCGTTTCCAGCGTCTTTAAATTCATTTATAATCTTGCCAATTCTTTGCACAGTAGATAGGTCAGTTATGACGATCATTATCCCCCCTTTGTAGTAAGTTTTAACTATTTTTACGTGTTTTTCGGTTGTTAAACGATCCATATTCATAAATGGTAAAACTTTTAGTAGATAAATAAAACTTCGGATGATGGGTATCTAACAGCAAGCCTGTAGCTAGACCGGCGTTTTTGAAACAACTATATGGAGGGGCCTACTTTTTGGAGGGGCCTACTTTAAAAGCGATGCAATAAATTTGTCTGAAAAGTAATTATTTTTGTGTTTTAGTGACCAATTCCCAATGCTTTATAACAGAATGTATAGCTGACCCATCGATTTTTTCAATTTTTACCATTGCATTACAAACCTGTACACATGACAAAAATTTAGGCAACCTGTGAACTTGTATCAAATTAAAAAATGAATGAATTTAGTGCAAGTGATTGAAAGATATGAATCAAACAATATATAGCTTAAATCCGCCATTTGTGATTAAGGTACCACCAGAAGGGGCGTAATAATACGGTCCATTTCTTTCGTCAGACTCTACATTGCACTTATTGTGTATCAAATTTAACTGGATTTCGTTGAAGTGAATAAAAGATGTGGAATTAAAACTGTATGGGATATGTTGGCCAATTTTGTGGGAGGGGCGGACCAAAGCCATCCATCTTCTTTCTCCAAACTAAATTTATGAATGAAATTATGTGTGCTAACTTTAACTGAATTCCAAGCGACTATTAGGAATGTATGTTGCAACAAAATGTATATAAATTGACCAGTAATCATTGTTCGATTCGATTCTGTTATGTTGAGTTCAGGTGTTGTGTTCAACATGATACTGTTGACAAATATAGAGAATCGTTAGCAAAAGCACGGACTTCTATTTCAAATAAATTATATTGGTCGATATTTTATTTTGGTTTTCTTACCAAGGTCTTACCCCTTTCCAGATCGATAGCATCACAAATCCTCCGCTCAAAATAAGAATTTAAAAATAATGGTGGCGTACAAATTGTCTGGATCATATGCAGAGCCTGTAAATTTCTTTACATCCCATAAACGTGATATGGAAGAGCTTCTCATATTCGGTGACATCTGCTACTGCTTAACAATGATTTTGAATATCAGTTTGAGAAGCTTTTACTGGACTTGCCAATTTTGCTAGACTAATCGATGTATTCGTCAGGCAAAACGAGGCGAAAGATTGGATTGTTATACAGGGGATCGAACCCACGATCATGTGCACGACAGTTACGTGTACTAATCATGTCCAGTAAAATCTGTTGCAAAAAATTGTTTAAATAACTGCTTATTTTGTACGAGAACATGTTTTCGTTATGGTTCTATCTTCGATGAATTTTATTTGAAATTGTCCAAAACCAACAGGTTCTTTCCCGCAAATGTAGAATATAAGGCTGTTTTTCGAACTAGTTTGCCAATTTGTTATTCCAGAATGGACTTTTACATGGAATTTTCAAATATAGAATCAAATTTTGAAGTTAATTTGCTTTAATCTTGGTATATGTAAGATATACTCGTATGTAAACCAGTACATCTGACCAAAATTTCTATACTGTATTTTTTTGTTTTTTTTTTTTTTTTCTTTGGGAAAGTGTGTACTAAACAATGTAGTGTATTTTGCCATATTCAGTTTAGATTGTAGGCCGCAAAATGCATTTGAAATAGTTTTGCGATAGTAGGAGGTTTGGAAAATGGGAAAATAATGTACTTAAAATATGACTAAATCAGTGGTTTGATTGGAGATTTTTTTTATTTCATATCTGGCTGCACTGCTAACAATTTTTATCATTGCAGTACTTTAGTTCCCTCGCCGAATGGTTTTGCTTCAAAAAGTAATTTTAATAAAATTCCCTGTTATAGATTGGATAAAACACATAAGGGATCTGCTTCTTAAATTTGACCTGGTCTAGTCTATAGTTAAATTGTCGTCCCCTTTACAACCTGTTCGAATTTAAAAAAATGCAAATATTTGATTTTGTTGATTTCAGTTTCTGCTGCTTGTCAGCGACATTTATTCTCCTATTATTCATCGCTAAAAGGGATTTTCAAAAAAATAGAAATTCCCAAAAATTGCACATAATCGCGACAGGGAAATCAACACACTCAATTTCATAGCTTCAGATTCGGCTGCTTGTTTCAGTCCAGTGTACCACTCTTTTTTAGCTGTTTGATTCTCTGAAAGTGCGGTTTTTGGAAAATACGTTTCAGCTAATAATAATCCCACATTCATTTTGATGCCTCTGTCATCTTTTCATGTTTTGGCCCCTAAAGGAACGAATTTTTAAGAACGTCTTCTTATTCCTTGCCTACGCTGTTTCATGATTATACCGTCACTATATGTTTATTGACGTTGGTACCGATTTTCTCCCCCTTTTTTTGCTTATCCTTATCAACGTCCTAAAAGTATGTTTTCAGAGAAATTCTCTTGTTGCGACAACGTTATAAAATTAGCGTGTGCGCAGTTTCATGATTTTAGTATCAGCCATTTGTTATGCGCTGTGGTACAATTTTGTCCCTTTTCTATCCGTACACCTAGAAATAACAATGCTGTTACATTTTTTATTGCCGCACACCTATTCTATAAAAAGATTGTACAGCATAATGTTGATGACTTTAGCTTCAGTCTTTTATACAATTTGGTGGTAAAATTTTTCTCCCGTTTCCGCTAGTTTTGTTCCAAAGTTTTGAAAAAATATTTGTCCTAATATTCTTCTCTGGAGGATGTACGACACAATTATGTGAACCCAGCTTCTGTCGTTTGTTGAGGACAATGGTACTATTTCCATACACTTCCATCTTTATTTTGCATCTTAAAAGTAAGAATGTTGCGTGATTACATTCTTACTTCGAGTCTGCTTTCATAATTCCAAATTTAGCCATTTATTCTTCATTTTCATCCTGTTTTTACTTTTACAAGCACGAGCTAGAAAACTTCCTTAACACAGGTCCTTTAGTCTGTAAGAATGATATGAATACCAATTTTCCTGACTATAGCTTTAACTGTTTGGGCTGGGCGATTGTACCGGATTTGACACTTTTTAACCTGGTTCCATCCTTAATTTTAAAACATTATTATCGTAGCGATTGTCTACTCTGAAACTAAACTAAATTTAATGATTATTACTTTAGCCGCTTGAGTTGGGCGATTGTATCTGGTTTAACATTATGTAGCCTGTTTTTACCACCAGTGTCAGCAATTTCAAGAAAGCCGTTCTTGCCGCGTGCCTGCTATGGAAGGGCTATATAGACTCCAATTTTTTTGATTCCAGCTATATCCATTTGAGTTTGGCGATGACACCTGATTTGTAATTTTGTACCCAATTTTTACCCCTAAAATTATGAATTTCGAAAACCGTTGCCTACTACATGTTCGCTCTGGAAGAAGAATACGAACACCAATTTTTATAATTCTAGCTCCGGCCGTTAGAGCTGGTCTAAAAGTACAAATTTTGAAAAAATCCATTGTTATTGGTCACCTACTTAATAAAAGGATTGTTTCCCCAATCATTCAGTCAGTAAGGTAACAATTTTATATGCATATATATGATAGAGACGTATGTTTTATACACTTAACATCGTGGCCAATGTATGTATGCAGAAACAATGATATTGATATTTTGGTAGTAATGTAGATGTATATTGCAGTGCTAGTCCTATTGTTCGTATATAAAACTATTAGCTTGCCAATATTTTTTTCTTTCCCTGGTTGTATTTTCAAAACGAAAAAACAAATATTTCAAAGCAAGAATTTGGGAAATTACAAAAGTTTTTCATTTAAAAATACTATTGCTTTAATAAACAAAAGAGCGACATTTCCATCCAAGGATATGTGAGTCATGCCACCCCCGCAGGTGTAAATTTTCACGTAGACCTAAAGTTGACTATGAAGTTTATTGATCATTGAAAATCAATTGAGTATAAAACTATTTAATGATGCATCAAAAGCTCTTCGATTAACAATAAGAATTCTACGCTCTGAATGTAAATATGCATATGTAATGTAAATGTACACCGCAAATACAAGTGTAAGTATATGTATGCATATGTACATATATTGATATATCATCACTTACGTGTATTCAGGCAAGGAAACACATCTCGAATAAAAAATATGTGAAAGCAGTTAGCTTCAGGTAAACGCACACAAGTACTCGAAGCAATTCCATTCGATTACAATGAATACTGTTCTTGTATGAAATACACGTATGTATGTATGTGTGTATGTACTTTTATTTATATAATAAGAAATCAAACGAACTCAACTCAATTTACAAAAGTCGAGCGAAATCGACAAACAATGCTCTCACAATGTTTTTACCTGCTGCACTTAAATATCCGTTTCGTGCAAAGTAATGTATTAAAGCAGTTAGTTGTATCCGATAATATAAAACAAGTTAACAGGATACAAAAAAATACATATTTGCCCACTTGCGTCTGTATGTTGTAATAAGAATTCGCAATAAGAAATTACATATACAGAAAAATGGTCATTCATTTAAGTAAAACCATAAGCTATCCACGTTAACGCACTTCACATTTCCATTCATTCATTCGTAGTAGCGAACAGCATCACTTTCCAACAATTTCTGTTATCGCACAATTTATATGCGATTGTTGTAGCCCTGCTGACAGACGGGGACACTTAGCTATAACGAAAATACTGTACAAGTACGCAGTTATTTCCGAAAATTGGGTTTCGAGTTATTAGAAAAACTATTTTATTCGAGAATTTTGTTTATGAGAATCAGTCTGATGAATTAACTTACTTGCATATGGTTATCCATTTTTGGGTTTCAAAAGTAAAGTTAAATAAAACACACATAAAACCATGATTTAGATCGAACTTTTATTTAATTATAATGATCGGACCTTGCCATTACGTACGAAATGCAATGTCATTCAAATGATCGCCTCTGGATTGGTTGCAGTAGTGAATTCTTTTGAGGTAATTTTCGAAAAAAACATAGACCAATGGCACTTCCAAACATAAAGCACATCAAGCAGTCACTTTTTCCAGATGCAGTGGCTTTTCCGCAATCACTTTTGGATTCCCCGAGCCCCACAGGCGGCAATTTTGCTTGTTTTCGTAACCACCGAGTGAGAAATGAACTTCATTGTTGAAAATAATTTTGTTCGATTGAAAGCCCACGTTTGAATCATCGCTTTTTATCAAGTTTTAGCTATTTTTACGCGTTCTACGGTTGCCAAACGATCCATATTCGTAAATGCAAACCTTTCACTAAATAAATAACACTTCAGATGACAGGTATTTAACAGCAGCAGCCTTGCCAGACCGCCGGTTTTGAATTCGCTAAATAGATAACCCTATAATACGTAAGTTCAGTATGTAGTAATTTTATTTATTAATTTTTTGCACCAACGCAAATGTGTACTGGATGAATTTATGTCTCATTCAGATCACCAGACTAAATTTTCTGTACTGTTATACCTCAGCTTAAAGAAATAAAGACATACAACAATTCAATTCATAAATTAATTGTTATGGCAAAAATATAACATCCTAAAGGAAGCATCTATGGTACTAAGCATTTTTAAGCAAATGTGTTTCATGTGTCTTTAAGTCGACTGAGCGAAGTCTGTTTACCTGGCTGGTTGATTGGCTGGCAGGCACGATAACAACCGTAAGTATTAATGAAACTTGTATTATAGTACATAGTATAGTATAGTAAGTATTTATGAAACAACTTAATATTTTGCACGATCGTTGCCGGAAATTATAAATGAACTACCACGCCTTCTGGCATCTCCCTTTTTCCCCTTTAATACTTACTCCGTAGACTGCAGCAATCTAAATTTCTGTTCATTGTATTACTTTATATATCTGGCAAAATTGAAGAAAGTCATCTAAGTAACAACACGGCCAAAATATCCCATACAAACGACTGATTTAACACATGTATGTATATTTTTAGCTTGATATCTTTAGAAACAATTGTATTGAATTCAACCAACTTTGGCACATTTGATACTTTTGATAACCTTAGTTCTGATAATAGTGGTAGACAACAGGAGACCGTTTTGGCGCAAATTAATCCTTCCCCTTTAATCTGTGAAACTGTGGCAGACAATCTGAATTTCAATTCAGAGCTCTACGGTCGTACGATAACCGACTTTTGTTTGGCTTGCAATGGAAGATTATGATCTGGACGATATGTGCTTTCAACAAGACGGCGCCACGAGCCACACACCATAACCGATTTTGGTTTTATTGCATAAGAAGTTTCCACAAAGCGTAATTTCACGTTTTGGCGGCATCAATTGGGCACCAATTCATGCTATATGACGCTAGACTTTTTTCGGGCAACATCAGACACCGTGTTTACCCAGATAGTCCACAAATGTTGAATCATTTGAAAAACAAAAAAAAAAAAAAAACATTTGTCAAGTTATCGCCGACATAGCGCCTGAAATGTACGAAAAATTGATCGAACCGCTGCAACCCATCCAGAATGGGTCATTTAAATGACATTGTATTTCGTACATGATGGCAAGGTCCAGTCATTATAATGAAATGAAACTTTCATTGAAATCATAGCTTTATGTGTGTTTTATTTAACTTTGATTTTCCGATTTGATTATACCGAAATAATCAATCTCATGGTTTCAGCTTCAGCTGTTTATTTTACACGGTGGTATTTTTAAGGTAAGCAAGTAACTAAAAATAAAATTTTTGATTGTTTAATTAACATTAGCATCGCATTGCCTCCACTTTGTTAAAGATGGTGGTATTATTTTGTCTTCCTTCTTCCACTTGTTGACCTGTTAAAAGTTAAGATTTCGAAAATTCACCATTTGTCGCATGCCTGTTGAGAGAAAGGATTGTACATCACTAATATATTATATTATAGGTAGTTTTTCGAGACAATTGTACTATTTTTGTCCTAATTTTGTTCCTTTTTAATCAAACCAACTACGTAAATCTAATGCAAATTCTGTTGACTTCGACTTCAAGCATTTGTTCCAGGACATTCTATTATTTGTGTCTCGATCATTCCTTGTTCTCTGATGCAAATGTGCGAATTTTAACAAACCCCTCCTCATTATAAACAATAATTAATTTCAAGATTTTAGTTGCAGTCTTTTGTTTTAGGTGGAGATTTTGAAAAACGGCATATATAAAAAGGATTCTTTATTCTACGTTGTCGATGAAACTCTTATTTCATTATAGTGCATGAAATGGTTTTTCAATCACTTTTCGCGCAGTTCGGGCGGTATCTCGGTGATAATATTACAAATGTTGGTTTTCAAATGATCCAGCGTTTGGGGATTGCGGTCTTTAACGTAGTCCTACAGAAAAGTCTAACTGCGTTGTTTAGGTTAGGGGCAATTAAAATAATTATCCAAACCGGGTTGAAAGAGAAAGAAAAAATTACGTTTTTCATTTTACTATTTTTATTTTAAGATTCGGGGGTATATTTTACCTTCGGGTATCTTTGACATCTTGACTTCGAGTGACGTATTTTTCTATTTAATGATTAGGGTTGCATTTCATTGTACTTAAAACTATTAGGGTGCCCAGCTAGACATCCCACCCCCTTTGCAGGAATGCAATATAGAGGTAAACAGAAGCTAGACTGGGTCACATACATATACGGATGGAAGAGAATTCAATTATATTGGAAGGTGGAAGGTGGAAGGCGTTGACCCGCCACTAGTGCCGCAATCCACGGTTTGACGCCCCTGTTGGTAAGAACAATCATGATGGGTTGAATCTTTAGGCATTCCCTGAGACCGGTGTTTAATAGCGCTACTATTAGAAACTTGGCGCCGAAGATTGCGTTTTCGGTTGTTGTCGTTGTTTTTCGGGGCCTAAATAGACTTTCTCTACTCTGCCTATCTTCTATTCGTTAGGGGGAAGACCGTCCTTCCTTATGACGACCATGTCGCCAACTTCAAAATCTTTCTGGGGAAACTTCCACTTGTTACGATTGTGGAGTTCCGCCAAGTATTCCCCTTTCCAGCGTCTGGCAAAAGAGTGATGAAGGATTTTGAGTTTCTGCCACCTGTTGACTTAACTAATCGGCCCGATCGAGATATCGGGTGCAGGTGGTGACAACAAAGCGGAGCCTATAGGAAAATGCCCAGGAGTCAAAGGGGCCAAATCGTTTGGACTGTCAGTCATTGGACTTAGAGGCCGAGAATTCAGGCAAACTTCAATTCTGGCAAGCATAGCAAAAGTGAATCTTTGGGCGCGAGAGATTTTTTTGATGCGTGAATTGAAAATGCCATTCTTTCAATTGGAAGACAAAGACGAGAACATACCCCTTTTTGACTTGACAACCTCTACTATATACGACTTTATTCCGAAGTGGCCGGCGAAATCGACACGTGTACATGTAAAAGAGCGAGAAACAGATGTTCTTTTCGGAGGACGGGCAGCCATAATTTGATCAACGGCTTTCCTCCTGTACAAGGCACATGCTCGGCAATTGTGAATAATAGTTTTCACAAGATTCTTCAGACTAGGGACCAAAATTCTAATCTCATTAATCTTAACATCAATAAATTTTCACTGTACACTGACGCTTTGTTGACATATTTCAAGTACAATTTGCTGAACCTGTTATTATAGGGGAGAATTTTGGGGAATCTTTCATCGTCCATCAGAGTTGGTGACAGCGCCAGTCTACCATTCACTCTGAAATCCGTTCGAGCCAAGAAAGGGATTGAAATTTATAAGGGGATTCTTTTGAGATATGCAAGCCTTGTTCTCGAGAATATTATATTCGGGAAAATGGTGACGCTGGCAAAGAATTATCAAACGGCCTTTTACCAAATTGATTTCATTTTGTTTAATATTGTCCGATGAATATAACTGCGAGACCTTATATTTCGGATGTACTCGATGATAAAATCGAAATACATAAGCTAGTACTCTCATAGCTCGTGGTAAATCTGAAAGACGGACCAAAATATCTTTAGTCTCGAGTACTCGGTGCGAATCGACTCGAACTGGTCGAGTTTTAAGTTTCGTCTTTAATTTAAAATTCGATTTAGGCCATTCGTTTTGAGTACGACATAACCCAGCGGAGCCGTTCCACCATAGTGATAGATGATATGAAGTCTCGTGCTAAAATGTCACGAGTCGCAAAAACTGCAAGGTTGTCATGGGAAACGACATGATGCCAACTGTCAATACCGACTCTCTCCGTTATGAGAGAGACTCTGTTCGTCCCAAAGGTAGGCCAATGGCAAGGAGACGTCTGAAACCACGACAGGACGATTGTAGAATCTGCCCAATAATATGTTGGAATGGTGTCGATTCTCAATTCATTACGAAGAGATTCTACCATTCCAGCCAATAGAGTTGCACCGCAGAGCTCTAAACGGGGCAAGGTCTCAACATTGATAGGCACCACATTAGTCTTTGCAGCAAGCAAATGTGTCGTGATATCACCGACCTCGGTTTCAATGCAAATATGTAATGGGACCGCATACGAGGTGCGCTCAAAAAGTAAGGTGAATTTTCATTTTTCTCGAAAAATATTTATTTATTCATCAATTTCTACTTTATCTCCTTCAAAGTATTCCGCCTCAGATATAATACACTTGTGCCAGCGTTTTTTCCAATCCTCGAAGCAGTTCTGATATGCACTATTTGGTGTGTCCTTGAGCTCTCTCTTCGATTCGGCTTTTAAATCCTCAACCGCAGCAAAATGCCATCATTTCATGGGTCTCTTCAAGTTTATTGCGACTCTGAGTGAACGCACGGGAAGATACCAAACCAAGCTCAACAAACCAGATTAAACGAGAGAGGAAAAACGCCAAAAAATAGAAATCAATAGGTCAACAACTTTTTCACTGCAGCTGAAGTTTTGACTCTCCTATGATGGTGACCAAATTGTATCCGCTCCTAGAACCTAAAATCCAAAGGAAACGAAAGACATACGCATCGGCAACACGTTAACGCACTCAAACGCGTAGAAATTTAATTTGTCTAGAATTTCACTATGGTTGAAATATTTTGATATTTGAACTTTTGAATTTTGACCAATATGTTTCTGATCCTGGAACCCAAAGTCCAAGAGGTAACAAAAAAATCTAACGTGGAATGAAAGGCACAAGTGTGGACAACACGTCAACACATTCAAAAGGGTTCAAGAGGTGACGAAAAAAAGAACTGATGTGGAATTTAAAATGCAGGTATGGAAAATGCTTGCATTGATTAAAATCAAAATACTTCATTGCAAAAAAAAAAAAAGAAAATAAGTAAAGGATTCAATTCCTAATAATAATGTTACAACTAACGCCATATGTAATAGTATATTGGTAGTGAATGTGGATGTAACGCTGCTGAATATGCATGTGACGGTAGAGGCTGCGGTGTTACCGATGGTGGATGTGCTGGCTGTGTCTCATTGCTAGTTGAAGGAAGCTAACAATGTGGTTGAAGCACCTCCTGCACGCTATGCGGTTGTGAGTTCTTTCGACTCATTTCGAAATCGGCGAAAATTTCTCTGTTACAACTTTTCATCTTTTGTTTTCTGTTCAAAATGATTGTGTTTACATCTGTTGCATATGCAGTACTTACATTCTTGACAAACAAATATCTCTTCATTGATTTGTTTTTTTTTTTTTTTTTAAGCAGCCGTAATGACAACAGAATCTAGTTTTGCCGCCGTGATGTTTGATTACCAATTTCTTCATTTGTGGTCTGAAAATATTTGGGTTATTCAGTTTTATAAGTTTTGGGATTTGTCAGAAATTTTAATGCGTACATCAATACAATAATCCCACAGCTAGATGCATCTTTTTGTAAATAGCGTTCTTTTATTTCTTTCATGATTTCAAGACATCATCAATAGCTGCGTTTATTTTAAATTGTTTGTATAACTTTCTTCCTATACCTAGATTAGGCAACGAATTCATATACATACATAAACACACTTTTAGAGAAGTCCAATACACATAATGTGTAACGATTTGAACTCAAAATTGGAACAAAAATTTTCGATGGATTTTCATTCATTACCAAATACAATTTCTCTGACTGGCATACCATGCTGTAAACATTCTGTACACAACTCCCTTCTTCAAAATTTGAATTTTGAATAGGTTTCAAAATGAAGTAAAACCTATTGCAACTGTGCCGTCTAAAGGATTTATTTCAGAAAATACATGATCAAATTTAAATAAAATATATTTCTCGATAGTAGCGAGATTATTTGATTCTAAAAATGTATTAGTCTGAGTTGAATCTAAATTACTGATAACTTGTGGCCGAGTTACGCCAATTTTTTTTAGATACCTTCGTCTCAAACATAACTTTGAGCCGAATCGATTGCTGTTTCTTACGTTCCCCTCCCCCATTCTTCTTCAGGATTATTTTGGATGCTTGGAGAGTACTTATGCTCTTTTTGATGAGGAATGGAGTCGGAATTATTAAATCTATTGACTATTTCGGAGACACTTAGATTTTTGTTGTTCAGGGTCTTTTCGAGACATTTATCTTCTTTTCTGCTCGACAATAATTTAAAAATGTTATTGTTATTGTCAGTTTCGATAAGATCATCTAAAGCCAATGCATTATTCAGTTTATGCGTTACATTTCCAAACATACCATACACATATCGTATTTCTTGTACTCATGTAATCTGCTCTTGTGGTCTTTATCTATTGGCTAGGCCGTACAGTCTTTTTTAAGAGAAGAATATTCTTTTGTAGAAATATGCTGAATTCGACTGGCGCTTTACTAATATTATCACCGGATGGTTCTACATGTACCCCCATCACATTAGTCCAGAGAACAATAAATACGCAATATCTTTCAATTATAAATTGGAAGTAGTCAATATTTCGGTATTCATTTAATTTCCCATTAGAGGTCATTGCTTCAACGTTGTGTAAGACATTGTAATAATGTAAATGAAACAATTTATAAAAAGGACTCTGTTTAGCAATAGTACATGAGGATTCGATGGAATCTTCATCATTATAAAGTATTCTTCATTGTAACTTTCATTTTCGCCATCTACTATGAATATACGAAGGATTAGCATACTATTTCAAAACATATTTGTTTTATGAGTAGATATTAGTATTATAAATATATGTCTGAACCATTCTGTACATTCTTCAAGACTCTGAAAGTCGAATGCAGCAAAATGAGAAATGGTTTTTACCTAATTTTAAGTCCAAATGTTTGCACATGTTGTGTATGTAATGGCATTTACACCACTGCAAAATTACTAAATCTGGCTTAATTATACCATCTATTTCAAACTTGTTTAGAAATAATGCACAAGCACAAAGATATTCAAACAAAGTTGGTTCATTGAATCTTTGTAATACATCTCCGTATAAAGCTACACTGACATCTGTGTTAAAATCCTTTATTTGGCACATTCTATATGTTTAACACTCTGGCCTGTAGCATCTATGTGCAAAGTAAATTTAGAATTCTGGAGAATGTCATTACACTGCGAAAGTATTTCAAATATGGTTTTATCCCATAAATAAACTTGAAGGGGCATGCGAAGTGAACTGAATATAATTCTTGTAGGGTCCTCGATGCATTGCATAAATCTTAGGAAACTTATCTTTATCGTAATAAAAGTCAAAGTTTCGTTCAGAAACAGAGTTGTTGTTGGTGTCTAAAAATGATAATAAATTAACTTCATGTTTCCGTATCGAGATTTGTAATGGTTTTTTCTAATATACATAGATTCAATTAGAAATGTGTAACTTATTTCTTCAAAGATATTATCTACATATATCAAAGTTGTTATCGCAATCTGATAGTAAAGCTGACTTTAATATCTCCTCTATTTCATCTCCTGCCTTTAATTGTAATGAATGGGTATTTTGTTCCAAGATTGATTTATTTTCATTTTTTGGCATGTTTCTTTTCTCGATACCGGAAATATAATGAATTACTTTATCTGTTTCTTTGTCTAAAATAATTATGTTTGGAATGTAGACTCTCAAAGAATTGCGCTCTTTCGAAATGGTACTAGCCATTTTTGGATTTTTTTCTGTTATTGTTAATGAACAATAATCTTAGTTCATTCTATTGGGCACTGAAACTGAATTTAAAGTATTTATAACACGTTCAAACAATTTCTTGTCATCTTTGTAAAGACACAATATATCCTCTAGAGATGAATAATTTGAAAGTATTTTTTTATCATTTAAATTGTAAGGTCGATACGATCCTTCTTTACAAAATCTACGTTAAAACTTCATACTTAGCTGAGATCGTTGGCAGGTGCGGGTAATATTCTAAATGAGAAGAAAAGAAAATATGACTATCACAATTACACAATTTATAAGTTAAAAAATTTCAAATAATACCTGATTTATGTTGCTATATTTAATTCTCAATAAGAAATGTTTAAAAAAGTTATACACTGTGCAAATATTCATGAAATTCAAACATTAGAAGCAAGCGTATGTAGAAAATGACATAAAATGCTACGTAACAACATATAATTTGTCATTTCAGAGTTTTTCGGGTCCAGTGAATTTTTAAATTCATTGTAAAGATCATTTAAGCTTCGTATTAAGCACTTTAATTCAGATTTGTTTTTATATTTTTCATATCTATGAGATTTCTGTACAATGTTCGTTGTACTTCGACGACTTTTGGATTTTTATTAAACTTTCCGACCCTTCTTGCCTATTTGTTTTTTTTTATTTTTTATTTTTTTTTTTTTTCGTTAAATCTGTAAAGTCTTGCAAGACTTTATTAGCGTTTTGCGAGATTTTTCAAGTATTAAGTATTTTTTGCAATTTTGTTTTTTTAGCAATACATTTATAAATTGTGCTACAAATAAAATATAATATATTAACAAATAATTAAAACAATGTAAATAAATAAACCGTTCAGATGAAAAAGACTTCAAAACTGCAAAAGTCAAAAACACCTAGAAATCGGTTTTATGTTTATTTGTATAACTTTGAAGTACGAGGTCAAAAAACCAAGGTTTGTAAAAAATGTTTTTTGAAAATATTTGGAGAAACAGAACAAAGTATCAAAACTATCTGCAAATATAAGACAGAAAAAGAATTTGGGGGACATGCTCCTAATGATCGACGCGGTAAACATGCGCCAGCCCACAAAATGTCCGTTGTAAGACACAATTTATAAACGAATTTCCAAAATATCAAAGTCACTACAGTCGCCGTCATACTAATAAGGTGTATTTTGATCGTGTCCTTAATATGGCAACATTGTATGCTCTCTATAAAGATAAATCGCCTGAACCAGTGTCCGATGCTAAGTTTCGAGAAATATTTCATACTTTAGATTTTAAGTTCAAGAAACCGCAATTGGATTTATGTACCCAGTGTGAAACATTCAAAGCGAAGATAAAAAAATACTCAACATTTGGTAGTAAAATCGGAGCTTACATCGCAATTATGCAATCATCATAATGAGGCAGATTTTGCCTATCAATGTAAACAAAAAGACAAAAGAACTTTCCATACGTGATATATCTGTTAAAATGTTTACATTTGATTTGCAGCAATGTTTGCCAACTCCATATTTAAATGTATCCATATTTTTTTATAAGCGTCCTTTGTGGACCTTTAATTTCACAATTCATGATGGAAAGACCAACAAAGCTAACTGTTATGTTTGGTATGAAGCTATGGCAAAACGTGGGGCAAATGATATTGGCTCTTGTATTTATAAATGTCTCATGGAATTACCCAATTCAGTAAAGCATACAATTTTATATAGCGATTCATGTCCTGGTCAAAATCGGAACTCCTATATCTGTACAATGTTTACGAAAGTTTTGCATGACCATCCAAGTATTGAAATTATTGACCACAAATTTCTTGTCGTTGGTCATACTCATCTTGAATGTGACACAGTTCACGCACAGATTGAGAAAAAGAAGAAAAATTCATCAGGTTCCATACAACACCCACATGATTGGGCGAATTTAATCGCAGCTACAAACAAAAAGTATGTGGTACACGAATTGAAACAGGAAGACTTCTTCGACTTCAAAAGTTTTTTAAAGAATAACTATACTTGGAGAACAAACAATACTACAGGTTAATATACATATTTAAATTTATACATATTTCATTTCTTTATATTCAACTTGGTTTCTCATTTTACTATTTGTATAGGTGACAGATTTGAATGGAAATATGTTCGTTGGATGCGATACATGAAAGACAAACCTGGAATATTACAATATAAATTATCTCATCAATTGGACGAAAATTTTAAAGAGCTGAATATCAATCAACGACAAAAAATCAGAATTCATCACTGACCAGAAGTTATAGCGCTGATCTCCCTATTTCATTGAACAAGAAACGTGATTTAATTCAGATGTTGCCATTACTCAACCCAAATTTTCACAGTTTTTACGGGACCTTAAAAGCTGAAGGAGAGCGTGAAGTTGAAATTGACTCAGATTTAGATGAAATTGATAATGTCGAGTAACACTTTATAAAAAATAAAATTTACCTGCTCGTGTCATTTATAATTTTTTTTTTAATTACTTATAACTTTTATTAGTTTTATGCAAAATGAATTCTCTATTTTCGTATTAATGTCTTTAATTTTATTTAATAAACTTTAAATGTTGTCTGAAGAATCAACTTACATCAATTTTTTTCTCTATACTACATTCAACAAAACATCTTATGTCTACGTAAGTACTAAAAATTTAAATTCTTTTCAGGCAAAATAAATTTGACAAAAGCACTTATCTAGAATTAAGTTGTATTTTGTTCCAGATATCTGTTTGACAAAACATCTTATGTTTTGTAAAAATTCTTTAATATATACAAATTATAAAAATATATTAAAATAAACCAAAATTACAGAAAAAACTCCTTAGCAGTACAAAATTTTCAATTTTCTTTAAAGACATACACAAACAAAATTGCAAAGCTCTTCGCAATATTTCCGCTTTCCTGAAAAAATTGAAAATTAGACTTAACTGCTTTTGTCAAAAGCCCACAGATATAGTGATTCAATTTTGTATAATGTAACAGCCCCGTTTCGCCTAGCAGCGAACAGAGTGTTGCTGAGTCAAACTCTGTCGCAGCAGGGCTGCACTTCGCCGTCGGCGTAATTCTGTCTACAAAGTAAATTCTGCGCTATGTTGACATAGCAACGAGAGTGGCTTGTCAGGTGCCAGACGAAATATGAGATCTTGCATGGACAGCAAGATCCACATATGAACCGTGGAGTAGGGCTAGACTATTTTGTAAGCAATTTGGTTCAGACAGTCTTAAGTCAAATTTGAAAAAGGCAACACGCAACTTGTGCGGTTGCTTAATAAACTTATTACTTAAAAAACGAAGAGCTTCTAACTGAGCCAAAAGGCCAGCAGTGGTAAGCAAATAACTTGAAATTTATTTTTTTTATACTAGATACTTAGGTAATTATTTTGTTTATTATTAACTACACATCGAAAAAACTAACTAAATATCAAAAAAATTACATTAGAAAAATATTGTTAGTTTTTTAAAAAATACTTTCGAAGAAAACTAGGATAGAAAAATATTATGGTAGTTTTCTAAAAATATTTCGTAAAGAAATTTATGAAATAGTGCAGTGTTTTATTTGCCATAAGGCTAACATCTGGCAACTTCCTCCAGAAATTATGTGGGAAAATAATAAATGTGAGGGTAGGAATTTATTGCGAGAAGTAAAAGGAAAATTATTGTAAGCAGCGGCAAATAATGGCCACAAAAATAACATGGTAACAAAAGTCATATTAATATTTTTAAAAGGTCACTGATATAAGCCTTCTTCTTGCCTTTTTTTTTGCGAATGAGCTGTATGGGAATGTGCTGCATGTTTTCATTCAAATCTGCTTTCATCATCAATTAATTGCAGAAATAGGGGTTTCCTTGTAAATAATTTCATATTTCAGCTAGAAAAACATTTGGCGACAATTAACACAAGGCTGTGAGTGATGCGTAAATTTGCCACTAATAATGGGAAACATGCAGTCATCGTGGGTAACTGCATACATCGGTGCATATTGCCCCCGGCAGCAGCGTATTTCCCATGGGCAGTGTGCTTACCCATTACTCATGAAATGCGTACTCTGATAACTTATAACACTTTGACTTGACGCCGATTCGCCATTACAAGTAGGCTCAGTTATGTTACACATTTATTAAAATAGAAATTGAAATTTTAATACAAAAAATAACATGTCTCATATGAACCTATCAGACACGTTATTCTTACAATTACATTGTGCACACTTTTTTACTTAACTTTCAATTATTATTTATATTGAAAAATTCGCACTACTTTTGAAAACTCCGCCAATAAACACAGCACAAGTACTTGTACTATTCCGAATGACCTTTGTGAAATAGCTAACTTGGCTGTAACAAAATTCAAAGTTTTAGCAAAACTGCGGCGTTAACGGCGGCATTAAGAACATTTCAATTGATGCATCAAAATACATTTCAAAATCAAAAGAGAAACTACGATATTAAGAAAAGCGAAAAAAACATTTAACATACATTTAACATAACATTTAACATTTTTTTAACTGTAATATTTCCAGAATTTCAATTTATTAAGAAATATTTAAAAGTATTGTTTCTTAAATCATTCTAATCAATAACAAACTCAGTTCATATTCCCGTAATCGATTTTAACTAGTTTAAATTCTTCAAATATATCCTCACAAAAACAATACACATATTTTTAGAATATTAACAACTGTAATTTTAATATTTTTTCTCACTGAATTTTTTAGAAATTGATTTTTTTTCATATTGCACTTAATTTTAAAACTTTAAATAACATAAGGCGGTTTGAAGAACTCAAATTTAAAAAGTGAAAATCATATATTGCGATAACATTATACATTGGGAGAAGATAACAGAACCTCATTTAAATTTTGTTATAGAAGAACAATAACGATTTGCAGAAAATCCAGATAAAAATATTAAAAAGGTGAAAAATTGTTTAGATTCAGCGAAAAATATTTATGTCGTTATTGCCAATATTGACATAACCTAATGTTAAACTTGCGTGGAAGGAAGTGCAATCAATTAAAATTATTATTACGTACTTCTTGTTGTCGAATTAAAAAAATATTTCGTTAACTATTGTAAAAAATGTTGTCTCCGTAATTATTTTAACATTACTAGAATTTTGTATAAAATATGAGCATAAGGCATAACATATTTCTTCGTAACTTAAGCTGAAAGAGTAGAATATTTATAGGATGTGCAAAATCGCAGTGTTTATTTTTCCAAGATTCATGTGGAACACTTTCAGCACAGTTGATTTACAGTGTTAATTATTTATATTTTTTGGAAATTATTGTGCAATATTTCCTTCAGTCATAACCAATATAAAATATTTATTATCTCGGAAATACGTTGGTTTCTTAAATTTTTGTCACCCTAGTGTCACATGCGCAAATTTTCCGAATTTTAAATATGTCATTACTATGAAAATTACCTTAACTGATGCAACTAAAGTTGTATTTTTTGCCTCGTTAAAATTTTATTTTATTTTATTTACACAAATATTTACTCTATTTCGAACGTATTTATTATACAATCAATCAACTATGTGTATACCATTTAAGCGTATTTTTATAACACTTAGTGTTTTAAATTTTAAAATTCCACAATTTGGCAGCACTTTATGTATCCATGTATGTATGTATGTATATATCCCATTACAACTTCTCATGAACAGTTATTTCAGTTTTTTCATTCGATCCGAAGAGT